>MU228042.1:302534-324759 GCA_018584345.1 Thuja plicata
ATATATATATATATATATATATATATATATATATATATATATATATAATCACTATTGATATAGTAATAGATATATAAATATATTAATATTTGTTTATGCTGTATGAATGAGACTTGCATTCAAAATCTATATATGCTTGTCTTCAACTAATCAAAAAATGAATATAAATATAAGAGATATAATAATATAGAGGCATGTGTCCTTGAGGAGACATGACTCTATATAATAATGTCTCTTCAACATATGAAATAGAAACTGATAACATATCATTGGTATTAAGCTCATTACAAGTGGTAATATAACCCTTGTCTTTAGTGACACCGATCAGTAATCACATCTGATCGATGTCACTCATATAATATACCAAGACCGATGGCCATCTATTAACGATGTCAGCCGATATTTATCCAAACCGATAACAATCGGTATTAACAATTTAACTGATGTTAATCAGTATTATTCAATACCGATGATAATGAATATTGACTGATGCTAATCGATATTGCATAGTCGTATGAAATATCAAATATTATTTGATCAATTTTAATATACATTAAATATGTATATTAATATATATATAATAATAACATTATTAATATTATATATATTAATATGCATATAATGTAGAAAGATATTATCTCATATTATTTTCTCTGAATAACAATATTATCAAATGATGTTTGTATATTAATATATATAGTAGTTATTTATTTTCTTATAATATTGTGATCATTTTATTTGATCGAAGCCATAAACATCAACAGTTGTAGTAGGTATGAGGCTGCACCTCTGCGTTCCCTGAGCAGGAACATAGGACCTTGTCCTTGGGACTTGATATTGATTTCCCAACACATGATTCTGATATGGGGGCACGTGAGTGGCCCAAGGTTGATTCTGCTATGTTTGTTGTTGGGGTTGGGGTTGTTGTTGCTGCTGAAGCTAGGATTGCTGCTGCAAGGGTTGAGGTTTTTGTTTTTGTTGAAGCTGGGATTGTTGCTACTGGGGTTGGGGTTGTTTTTTCTGTTGAAGCTAGGATTGTTATTGCTGGGGTTAGGGTTGTTGTTGGGTGAGAAAAGGCGTAACCTTGGGTGGGCATTGACTGAAAGTCAAACCTACAGAGATGGATCCCTGTGGGAATGATATGTTGACCCTAAGGCTAGTAGGGATTGACTGTATTAGTGACATGGTTGCAAAAAGGTTGTTGCTTGTTGGTGGGATTGAGGGCATAGTATGAGAGCTTGATTGCCTAGGCCATAAGGCCAAGGGTTGAGGCATACTAGTGATCATGGGTGCACTTAGGTGGGAGCCTGTCATGCTTTGTGTGGAAGACGTGCTTGCTTGGTTCATGGAATTGATTTGATTAGACACAGTCTATGCTGTTGTCACTGTTGTCAAGGATGGGAAGATTTGGGATACCATAGGTTCTGTTTGAGAGGGTCGAGTAGTGTTTTGACCTGTGAGAGGGTTTTCTGGCCATATGGTTGATACATTGAATTCAGCAGGGAGTTTGACTCCCTTCTTTATCAACATGGCTAAGAAATGTTTAGGTTTCCTCTCTACAACAACGTCAACCACTTGCACGGAATAGGCGTCTTGCTCTATATCTTTGAGATCCTCTTCTGTGACATTTTGGAACAAAGCTGACCCATGGGGATTCTCAATGAATAGAGCAGGACTAGTATTTGTGAAAGGATCATCCTCTCACTCTGTTTCCCAAGCGGGGAATCTGTTGATATAAGACTCATCAGGTTGAGCTTTAGCCTTTGACCTTGTGTAAGGCCCTCCATGAGGTGTTTGAGACATAGTGTGGTCTAGATTTTGTGACTAAAACAAGTGATATAAAGAAAATAGAAAAGGATAACCTTTCTAGGAATGTCTGAGTTACGCTTGGACAAGGGTAATTCTAAGGACATATGTTGATTATCTTGATCTCAAAGTTTTGATGATCTAAGAATAAGATTTGTCGACCTTTGCCTGGGACAAAGTCACTGATAGAGATAATGATGATGTTAAGATAATGGGATCAAGATATTTCAAGTTTGAACTTTCAAACCAACAATGCTTGGACAATAATCGTGCTTTCAAAGAGTGGGTGATCTTTAATGTTTAGAGATTCACACAATGTTCTTCGCATTTTTCTGGGATAGACATTGGTCTTTGACACAAAACGGAGAGTATTTTCAAGGTTTTAGGTTAAAATAGGTGTTTTAAAAAGTCTCTGGTCAATTGAGGCAAAAACTCCACCAATTATGGTAAAGTGACTGGTCGATTGTGATAATCTATCACCGATTGCAGTAATAAATAGGTCAATTACGACAATAAAAAGGACAATTGTGGCAAACTTTTGTCAATTACCGCAAAATGTGGGCAATTGTGACGAAGTGGAAAACAGTCTCAAAAAGAATAAAAAATAGGCCTCGTTGTCTGACAATTTTGGTTTTATGGAACAAGGCTTCTGATTTGAAAGACAATTGATGTTGACAACTCTAGACTTTAACACATTTGATTCATTTTGACAGTTTTAATGTTTGTTTTGCATTTTGGAAACTGATCAAAGAACAAGCACAATAGACAATGTGTTTCAAAGAATGAAGAGTGACATATGTATGTTCTACAACTTTTTCAAGTTGCAAAGTTATCATGAGGTCTCAACAATGAACAATCAGATTAATCTAAGTCAATGGTTTCAAAATACAATATTATAGACCCAATGCTTGAATGTTCGTTAGCTCACACAACAATCGTCACACTACTAGGACACGAAGGTCCACGACATAGGCACCCATGTTTTTGTCGTTGCCAGATATTGTTGCCGTATAGTGAATATCTCTTTCACTACACAAATATCTTGGAACACATATGTTGGGAATCTTGAGGGGAAATTATGCAACCCCTTGCACTATAATAAGGTATATGTTCAGAGGTAAACCGGGTTGGCCTCTAATTAATAGGTTCTAGTAGGGTTCGTGGCGTCTTTCCAATTGGTTTGTACATGTGTGACTCACTTAAGAGCCTAGTTGACCATGCTGGCTCCTTAGGGATATTCACCCGATCCAGACTATCATTAACACACCTCGCCTGAGCTTGGATAGATATAAAATAGAACTTTGGTTCACGTCTTGTTTATATACCGATCGAAAGGATTTACCAGTTTAAGGTCATTCTCTGAGGAAGAAGCGCATTCCCCAGACATGCCTTTCTAAAAAGTATAAATGTGTTTAAACTAACAGATTGTGCAAGCGCACCAAAAACTCAAGACACAAGGTTAATCGCTTAAACCCCAAAGTTGAAATGTGAACTAAGCTAAACCACCATAAAGCACAAGTGTTCAGTTTTAAGCCCAAAAGTAGTTGTTGATTGCTTGTTCAGTTTTAATGCCCAACTTGAAATATTCATTGGCTTTGTTCAATTCTTAACCTGCATGTCAATTTTAAAGCACCAAAGTGTAAATGTGAGGTTCAAGATGATTGCATGCAATTTTTCTTTTAAGCACCAAATTAAAAAGTGAATTGATTTTAGGTTTACTTTGTTAACACAAGTTAGTACCACAAAAACACTTGCGAACGAGAGTATGTGCAACAAAGAAATGATTGATACTCACAACAACTTACCCTTCCTTGTTCTCGGTGATTTGTCCAGTCCTGCATAGAAAACCAGAAAATGTTAGATTTAAAAATAGACAGATAGAGGATTTGGATCTTATAAGCAATATTTCTGGTGATTGCAGCAAAGCACTTATGATTGCAGTAAAGCACAACTAATTGCGACACGGATTGGACAATTGCAGAAATCTATGAGCGATTATGGTAAAATGATGACGATTACGACACCGATCAGACGATTGCGACACAGAGCAAGAAAATAGACTTGTGAATAAAGACAAAAAACTTTTGTGAAAACCTTTCAACAATTGCGGTAATAAACCAAACAATTGTGACAAAATTCTATCAATTGTAGTAAAGCATCAGCGATTACAAAATTACACAGATATTGAGAAAAAGCATAGAAAAGAATTATGAAATCGTATGACCGTGGCTGAAAAGATCTGTCTGTTGTCTGCAAGGGATATTCAAGCTGTTTGATTCACGTCGTGTTCACCAAAATGTACAAAATGGGGATCAAATTCATGCAACACTCAACAAAGAGGGTTAGTAGCACTGATTTGCAATGGGGGAAATACAATGGAAACAACTACTAAAAACAAAATTGCGAATCAATAAAATGTACAAGCAAATAAGAGGAAACAAATGAATGCAAACCCAATTGCTTGAAGCTTCTATTGTCTCTCTCTACTCCTTCCAAAATGCTATTTTTTGATGCTCAGTAATGGTGTGGGCAGCGTCTATGACTTGGGAGCATCGAGAATTTGATAATTGAATATGTGTGAGTGTGATCACAAGATGGATTAAATGCTAGAACCAATCTGACGGAGTAATGATGCATATGAGCTTGAAATCCTTGATCCTTCAAATGGTTATGAAGGGTTTGTTATATAGGAATTATGAATGAGATGAACGATTGAGATCAATCCCAGAGATAGGAGGATGAACGGTTGAGATTAAAGGGAACTGGAGAAGCCATCAGTAAACTCCACCTCTTCAACTAGGAGAGAGGAGATAGAGTTTGGTTAACTAAATAGCTAATTTTGATTTACCTTTTAGAACTAAAGAGGTGGGTGGAGTTACCCATGTGAACTAGAGAGATGGGTGGAGTAACCCATGTGATCTGATTAAGGATTATCTCTTTGAAAATAAATGAATATTTAATTCATTTATGTAATTAAATTTTTCAACATGTGAGATAATTGAATTCTTTTTTATTTAGAATTGCTTTATTGAATGAAATAAAATTAATTTAATTGGAAGAATTTAATTAGTAAGTTTAAATATTTTAATTTAAACTTTAAGAAATTGAATTTATTTAATTAATGGAAATTAATCAATTAAGTTTAATTAATAACTAAAATTAATTATTTAATTAATTTTGGGAATTTGACTAGATGATTTGAGGAATGAATTTAGAAGAAAAAATAGATGATTAATTAATGATTAAAAAACCATTAATTAATAGATGAAAATTAGTGTTTTTAATGTCAAATCACAAGTATGTCCATTTTAGGGTGTCTACAGGTGCATTTTTAATGTTGGAGTGCTTTTTACTTAGTCGTGCATTTTTGGGTCCCCGAGCCTATTTCTTGTCTCCCTAGTGTTGGGAAAATGGTGTCTCAGCCTTGCAATAATAAAAAAGTCATTCGTGCATTCTCAGTGCTGGATAGACACTCATTTTTGTCTTCCTATTGGTGCCTTATGAGTGCTCGATAAGGTGCATTCTTAATGCTAGAGTGATTTTTACTTAGTCGTGCATTCTTACTGCTAGATAAGGTGCGTTCTGAGTGCTCAATAAGGTGCATTCTAGATATGGTACATTCTAATGCACTTTCTAAGTCTAAGGTGCATGAATTTGATGTTGGGTGCGATCATACCAGCATTAGTGCACCGGATCCCATCAGAACTCCGCAGTTAAGCACGATTGGGTCGAAGTAGTACTAGGATGGGTGACCTCCTGGGCAGTCCCAGTATTGCACCCTTTTAGTCTTTGGTCAGGGCATTGTGATATTTACGCTACTCATTAGGTTCTCTGAACTTGTTTTCAATCATTCATACCTCTTTTGCTCTTGCTCCTAATTTTCTCTCCCAAACCCACCTCGATTCGGTCCCCGAGTCCATTTTTTGGTCCCCAAGCCTATTTCTTGTCTCCCTGGTGTTGGGAAAATGGTGTCTCAGCCTTGCCATAATAAAAAATTCATTCATGCATTCTGAGTGCTAGATAGACATTCATTTCCGTCTTCCTATTGGCACCTTTTGAGTGCTTGATAAGGTGCATTCTTAATGTTGGAGTGCTTTTTACTTAGTCATGCATTCTTAGTGCTAGATAAGGTGCATTCTAAGTGCTCGATAAGGTGCATTCTAGATATGGTGCATTCTAATGCACTTGCTAAGTCTAAGGTGCATGAATTTGATGTTGGGTGTCATCATACCAGTGTTAAAGCATCAGATCCCATCAAAAATTTGCAATTAAGCTTGCTTTAGCTGGAGTAGTACTGGGATGGGTGACCTCTTGGGAAGTCTCGTTGTTGCACCCTTTTTAGTCTTTGGTCAGGGCATTGTGATATTTACACTGCTCTTTAGGTTCTCAGAACCCATTTTCAATCATGCACCCTCTTTTTCTCTCCCAAACCCACCCTGATTCGGTCCCCAAGTCCATTTTTGGGTCCCCGAGCCTATTTCTTGTTTCCCTAGTGTTGGAAAAATGGTGTCTCAGCCTTGCAATAATTAAAAAGTCATTCATGCATTCTGAATGCTGGATAGACACTTGTTTCCATCTTCCTATTGGCACCTTTTGAGTGCTCGATAAGGTGCATTCTTAATGCTGGAGTGATTTTTACTTAGTCATGCATTCTTAGTGCTAGATAAGGTGCTTTCTAAGTGCTTGATAAGGTGCAATCTATATATGGTGCATTCTAATGCACTTGCTAAGTCTAAGGTGCTTGAATTTGCTGTTGGGTGTGATCATACCAGTGTTAGTGCACCGGATCCCATCAGAACTCCACAGTTACGCACTTGGACCAGAGTAGTACTGGGATGGGTGACCTCCCAAGAAGTCTCGGTGTTGCACCCTTTTTAGTCTTTGGTTAGGGCGTTGTGATATTTACACTACTCTTTAGGTTCTCCGAACGCGTTTTCAATCATGCATCCCTCTTTTGCTCTTGGTCCCTATTTTCTCTCCCAAACCCACCCTGATTCGGTCGTTGAGTCCATTTTTGGATGCTCGAGCATATTGCTTGTCTCCCTAGTGTTGGGAAAATGGTGTCTCAGCCTTGCAATAATAAAAAAATTCATTCGTGCATTTTATGTGTTGGATAAACACTCATTTATGTCTTCTTATTGGCGCCTTTTGAGTGCTTGATATGGTGCATTCTTAATGTTGGAGTGCTTTTTACTTCGTCGTGCATTCCTAGTGCTAGATAAGGTGCATTTTGAGTGCTCGATAAGGTGCATTCTAGATATGGTGGATTCTAATGCACTTGCTAAGTCTAAGGTGCATGAATTTGATGTTGGGTACGATAAAACCAGCGTTAGTGCACCGGATCCCATCAGAATTCCATAGTTAAGCGTGCTTAGACCGGAGTATTACTAGGATGGATGACCTCCCGAGAAGTCCCGGTGTTGCACCCTTTTTTTATAAAGTCTTAGGTCAGGGCGTTGTTATATTTACGCTACTCTTTAGGTTCTTCAAACCTATTTTCAATCATGCATCCCTCTTTTTCTCTCGCTCCCCATTTTCTCTCCCAAACCCACCCTGATTCGGTCCACGAGTCCATTTTTGGGTCACCGAGCCTATTTCTTGTCTCCCTGGTGTTGGGAAAATGGTGTCTTGGCCTTGCAATAATAAAAAATTCATTCATGCATTCTGAGTGTTTGATAGACACTCATTTCTGTCTTCCTATTGGCACCTTTTGAATGCTTGATAAGGTGTATTCTTAATGTTGGAGTGATTTTTACTTAGTCGTGCATTTTTAATGCTAGATAAGGTGTGTTCTGAGTGCTCAATAAGGTGCATTCTAATGCACTTGCTAAGTCTAAGGTGCATGAATTTTATGTTGGGTGCGATCATACCAACGTTAGTGTACTAGATCCCATCTGAACTCCGCTGTTAAGCGTGCTTCAGCTGGAGTAGTACTGGGATGGGTGACCTCCTAGGAAGTCCCAGTATTGGACCCTTTCTAGTCTTTGGTCGGGGTGTTGTGATATTTATGCTGCTCTTTAGGTTCTCCCAACTCATTTTCAATCATGCATCCCTCTTTTTCTCTCACTCCCTATTTTCTCTCCCAAACCCACCCCGATTCGGTCCCCGAGTCCATTTTTGGGTCCTCGAGCCTATTTCTTGTATCCCTAGTGTTGTAAAAAATGGTGTCTTGGACTTGCAATAATAAAAAAGTCATTGGTGCATTCTGAGTGTTGTATAGACACTCATTTTTGTCTTCCTATTGGCCCCTTCTGAGAGCTCGATAAGGTGCATTATTAATACTGGAGTGATTTTAACTTAGTATTGAATTCTTAGAGCTAGATAAGGTGCATTCTGAGTGCTTGATAAGGTGCATTCTACATATGGTGGATTCTAATGCACTTTCTAAATCCAAGGTGCATGAATTTGATGTTGGGTGCAATCATTCCAGCGTTTGTGCACCAGATCCCATCATAACTCTGCAATTCAGCGCACTTGGACTGGAGTAGTACTGGGATGGGTGACCTCCCAGGAAGTCTCGGTGTTGCACCCTTTTTATAAAGTCTTTGGTCAAGTCATTGTGATATTTACACTTCTCTTTAGGTTCTCCGAACCTATTTTCAATCATGCATCCCTCTTTTGCTCTTGCTCCCCATTTTCTCTCTGAAACCCACCTCGATTCGGTCCCTGAGTTCATTTTTGGGTCCCCGAGCCTATTTCTTGTCTACCTAATGTGTGGGAAATGGTGTCTCAACCTTGCAATAATAAAAAATTCATTTGTGCATTCTGAGTGCTGGATAGACACTCGTTTTCGTCTTCCTATTGGCACCTTTTGAGTGCTCGATAAGGTGCATTCTTAATGCTGGAGTGTTTTTTATTTAGTCGTGCATTCTTAGTGCTAGATAAGGTGCATTCTGAGTGCTCAATAGGTGCATTCTAGATATGGTGGATTCTCATGCACTTTCTAAGTCTAAGGTGTATGAATTTGATGTTGGGTGTGATCATACCAGCGTTAGTGCACTGTATCCCATCATAACTCCGCAGTTAAGCGCGCTTGGGCTGGAGTAGTACTAGGATGGGTGACCTCCCAGGAAGTCCTGATGTTGTACCATTTTTAGTCTTTGGTTGAGGCATTGTGATATTTACTCTTCTCTTTAGGTTCTCCCAACCTATTTTCAATAATGCATTCCTCTTTTGCTCTCGCTCCCCATTTTCTCTCCCAAACACACCTCGATTCGGTCCCCGAGTCCATTTTTTGGTCCCCAAACCTATTTCTTGTCTCCATGGTGTTGGAAAAATGGTGTCTCAGCCTTGCAATAATAAAAAAGTCATTCATGCATTTTGAGTGGTGGATAGACACTCATTTTTGTCTCCCTACTGGTGCCTTCTGAGTGCTCGATAAGGTGCATTCTTAATGCTGGAATGATTTTTACTTAGTCATGCATTCTTAGTGCTGATAAGGTGCATTCTGAGTGCTTGATAAGGTGCATTCTAGATATGTTGCATTCTAATGCACTTGCTAAATCTAAGGTGCATGAATTTGATGTTGGGTGTAATCATACCAGCCTTAGTGCACTAGATCCCATTAGATCTCCACCGTTAAGCGTGCTTGGCCCGGAGTAGTACTGGGATGGGTGACCTCCCAGGAAGTCCTGGTGTTCCACCCTTTTTAGTCTTTGGTCAGGGCATTGTGATATTTACACTTCTCTTTAGGTTCTCCAAACCACTTTTCAATCATGCATCCCTCTTTTGCTCTTGCTCCCCATTTTCTCTCCCAAACCCACCCGGATTCAGTCCCCGAGTCCATTTTTTGGTCCCCGAGCCTATTTATTGTCTCCCTAGTGTTGGGAAAATGGTGTCTCAGCCTTCAAATAATAAAAAATTCATTCATGCATTCTGAGTGCTAGATAGACACTCATTTCTATCTTCCTATTGGCGCCTTCTGAGTGCTCGATAAGGTGCATTCATAATGCTGTAGTGCTTTTTAGTTAGTCGCGCATTCTTAGTTCTAGATAAGGTGCATTTTGAGTGCTTGATAAGGTGCATTCTAGATATGGTGCATTCTAATGTACTTGCTAAGTCTAAGGTGCATGAATTTGATGTTGGTTGCAATCATACTAGCATTAGTGCACTGGATCCCATCAAAATTTTGCAGTTAAGCGTGCTTGGGCCATAGTAGTACTGGGATGGGTGACCTCTTGGGAAGTCTTGGTGTTGGAATTGTGATATTTAGGCTACTCTTTATTCAATCATGCATCCCCCTTTTGCTCTCGCTCCCCATTTTCTCTCCCAAACCCACCCTGATTCAGTCCCTGAGTCCATTTTTGGGTCGCCGAGCCTATTTCTTGTCTCCCTGGTGTTGGGAAAATGGTGTCTTGGCCTTGCAATAATAAAAAAGTCATTCATGCATTCTGAGTGTGGGATAAACACTCATTTCCATCTTCCTGTTGGCACCTTCTGAGTGCTCCCCTTTTTCAATCATTCATCCCCCTTTTTCTCTCGCTCCCCATTTTCTCTCCCAAACCCACCTTGATTCAGTCCCTGACTCCATTCTTGTGTCCCCGAGCATATTTCTTGTCTCCCTGGTGTTGGGAAAATGGTGTCTCGACCTTGCAATAATAAAATAGTCATTCGTGCATTCTGAGTGTTGGATAGACACTCATTTCCATCTTCCTATTGACGCCTTCAGAGTGCTCGATAAGGTGCATTCTTAATGATGGAGTGCTTTTTACTTAGTCATGAATTCTTAGTGCTAGATAAGGTGCATTCTAAGTTTTTGATAAGGTGCATTCTAGATATGGTGTATTCTAATGCACTTACTAAGTCTAAGGTGCATGAATTTGATGTTGGGTGTGTTCATACTAGTGTTAGTGCACTGGATCCCATCAGAACTTTGCATTTAAGCGCGCTTGGGCCGAAGTAGTATTAGGATGGGTGACCTCGCATGAAGCCCTGGTGTTGCACCCTTTTTAGTCTTTGGTAGGGGCGTTGTGATATTTACACTGCTCTTTAGGTTCTTTGAACCCATTTTCAATCATGCATCCCCATTTTTCTCTCGCTCACCATTTTCTCTCTCAAACCCACCCTGATTCAGTCCTCGAGTCCATTTTTTGGGTCCTTGAGCCTATTTCTTGCCTACCTGGTGTTGGGAAAATGGTGTCTCAACCTGGCAATAATAAAAAATTCATTCATGCATTCTGAGTGCTAGATAGACATTCATTTTGGTCTTCCTATTTGCGCCTTCTGAGTGCTCGATAAGGTGCATTCTTAATGATGGAGTGCTTTTTACTTAGTCGTGCATTCTTAGTGCTAGATAAGGTGCGTTTTGAGTGCTCGATAAGGTGCATTATAATGCACTTTATAAGTCTAAGGTGCATTAATTTGATGTTGGGTGTGATCATACCAGTGTTAGTGCACCAGATCCCATAAGAGGTCTATAGTTAAGTGCACTTGGGCCAGAGTAGTACTGGGATGGGTGACCTCCCGAGAAGTCCCGGTGTTGCACCCTTTTTAGTCTTTGGTTGGGGTGTTGTGATATTTACGCTGCTCTTTAGGTTCTCCGAGCCTGTTTTCAATCATGCATCCCCCTTTTTCTCTCGCTCCCCATTTTCTCTCCCAATTCCACCCCGATTCAGTCCCCGAGTCCATTTTTGGGTCCCCAAGCCTATTTCTTATCTTACTATTGTTGGGAAAATGGTGTCTCGGCCTCGCAATAATAAATAATTCATTCATGCATTCTAAGTGCTAGATAGACACTCATTTTTGTCTTCCTAGTGGCACCTTCTAAGTGCTCGATAAGGTGCATTCTTTATACTAGAGTGCTTTTTAATTAGTCATGCATTCTGAGTGCTCGATAAGGTGCATTCTAGATATGGTGCATTCTAATGCACTTGCTAAGTCTAAGGTGCATGAATTTGGTGTTGGGTGCAATCATACGAGCGTTAGTGCATGAGAACCCATCAGAACTCCGCAGTTATGTGTGCTTGGGCCGCAATATTACTGGGTTGGGTGACCTCCTGGGAAGCCCCGGTGTTGCACCCTTTTTAGTCTTTGGTAGGGGCGTTATGATATTTACGCTGCTCTTTAGGTTCTTCGAACCCGTTTTCAATCACGCATCCCCCTTTTGCTCTCACTCCCTATTTTCTCTCTCAAACCCACCCTAATTCAGTCCCCGAGTCCATTTTTGGGTCCCTGAGCCTATTTCTTGCCTCCCTGGTGTTGGGAAAATGGTGTCTCGGCCTCACAAAAATAAAAAAGTCATTCGTGCATTCTAAGTGCTGGATAGACACTCATTTCCGTCTTCCTATTAGCACCTTCTGAGTGCTTGATAAGGTGCATTCTTAATGCTGGAGTTCTTTTTACTTAGTCATGCATTCTTAGTGCTAGATAAGGTGCATTCTGAGTGCTCGATAAGGTGCATTCTAGATATGGTGCATTCTAATGCACTTTCTAAGCCTAAGGTACATGAATTTGATGTTGGGTGCGATCATACCAGCGTTAGTGCACCGGATCGCATAAGAACTCTATAGTTAAGTGCGCTTGGGCCATAGTAGTACTAGGATGGGTGACCTCCCGAGAAGTCCCGGTGTTGCATGCTTTTTAGTCTTTGGTTGGGGTGTTGTGATATTTACGCTGCTCTTTAGGTTCTCCGAACCCATTTGATCCCCATTTTCTCTCCCAAACCCACCCTGATTCAATCCCCGATTCCATTTGTGGGTCCCTGAGCCAATTTCTTGTTTCCCTAGTGTTGGGAAAATAGTGTCTCGGCCTTGCAATAATAAAAAAGTCATTCATGCATTCTGAGTGCTAGATAGACACTCCTTTTTGTCTTCCTATTTGTGCCTTTTGAGTGCTTGATAAGGTGCATTCTTAATGCTGGAGTGCTTTTTACTTAGTTGTGCATTCTTAGTGCTAGATAAGGTGTGTTCTAAGTGCTTGATAAGGTGCATTCTGAGTGCTTGATAAGGTACATTATAGATATCGTGCATTCTAATGCACTTGATAAGTCTAAGGTGCATAAATTTGATGTTGGGTGCGATCATACTAGTGTTAGTGCATCAGATCCCATCAAAACTCCGTAGTTAAGTGCGCTTGGGCCGGAGTAGTACTGGGATGGGTGACCTCTAGGGAAGTCTTGGTGTTGCACCTAGTTTAGTATTTGGTCAAGGCATTGTGATATTTACGCTGCTCTTTAGGTTCTCCGAGACCGTTTTAAATTACGCATCCCTCTTTTGTTCCCGCTCCCTATTTTCTCTCCCAAACCCACCCCGATGCCGTCCCCAAGTCCATTTTTGGGTCTCCAAGCCTATTTCTTGTCTCCCTAGTGTTGGTAAAATGGTGTCTCGGCCTTGCAATAATAAAAAAAGTTATTTGTGCATTCTGAGTGCTGGATAGACGCTTGTTTATGTCTTCTTATTGGCACCTTCTGAGTGCTTGATAAGGGGCAATCTTAATGCTGGAGTGCTTTTTACTTAGTCATGCATTCTTAGTGCTAGATAAGGTGCGTTCTGAGTGCTTGATAAGGTACATTCTAGATATGGTGCATTCTAATACACTTGCTAAGTCTAAGGTGCATGAATTTGATGTTGGGTGCGATCACACGAGCGTTAGTGCACTGGATCCCATCATAACTCTGTAGTTAAGCGCGCTTGGGCCGAAGTAGTACTGGGATGGGTGACCTCCTAGGAAGCCCCAGTGTTACACCCTTTTTAGTCTTTGGTAGGGGTGTTGTGATATTTATGTTTCTCTTTATATTCTTCAAACCCGTTTTCAATCATGCATCCCCCTTTTGCTCTCACTCCCCATTTTCTCTCTCAAACCCACCCTGATTCAATCCCCGAGTCCATTTTTGGGTCCCTAAGTCTATTTCTTGGCTCGTTGATGTTGGGAAAATGGTGTCTCGGCCTGGCAATAATAAAAAAGTCATTCATTCATTCTGAGTGCTGGATAGACACTCATTTCTGTCTTCCAATTGGCACCTTCTGAGCGCTTGATAAGGTGCATTCTTAATGCTGGAGTGCTTTTTACTTAGTCATGCATTCTTAGTGCTAGATAAGGTGCATTCTGACTGCTTGATAAGGTGCATTCTAGACATGGTGCATTATAATGCACTTTCTAAGTCTAAGGTGCATGAATTTGATGTTGGGTGTGATCATACCAGTGTTAGTGCACCAGATCCCATAAGAACTCTATAGTTAAGTGCACTTGGGCTAGAGTAGTACTGGGATGGGTGACTTCTCGAGAAGTCCTAGTGATGCACCCTTTTTAATCTTTGGTCAGGGCATTGTGATATTTACGCTGCTCTTTACGTTCTCCAAACCCGTTCAATCCCCATTTTCTCTCCCAAACCCACCCCGATTCAATCCCTGATTCCATTTGTCAGTCCCTGAGCCAATTTCTTGTCTCCCAGTGTTGGGAAAATGGTGTCTCGGCCTTGCAATAATAAAAAAGTCATTCATGCATTCTGAGTGCTAGATAGACACTCCTTTTTGTCTTCCTATTTGTGCCTTCTATGTGCTCGATAAGGTGCATTCTTAATGCTGGAGTGCTTTTTACTTAGTTGTGCATTCTTAGTGCTAGATAAGGTGCATTCTAAGTCCTCGATAAGGTACATTCTGAGTGCTCGATAGGGTACATTCTAGATATGGTGCATTCTAATGCACTTGCTAAGTCTAAGGTGCATGAATTTGATGTTGGGTGCGATCATACCAGCGGTAGTGCACTAGATCCCATCAAAACTCCACAGTTAGGTGCGCTTGGGCCAGAGTAGTACTGGGATGGGTGACCTCTCGGGAAGTCCTGGTGTTGCAGCCATTTTAGTCTTTGGTCAAGGTGTTGTGATATTTACGTTGATCTTTATGTTCTCTGAACCTGTTTTAAATTACGCATCCCTCTTTTGATCCCGCTCCCTATTTTTTCTCCCAAACCAGCCCTGATGCCGTCCCCAAGTCCATTTTTGGGTCCCCAAGCCTATTTCTTATCTCCCTAGTGTTAGGAAAATGGTGTCTCGGCCTTTCAATAATAAAAAAAGTCATTTGTGCATTTTGAGTGCTAGATAGACACTTGTTTCCGTCTTCCTATTGGCGCCTTCTGAGTGCTCAATAAGGTGCATTCTTAATGCTGGAGTGCTTTTTACTTAGTCGTGCATCTTAGTGCTAAATAAGGTGCATTCTGAGTGCTCAATAAGGTGCATTCTAGATATGGTGCATTCTAATACACTTGATAAGTCTAAGGTGCATGAATTTGATGTTGGGTGCGATCACACCAGTGTTAGTGCATTGGATCCCATCAAAACTCCGCAGTTAAGGGTGCTTGGGCTGAAGTAGTACTGGGATGGGTGACCTCCCGGGAAGTCCCGTTGTTGCACCTTTTTAATCTTTGGTCAGGGCGTTGTGATATTTATGCTACTCTTTAGGTTCTTCGAACCTGTTTTCAATCACACATCCCCCTTTTGCTCTCGCTCCCCATTTCCTCTCCCAAACCCACCCCGATTCAGTCCCTGAGTCCATTTTTGGGTCCTCGACCCTATTTCTTGCCTCCCTAGTGTTGGGAAAATGGTGTCTCAGCCTTGCAATAATAAAAAAAGTCATTTGTGCATTCTGAGTGCTGGATAGACACTCATTTCTGTCTTCCTATTGGCGCCTTCTGAGTGCTCGATAAGGTGCATTCTTAATGTTGGAGTGCTTTTTACTTATTGATGCATTGTTAGTGCTAGATAAGGTGTTTTCTGAGTGTTCGATAAGGTGCATTCTAGATATGGTGCATTCTAATGCACTTGCTAAGTATAAGGTGCATGAATTTGATGTTGGGTGCGACCATACCAGCGTTAGTGCACTAGATTCCAGAAAAACTTTGCAATTAAGTGCGCTTGGGCCAGAGTAGTATTGGGATGCGTGACCTCCCTGGAAGTCCCGGTGTTGCACCCATTTTAGTCTTTGGTCGGGGCATTGTGATATTTACGCTACTTTTTAGGTTTTTCAAACCCATTTTTAATCATGCATCCCCCTTTTGCTCCCGTTCCCCATTTTCTCTCCCAAACCCATCCCAGTTCAGTCCCTGAGTCTATTTGTGCGTCCCCGAGCCTATTTCTTGTCTCCCTCGTGTTGGGAAAATGGTGTCTCGGCATTGCAATAATAAAAATGTCATTTGTGCATTCTGAGTGCTGGATAGACACTTGTTTCTGTCTTCTTATTGGCACCTTCAGAGTGCTCGATAAGGTGCATTCTTAATACTGGAGTGCTTTTTACTTAGTCATGCATTCTTAGTACTAGATAAGGTGCGTTTTGAGTGCTTGATAAGGTGCATTCTAATGCACTTGCTAAGTCTAAGGTGCATGAATTTGATATTGGGTGCGATCATACCAGCGTTAGTGCACCAGATCCCATCAGAACTAAGCAATTAAGCATGCTTGGGCCATAGTAGTACTCGGATGGGTGACCTCCCAAGAAGTCCCTATGTTGCACCCTTTTTAGTCTTTGGTCGGGGCGTTGTGATATTTACGCTGCTCTTTAGGTTCTCCAAACCTGTTTTCAATAATGCATCCCTCTTTTGTTCTTGCTCCCCATTTTCTCTCCCATACCCACCCCGATTCAGTCTTCGAGTCCTTTTTGGGTCCCCGAGCCTATTTCTTGTGTCCTTGGTGTTGGGAAAATGGTGTCTCGGGCTTGCAATAATAAAAAATTCATTCATGTATTCAGAGTGCTGGATAGACACTCATTTATGTCTTCCTATTGGTGCCTTTTGAGTGCTTGATAAGGTGCTTTATTAATGCTAGAGTGCTTTTTACTTAGTTGTGCATTCTTAGTGCTAGATAAGGTGCGTTCTGAGTGCTTGATAAGGTGCATTCTAGATATGGTGTATTCTAATGCACTTGGTAAGTCTAAGGTGCATGAAATTAATGATGAGTGTGATCATACCAGCATTAGTGCACCATATCCCATTAGAACTCCACAAATAAGCGCACTTGGGTCAGAGTAGTATTGGGATGGGTGACCTCTCGAGAAGTCCCGGTGTTGCACTCTTTTTAGTATTTGGTCGGGGTGTTGTGATATTTAAGCTGCTCTTTAGGTTCTCTGAACCCGTTTTTAATCATGCATCCCTCTTTTTCTCTCACTCCCCATTTTCTCTCCCAAACCCACCCCGATTCAGTCCTCGAGTCCATTTTTGGGTCCCTGAGCTTATTTCTTGTCTCCCTGGTGTTGGAAAAATTGTGTCTCGGCCTTGCAATAATAAAAAAGTCATTTGTGGATTCTGAGTGCTGGATAGACACTCGTTTCCATCTTCCTATTGGCGCCTTCTAAGTGCTCGATAAGGTGCATTGTTAATGCTAGAGTTCTTTTTACTTAGTCGTGCATTCTTAGTGCTACTTAATGTGCATTCTGAGTGCTCGATAAGGTGCATTATAGATATGGTACTTTCTAATGCACTTTCTAATTCTAAGGTGCATTAATTTGATGTTGGGTGCGATCATACCAGTGTTAGTGCACCAGATCCCATCAGAACTCCATAGTTAAGTGCATTTGGGATGGACTAGTACTAGGATGGGTGATCTCCCGATAAGTCCCAGTGTTGCACCCTTTTTAGACTTTGGTCGAGGCATTGTGATATTTACACTGCTCTTTAGGTTCTCTAAACCCATTTTCAATCATGCATCCCCCTTTTTCTCTCGCTCCTCATTTTCCTCCCAAACCCACCCTGATTCAGTCCCCGAGTTCATTTTTGGGTTCGATAGCATATTTCTTGTCTCCCTGGTGTTGGGAAAATGGTGTCTCAACGTTGCAATAATAAAAAAGTCATTCATGCATTCTGAGTGCTGGATAGATGGTCATTTTTGTCTTACTATTGGTGCTTTTTGAGTGTTCGATAAGGTGCATTCTTAATGCTGGAGTGCTTTTTACTTAGTCGTGCATTCTTAGTGCTAGATAAAGTGCATTTTGAGTGCTCGATAAGGTGCATTCTAGATATGGTGCATTATAATGCACTTGCTAACTCTAAGGTACATGAATTTGATGTTGGGTGCGATCATACCAGCGTTAGTGCACCGGATCCCATCAGAACTCCGCAGTTAAGCGCGCTTGGGCCGGAGTAGTACTGGGATGGGTGACATCCTAATAAGTCTCGGTGTTGCACCCTTTTTAGTCTTTGGTCAGGGTGATGTGATATTTATGATGCTCTTTAGGTTCTTTGAACCCATTTTCAATCATGCATCCCTCTTTTTCTCTCGCTCCCCATTTTCTCTCCCAAACCCACCTTGATTGAGTCCCCGAGTCCATTTTTGGGTCCCCGAGCCTATTTTTTGTCTCCCTGGTGTTGGGAAAGTGGTGTCTCACAAGTATATCCATTTTAGGGTGTCTATAGCTGCATTTTTAATGATGGAGTGATTTTTACTTAGTCGTGCATTCTTAGTGCTAGATAAGGTGCATTCTGAGTGCTCGATAAGGTGCAATCTAGATATGGCGCATTCTAATGAATTTGCTAAGTCTAAGGTGCATGAATTTGATGTTGGGTGTGATCATACCATTGTTAGTGCATAGGATCCCATTAGAACTCTGCAGTTAAGTGCGCTTGGACCGTAGTAGTAATAGGATGGGTGACCTGCCAGGAATTCCCGGTGTTGCACCCTTTTTTAGTCTTTGTTCGGGGTGTTGTGATATTTACGTTGCTCTTTAGGTTCTCTGAACCCATTTTCAATCATGCATCCCTCTTTGGCTCTCTCTCCCCATTTTATCTCCCAAACCCACCCCGATTCAGTCCCCGAGTCCATTTTTGGGTCCCCAAGACTATTTCTTGTCTCCCTGGTGTTGGGAAAATGGTGTCCTGGCCTTGCAATAATAAAAAAGTCATTCGTGCATTCTAAGTCCTGGATAGACACTCATTTCCTTCTTCCTATTGACACCTTCTGAGTGCTCAATAAGGTGCATTCTTAATGCTGGAGTGCTTTTTACTTAGTCGTGCACTCTTAGTGCTAGATAAGGTGCATTCTAAGTGCTCGATAAGGTGCATTCTAGATATGGTGAATTCTAATGCACTTACTAATTCTAAGGTGCGTAAATTTGATTTTGGGTCCAATCATACCAGCATTAGTGCACTGGATCCCATAAGAACTCCGCAGTTAAGCACGCTTGGGCCAGAGTAGTACGGGGATAGGTGACCTCCCGGGAAGTCTAGGTGTTGCACCCTTTTTAGGCTTTGGTCAGGGCGTTGTGATATTTACGCTGCTCTTTAGGTTCTTCGAACCCATTTTCAATCATGCATCCACCTTTTGCTCTTGCTCCCCATTTTGTCTCCCAAACCCACCCCAATTCAGTCCCCGAGTCCATTGTTAGGTCCCCGAGCCTATTTCTTGTCTCCCTAGTGATGGGAAAATGGTGTCTTAGCCTTGCAATAATAAAAAATTTGTTCGTGCATTCTGAGTGCTAGATAGACACTCATTTTCATCTTCCTATTGGTGCCTTCTGAGTGCTTGATAAGGTGCATTCTTAATCCTGGAGTGCTTTTTACTTAGTCATGCATTTTTAGTGCTAGATAAGCTGCGTTTTGAGTGCTCGATAAGGTTCATTCTAGATATTGTACATTCTAATGTACTTGCTAAGTCTAAGATGCCTGAATTTGATGTTGGGTTCAATCATACCACCATTAGTGCACCAGATCCCATAAGAACTCTACAGTTAAGCGCGCTTGGGCCGTAGTAGTTGTAGGATGGGTAACCTCCCGGGAAGTCTCTGTGTTGCACCCTTTTTAGTCTTTGGTCAGGGCATTGTGATATTTATGCTGCCCTTTAGGTTCTCCAAACCCATTTTCAATCATGCATCCCTCTTTTTCTCTCGCTTCCTATTTTCTCTCCCAAATCCACCCTGATTCAGTCTCTATGCCCATTTTTGGGTCCTCGAGCCTTTTTCTTATCTCCCTAGTGTTGGGAAAATGGTGTCTCATCCTAGCAATAATAAAAAAGTCATTTGTGCATTCTGAGTGTTGTATAGACACTTGTTTTCATCTTCCTATTGTCGCCTTCTGAGTGCTCAATAAGGTGCATCCTCAATGCTGGAGTGCTTTTTACTTAGTCATGCATTCTTAGCATTAGATAATGTGCATTCTGAATGCTTGATAAGGTGCATTCTAGATATGGTGTTGTAACCACCTGAATTTGGTCTGTTGCAACTATGGACCCTATTTTCCCTAAGTGTGATCATACCCTCGATTTATGTCCAAACGACCTTGTTACTGCTAGGCATAATTCTTTAAATCAATTTAATATCCTAGGTGATTTTTATCACTGATTTATGTTAACTATTATAGCCATACAATTCAAATCAATTTCGACCAATCAAATCAAATCAAAATCAAACATGGCTATAGTATTTAATTATAAAAGAATTAAATAAATCCCTAAATCAAATACCCACTTGCAATTAACCCATTCCCCTAGCCTATTTAATTTAATTAAAATGGCTATAGTCCCCTAATTATTAAAAAACAATTTCATTATTTAAATAATTAATTCCTATGTTTTTAAATGAATTAAATAAGTTTATTTCATTTATTAATATTCCCCTAAACCCCAACCTAACCTATCTCAACCTCTTCTACCCTGGGTTCTAACCCTTCTCAACTCATTCACCCATGCTAATCTAATCCTAATCCTAAATTCTACTCTAACCCACCTCCTAATGTTGTCACATTCCATTAAGGAATACTTAACAACTCAACCCACTTGAGAAAGTCCACTTTCTCAAGCTGGACTTTCTTAAAGTCCATTTTCTCAAGCCACTCTCTTACATCCTCCCTTACCTCTTTAAGGCCTTTATTAATGCCTTCATTAATATGAAGACCTTAAGCCCATGTCTCTCCCATGCCTTATTAATGCCTTGGGCATTAATGGCTCTTACATATTCATTTATGAGCCTCCAAATTCATAAATGAACCTTGTCCCCCCTCTCTCCCTCCCATTCTTCTATAAATAGAAGCCTATTTTGAGAGCAAATAAGCCTTCACCTTAGATCAAAAATACATTGTTATGCTGTTAGATTCATCCTAGATTCACATTTCATCTATTTTTCCATGCTAGTTCATTGTTTTCATTTCATGTTTTAAAGCTATATTGTATGCTTTTTCACATTTTTAGTTTAAATTCGAATCAAATCCTTCATGCTAGAATAGTATTGGTCACTGATTTGAAGCATATTCTAAGGGTTAAATATACAACTAATTACACTCTTTCTAGTTAGAAGGCAATAGGCCGATATTAGTGGTTTTGAATGTTTTAACTATCCATTTGAACTAATGCAATGACCTATTGAGTGTTTGTGTTGTTTTCAACAGGTACCCATTTACACACACATTTCTGGCACCCACCGTTGGGCTCGATTTTCACTTTAGCCTCGTCTTCTAACAATTTTTGACAATTTGCAGACTTAGGAATCGGACACAGAATTGCAAATACGATTGCAGGCTCTCATCCCGGATACGCCATCGCACCGCGTAATTTCCGGATCGCATCTAGGATTTCTCGGATCGTATCTGGTCCTCAATCACATTTGGTCAGCAAAGGCTCGTATCTGGGGAATAAGATCGCATCCCGGATACTGCATTGCATATGGTAAGAATTTAGAATCGCATCTGGTTTTGAAGCTTGCCCTTTTGATTTATCTAATCCTAACAAGTTCAACCAATTGTGCTTTCTATATTTTGTAGCCTAACAAGTGTTTTCAGGTACCTTTTTGACAAGTTTCATGGAGTTGGATTAGAAAAATACTAATGTGGTTTTCGTAGGTTACCAAACCCATTCCGTCTTGACTTTTATTTCCCTATTTTCACAGCTTAAAAACCATTTCTCCACTTGCTAAGACAATAAGATATTATGCTCTTTTCCTCTTGAGGAAAATCAGAAAGTCGGACATTGTCTTATCATTTGTGATGAAATTGGGAGTACATGAACAAACACATAATTTAATTCATTTTGGAAAGTAATTGAACAAACACAAAGCACTAAATCATGTGGGATCAATGAACAAAATCGTCTAATTGCTTTTGGAAATCAGTAATTGAACAAAACAAAGCATTAAATCATTGTGGTTAATTGGACAAAACAAACTTTCCCTTTCTATTTTCTTCAAATAGGAATCATTAAAACAAGCTCAACATAGCTTGGGGAAAAGAACCTTGTTTATAGTGTTTGAGGAGAAAATGGCATGTAATAGGAGAGTATGCTCTTCTTCTTTTGAAGAAACATAAATCTAGAACTCCTAAGCTCGCCAATTCTGGTTACCATTCTTTTAACAGTAGAGGGCCTACCGGTTGAGGAAAAAATCTCTTGGAAATGACCCAAGTGAGGACAGGTCTTACGCTGACCCTTCCAACTCACTATAAATAGTTGCTTCCTTGTAGGCCAAAGCCTCGGAAGACAGAACTGGTTTTGTTCTTGGAATTTTGACATCATTCCTTG
>MU228042.1:335869-361632 GCA_018584345.1 Thuja plicata
TGGCTATAGTATTTAATTATAAAGGAATTAAATAAATCCCTAAATCAAATACCCACTTGCAATTAACCCATTCCCCTAGCCTATTTAATTTAATTAAAATGGCTATAGTCCCCTAATTATTAAAAATAAATTTCATTATTTAAATAATTAATTCATATATTTTTAAATGAATTAAATAAGTTTATTTCATTTATTAATATTCCCCTAAACCCCAACCTAACCTATCTCAACCACTTCTACCCTGGGTTCTAACCCTTCTCAACCCATTCACCCATGCTAATCTAATCCTAATCCTAAATTCTACTCTAACCCACCTCCTAATGTTGTCACATTCCATTAAGGAATACTTAACAACTCAATCCACTTGAGAAAGTCCACTTTCTCAAGCTGGACTTTCTTAAAGTCCATTTTCTCAAGCCACTCTCTTACATCCTCCCTTACCTCTTTAAGGCCTTAATTAATGCCTTCATTAATATGAAGACCTTAAGCCCATGTCTCTCCCATGCCTTATTAATGCCTTGGACATTAATGGCTCTTACATATTCATTTATGAGCCTCCAAATTCATAAATGAACCTTGTCCCCCCCCTCTCTCTCTCTCCCATTCTTCTATAAATAGAAGCCTGTTTTGAGAGCAAATAAGCCTTCACCTTAGATCAAAAATATATTGTTATGCTGTTAGATTCATCCTAGATTCACATTTCATCTATTTTTCCATGCTAGTTCATTATTTTCATTTCATGTTTTAAAGCTAGATTGTATGCTTTTTCACATTTTTAGTTTAAATTCGAATCAAATCCTTCATGCTAGAATAGTATTGGTCACTGATTTGAAGCATATTCTGAGGGATAAATATGCAACTAATTACACTCTTTCTAGTTAGAAGGCAATAGGCCGATATTAGTGGTTTTGAACATTTTAACTAACCATTTGAACTAATGCAATGACCTATTGAGTGTTTGTGTTATTTTCAACAGGTACCCATTTACACACACACAGGTGTGTGTGCTAAAAATGTGTCATACTTGTATGAATCATTATATCCAAGATTGCTCAAGAATGAGGTCTCAAATGGCGACTCATAGCTCTCTATTCATGGAGTGCAAGGGTTTGTAATGGAGGCCCTCAGATTGACCTAGTTTGTGCCCATGCAAGTACATGATAAAACAAGAGATTTAATGCATGAAAATGATAACTATTCTATATGATTGCAATGCATAAAATGGAAATTAATCTATATGATAACAATGCAATATTATTCTATGAAAGGAAATATGAATTTAATATAATATGAATCTAATCTACATTAATAGCAATGGATGCAATAAGAAGACAAGAAGAGAGAAGTTGCAATATCCAAGCTCAAGTGCTCAAAATCTCCTCCAAAATTGCTCTCCAAACACGCAGCATAACAATACAAAAAGTGGGATCCAATGAGAAGGAGAGGGCTCCTTATAAAGAAAAGTGAATGGTTGAGATTAAGAGGCAAAAAAGAAATGAGTAATGGTGGAGATTAAATCTTGGTTGATCCATGTGCTCATTAAAGAAAAAAGCCCACCACTTAGAAAGATGTGATAAAAAATGGATTTTTATTTAATTTATTTCTTTTTTCATCAAAAGAAGAGCTTTAAGAGGGGATTTTTATTTATTTAATTAAAAGAGGGGTTTTCTTTTAATTAAATAAATTAGAAGAATTTTATTTAATTAAATGAGAGGAATTTATTTTAATTAAATAAGATTAATTTCATTTAATTAAAAAAGAGATTAAATCTTTTAATTAAATAAAAATGATCAAACCTTAGGAAATATTGAAATAATTGAATTAATTACGATTTGATCAAGGAAATTGATTTAAATTAAAAATATTGCAAAACATTGATTCAGGAATTTGATAAAATGATAAATGGGGCCCATAGTCCAGGCGACCATTTTAGGGTGCATACATTTGCCCCTCTTTGACTAATGTGTGATCATTCTGGGAACACATGTAGTCAAAAAATGCAGTTGAAGTGTGAGATCGATTTGAGATCACAAAACAACACAGACATCAACACCGTTGTAAATAAGTAATTGACATCAGAACAAAGATAAGCTGATTGCAAAAAAGACAAGGTCAACACCATTGTAAATAAGTAATTGACTTGTCTCAGATAAGAATCTCAAGCAAGGTTGCCCCAAGCAGAGCGATTGATAGGATTGGTAAAGCTGAATCAAGGATTGAAGTTTGATAGGTACTGCCCCCTCGTGATCGAAATTGAAATGAGATAGAGAATAAATAGCATGAAAGATTATGCCCCAAGGTTGAATTAGAAGAAAAGAAGTGGGGTGAAATTGAATGGAAGATAAAATTTTGGAAGAGGTGGAGAGGAATGGAGAGAAGAAATAGAATTTGCCTTAAGAAAGAGAATGCCCCAAAATCAATCAAATATTTAAGATAGAAACTTTTGATTGAGATCACGAAAGAAGATAAGGAAATGAAGATCAAAACATGATCACAGTTGATTAAAAGTCCACAAGAAAGATGAAGGAAACCCTCTCAAACTCATAATGCAGCCTAAAAATGCAAACTAGCATGAGGTCTAACAATGCAAGCTATATGAAAATGAAAAGGTTTACTTGCAATAGAGAAACTGTAACATAGGACTTTGTGTCCATCATTCATTAGAGAATGTTAAGGAACTTATTTTCACCATTGGGCCATTATTAACGGACATCGAAAAATCATACAATCATCACTAGTCACAAGCACAACTATGAAGATATGAATGTGATTTATATCGGATTGGAATGTGGAAAGATTCTATCATAAACATCAAAGACATATAGGTCAAGATGACTTCGCTGTTAGCTTACCCAATTTAATATAGCAAAACCATGCTCGCATCAACGCATTTAGGCCAGCATGACCAGCAAAACAGTTGTGCAAAAATAGTGAAGCATAAAGCAGGAAGCAAATAAAACATGGTTCATGCCCCAAGTCCTCTAGCTATTTATCACGGAGATACTTATTAGACAAGGACACTCAATGAAAATCAATAACAGTCAGCACATAAACAAAAGATCATAACATACCTCAAGCATTAAGTGCTGTGTTTAAAAATTCAAGTGTGTTAACTGATACTGAGTTCCGAGGATAAGGATAAAATGCTCGCAAGTAGGTAAGATCACATGATGAAACTAGGTAAAACCAAACCTATAAGTGTTGAAAAACACTCAATGTCAAGGGTTGTATTGAAAAATATAGTTGAGGTGGTGTTGAAAAACACCATTTGTGAGGTGTCCTAAAGACTAATGCATCCAAGAGACCAAAGCTAACATAGTTATTCCCCCTAGACAAAGACAAAGACCAATTCTAGACCAAGGCAAAAAGGACAAGGCATGATGGAGAAAGGCTAAGTGTCGCGAACATGCGCTAAGAAACAGGGGTGCAAAGACCTCAAATAGTGCCCGTTTCCAGATTTTCACCACTTGGATTTTATTTCAATTTTTTTTCTTTCATTTTCTTCATTTTTTTCTTCTTTTTTTTAGGACTTCTTATAACTTTTTTGAATTTTTGCTACCAAGGCACCTGTTTCCAGGTTTTCACCAAGGAGCTTTTTCTATTTTTTTGAATTTTTGAATTTTTGCATTTTTGGAATATATATTTTTTTGAGATACATCAGAGCGCCTATTGCTAGGTTTTCACTAAGATAATCATTTTTTCAGGACATTTTCTGATTTTTAGAATTTTTGACAATATATCTTTTTTTGGAATTTTTTCAGGATCAATAATTATGTACAAAAGATGCCTCCAAACAGAATGGTCATCATGGATATAACTTCTTTAGGTGAAAGACATTGATAGGATTAGGGAGCTGCTCTCCCTCTTCTGTAGAGAGTAAATAAGTACTTGACCCAAAAGCTATTTTAATGATATAAGGTCCACGCCAATTAGGTTCAAATTTATCATTTTGATCTCTATGCTGTTGATTCTTAGGATTTTCACGTAGGACAAGATCTCCCACTTGGAATTCTCTAGGGCGAACCTTTTTATTGAAGGATTTGGAAATTCACTTTTGATAAACCCTCATATGGTCAAATGATGCTTGACATTTCTCATCTAGAAGTTCTAACTCTTGAAGTCTCATGGCGTGATAGTCGTAATCTGTAACTAGACCTTTGAGGGAAACTCTAAGTGAAGGAATATCAACTTCCAAAGGTAACACTGCTTCAACGCCATATGCAAGGGCAAAAGGAGTAGCCCCAGTAGGAGTATTAATACTCATTCTATAGGCTCACAAAGCCAGATTTATCTGTAATTGCTAATCTCTACCATTCTTACAGACTCTTCTATGTAAGATTTTAAGAATGGTTTTGTTTGATGCCCCCGCTTGACCATTTCCTTGTGGGAAGTAAATGGAGGACCAATGTTGTTTAATCTTGAATTTATTTTAGAGTTGTTTAAGGTCCTTATTTTTGAACTGGCCTCTGTTGTCAGTGATAATCTTGGAAGGCACTCCATATCGACAGATGATATGGTGCAGAGTGAATAGAGAGACTGTCTTGCCCGAGGCAATAGAAAGTGGGACAACTTGTACCCATTTAGTGAAGTAATCAGTAGCAGTGATAATAAGTGTCCACCTGATGAGTTGGGATGAATCTACCAAACAAGCTCAAAGGCCCAGTGCTGAAATGACCAATGAGATATAGAAGGAATGAGCTCCTTGCCTAGAGCATGTATCAGGTTACCATGTTTTTGACACTTTTCACATGACTTTGCAAAAGCTACTGCATCAATCTACATCATAGGCCAATAGTACCCCGCCCTAAGCAACCTTCGGGCCATGGAAAGACCATTGGAATGTCCCCCACAGATGCCCTCATGAATGTCAACTAATGCTTGGTTAAATTATTCCTTTTCTAAGCATCTAAGAAGTGTTCCATCTAGACCCCTCCTATACAAATCACCAATGATAAGGGAATGGTGAGAGGCATTTCGGGTAAGGTTTCTGCGTTTAGATCGGTTAAAGGTTTCAGGTATAATGCCATCACAAAGGTATGAGTAAATGGCATGATAACGGGATGAATCATGACCAACAAGGGTACAAATGACATGGCTTTCTGGGGAGTCATAGATAGGGTGATGTAGCTCTTCCACTAGGAATTCAAATTTGGATTCATGTTGCTCTAACTGAAGGAGTGAAGCAAGTGTAGACATAACATCATCTACTTTGTTTTCTGCTCTAGAGATTTGCTAAAATGTGACAAATGTGAAGTAGCATTTCAAGGAATCAACCATTTGCTTGTAAGGTACCATTTTCTCATGTTTTATTTGATATTAATAATTAAATTGCTTGATTATCAGCTGTGAATCCTCATAGATGTGTAACTCTGTGATTCTCCATTCTATGGCCATCTTAAGTCCATTTGTTAAAGCTTCATACTTAACAATGTTGTTTGTACATGGGAACAATAATTTGTAAGACTTAGGGATTGTGTACCCATGAGGAGAAACAAACAACACACCAGCTCTTGAACCATTTTGCATAAAGGATCCATCAAAGAACATCCTCCATGTTCTTTTAGTCATATACACGAGGTGCTCATCTGGGAAGTCAACTTGAATAGGTGCATTATCTTGTATTAGGAAATCAGTCAATTGATCTGCTATGGCTTGTCCTTTGATTGCTTTACACTCAATGTACTCTATGTCAAATTCTTAAAGTATCATCACCCATTTAGCAAGTCTACTTGTGAGGGAAGCCTTACTTAGAAAATAATTGAGTGGATCTATTTTTTCTATGAGGTGTATAGTGTGCGCAAGCATAAATGTTGCAACTTTTGGGAAGCAAAGACAAATGCAAGGCAAGCTTTCTCAATGCTAGTGTAGTTAACCTAATATGAAACAAGAGTATGAATAATGTAGTATATTGCTCTTTCTTTCCCATTTTCATCAAGTTGAGCTAGTAATTCCCCCAAGGAAGATTCTATCACTGAAATGTATAGAATAAGTAGTTTCCCTGGGATAGGAGGCATTAAAATAGGAGGATTCACCAAGTATCTCTTGATTTGATCTATGCTCTTTTGACAATCCTCATTCCAAACACATTTGACTCCCTTGTGTAAGTTCTTGTTGAAGGGTTGAGCTCTATCCGCCAATTGTGAAATAAATCTCCTTATAGATTGAAGACGTCCTTGAAGACTCCTCATTTGACTAATGTTTTTAGGAGATGACATATCTATGATTGCTTGGAATTTTTAAGGGTCCACCTCTATTCTTTTTTCTGAAATGATGAATCCTAGTAGTTTTCCAAAGGTGACTCCAAATGCACACTTTTTAGGATTTGACCTTAGTTGAAACCATTCCATGCGACCTAGAATGACTTCTAAATCATCTAAGTGTGTATCTCTTTGTTTAGACTTGGCCAAGGTGTCATCCACATAATATTCCATGTTTTTATGCATCATGTCATGAAAAATAGTTGTCATAGCTCTTTGATAGGTGGCTCCTACATTTTTCAATCCAAAAGGCATAACGTTCCAACAATAGGTACCCCATGTGCAAGTGAATGCAGTCTTTTCTTGATCTTCGGGAGCTATCTTAATTTGTTTGTACCTTGAAAATCCATCCATCAAGGAATAAATTTCATAACCCATAGTCATATCCACTATCATGTCTATGTTGGGAAGTGGAAAATCATCCTTTGGTCATGCTCTATTGAGATCTCTGAAATCTGTACAAACTCGAATGGATTTGTCATGTTTTGAAAATGGTACAATATTTGATATCCATTCGGAATAGAAAATAGCTCTTATGAACCCTACACCGAGGAGTTTCTCTAATTCTACTTTGAATAGGAGAGCTATGTGAGGATGCATCTTTCTCAACTTTTTTTTAACTGGTTTGACACCCGTAGCTATGGAAAAGTGATGCATGATAAGGTTAATGTCCAACCCTAGCATATCAAAATAAGTCGATGCAAAATTGATCTTTCTTTTCTGTAAGAACTTGGTGTAAGCTTCTTTTTCATGTGGAGACAAAGATTCAGCCAAGTGTACTATCTATGGAGCTTCATCTATACCCAAATTGACTTCTTTTTTTTGTTCAATAAGAACTGAAGATTGATCTTGAAAGTAGCTAGGGAGACGATCAAGTACCTCATCCTTAAGCACCTCAGAGAGGCTTTCACCCTTGGTTACATCATTTCTTTTTACTTTTTTTTGGTTCTGACACCGCCACACAGTGGTTTTTTCATCAAAACTCCTATTCTTTTGATTTTATTTTCTTTTTATCTTGTGACTAAGGTACTTGATGTCTACCTCTGTCATGCTGGTAGCCGGTTAACTGATGGAAGAGACCACAGGTTCAATGGCATTTAGGTAACATGCTATCTCATAATCAGTTTGGAATGTTAAAAGCTTAGGTTCTTGATAGCGTTGGGACCAATCAATGAGGTCAGGATGAACAAGAGGCAAGTCAACGACTAGTTCAAGGTTATAAATGTGAATGATATTATCACTGGTGACTGAAGAGTCAGAGTCCGTCAAGTATCCTTCTAAGCTGCCCAAATCAGGATTCATTCTAACAAGCAAAGAATCATCCACTAAGGCAACACATGGGTTCAAATACTCTAATCCTATATGTGACTCATTGGCTACCTCAGGTTGAGAACTATAAGTGTGGATAACATCAATATCTCTATCAATTGTGGAAGACTCTGAGAAGAAGTCCCACTCATACTCGTGTGAACTTGTGTCTGAACTGCGACTAGGATGCTTACACCATGAAGGTTTTGGGCATCTTGATGTGGAAGGTTTCATTTCATTAAAGGTAAAACCTCCTCTTTCCATTAAATGAGCAATATTCTTTCATTGATGTTCTCTGAAAGGATCTTCAATATCTGACTCATTTTGTTCTAAAGTTGCAACTGACGCATGAGTGAATGGAACATCTGAATCTCCCTAAAGGAGATTAGTGGAAGGGACCCAATCTTCACACATGTCTTGCTGATTTATCAAATTAGGAATATATTATGGTTCATTATCACTATCCGATACCTCAAAGACGGGATTAGTGTGCTTGTTATAATTCTCAAATCCTAGGCCAACCGGCTTCTTAGACTTGCGTCCAAAAAGACCATGATCAAGGGGTTCGGCTCTAGCATCCAAATTGTGATTAAGAGGGCCATATTTTGGATATCCCATTTGTCTTAAAAAAGCACACCCTCTTCTATAAGCCTTAGGAGAGGGAGAGAAATTCTCATTGTGCATATATTTTTCTTCTTTATAGATCCAGTCTCTAACAAATGTCTCCTCTATCTCATCTTGGATAGGCATTGATGATTCTACAAATGTGCCAAATAAAGTCATAGCTGAAGAGGAAGGTTTCTTTTCTTATGAAGGCTTGCCATAAGACTGAGGTGAAACTGGTAATGTTGTGAGGGAGTTGAGTTGATACCCCCCATGCCAAGGTCTATGGATTTGAGCTTGTCTCTACACTAAGCTAAAGTTGTATCAAAATTTTCTGCTTCTCTATTGAGGGGAACATGAGCCCCTGCTGAAATTGAATTGATCAATAAAGTGTTATCCCCAGGTATACAAATCTCTGTTTCATTATAGGGGAACTTAAAACACTGATGGCAGGTAGATGACACTGCTTGCATATCATGAATCCATGGTCTACCAAATAAGATATTATACGCAAGGGATCCAACATCAACTATTTGAAATAAAATATCCTTTTGAATAGGGATAATCCCAACAGGAAGGATGACCAACCCCTTGGAACTTCTTTCTGCCTCATCATAGGCTTTGATAGTAATCCTTTTTTTGGTATCTATAACCTCTTTAGAATAACCCAATTCTTTCAAAAGACTAAAGGAACAAATATTTATCGCAGGACCCCCATCTATTAACATGCACACGACACGAGTTCTGTGGATCATGACCTCAATATGAAGGGCAAGATTGTGCGGGTGGCTCATAGCTTTCTCATCATCTTCTAAAAATGTAAGGTAATGAGGGCTAGCAATATGATTAACCATGTTATGGAATTGATCGAAATCTAAGTTTTTGGGGACGTTCACCATGCGCAAAGCATCCTCAAGGATTTGTTTATGCCTTGGGGACAACTCTAAGAGCTCAAAGATCAAAATCTGAGCTGGGGTTCTTTGTAATTGATCAACAAGACTATAATTCGACTAAGGATTGACAACTAGTTTCAAGGCGACAGGCTTGGATGCCACTTGCTTAGGTTTACTAGATTGGCTTGAATCGGGTCCTCTAATGACAATGAGACCTTGGCTATATGTGACAGCATTAAGGGCTTTAAATGACCTTCTAGAGTTGGGACCCCTTAGCACCACAATAGGTTCTTAATAAAAAATAGGAGGAGAGTCCTCTTCGTGCATTTTAAAGCAGTTGCTACGTCTAAGGTGCATGAATTTGATGTTGGGTGTGATCATACCAATGTTAGTGTAGCAGATCCCATTAGAAATCTATAGTTAAGCGTGCTTGGGCTAGAGTAGTACTGGGATGGGTGACCTCTTGGGAAGTCTCGATTTTGCACCCATTTTAATATTTGATCGGGGCATTGTGATATTTAAACTGCTCTTTAATTTCTCCGAACATGTTTTGAATCATGCATCCCTCTTTTGCTCTTGCTCCCCATTTTCTCTCCCAAACCCACCCTGATTCAGTCCCCGAGTCCATTTTCTAGTCCTCGGGCCTATTTCTTGTCTTCCTAGTATCGGGAAAATGGTGTCTTGGCCTTGCAATAATAAAAAAGTCATTCGTGCATTCTGAGTGCTCGATAGACACTCATTTCCATCTTCCTACTGGCACCTTCTCAGTGCTCAATAAGGTGCATCCTTAATACTGGAGTGATTTTTACTTAGCCATGCATTCTTAGTGCTAGATAAGGTGCGTTCTGAGTTCTCCATAAGGTGCATTCTAGATATGGTGTATTCTAATGCACTTGCTAACTCTAAGGTGCATCAATTTGATGTTGGGTGCGATCATACCAGTGTTAGTGCTCCAGATCCCATTAGAACTTTGTAGTTAAGCGCGCTTGGGCCAGAGTAGTACTGGGATTGGTGACCTCCCGCAAAGTCTCGGTGTTGCACCCTTTTTAGTCTTTGGTCGGGGTGTTGTGATATTTACGCTGCTCTTTAGGTTTTTCAAACATGTTTAAAATCATGGATCCTTCTTTTGCTCTCGCTCCCCATTTCTCTCTGAAACCCACCCTGATTCAGTCTGTGAGTCCATTTTTGGGTCCATGAACCTATTTCTTATCTCCCTGGTGTTGGGAAAATGGTGTCTGGGCCTTGCAATAATAAAAAAGTCATTCATGTATTCTGAGTGCTGGACAAACACTCATTTTCATCTTCCTATTGGTGCTTTTTGAGTGCTCGATAAGGTGCAATCTTAATGCTGGAATGCTTTTTACTTAGTTGTGCAATCTAGTGCTAGGTAAGGTGCATTTTGAGTGCTCAATAAGGTGCATTCTAGATATGGTGCATTTTAATGCACTTTCTAAGTCTAAGGTGCATGAATTTGATGTTGGGGCATTGTGATATTTACGATGCTCTTTAGGTTCTCCGAACCCGTTTTCAATAATGCATCCCTCTTTTGCTCTCGCTCCCCATTTTCTCTCCCAAACCCAACCCACTTTAGTCCCCGAGTCCATTTTTGGTTCCCCGAGCCTATTTCTTGTCTCCCTGGTGCTGGGAAAATGGTGTCTGGGCCTTGCAATAATAAAAAAGTCATTCATGCATTCTGAGTGTTGGACAGACACTCATTTTCATCTTCCTATTGGCACCTTTTGAGTGCTTGATAAGGTGCAATCTTACTGCTGAAGTGCTTTTTACTTAGTTATGCAATCTTAGTGCTAGATAAGGTGCATTCTGAGTGCTCGATAAGGTGCATTCTAGATATGGTTCATTGTAATACACTTGCTAAGTCTAAGGTGCATGAATTTGATATTGGGTGCGATCATACCACCGTTAGTGCTATGAATACCATTAGAACTCCACAGTTAAGTGTGCTTGGGCTAGAGTAGTTCTAGGATGGGTGACCTCCTAGGAAGTCTTAGTGTTGCACCCTTTTTAGTCTTTGGTCATGGCATTGTGATAGTTACGCTGCTCTTTAGGTTCTCCAAACCTATTTTCAATTATGCATCCCTCTTTTTCTCTCGCTCCCCATTTTCTCTCCCAAAACCACCCTGATTAAGTCCCCGAGTCAATTTTTGGGTCCTCGAGCCTATTTGTTGTCTCCCTGGAGTTGGGAAAATGGTGTCTCAACCTTGCAATAATAGAAAGTAATTCATGCATTCTGAGTGCTGGATAGACACTCGTTTCCGTCTTCCTATTGACGCCTTCTGAGTGCTCAATAAGGTGCATTCTTAATGATGGAGTGATTTTAACTTAGTCATGCATTCTTCATGCTAGATAAGGTGCATTCTGAGTTCTCAATAAGGTGCATTATAGATATGGTGCATTCTAATGCACTTGCTAAGTCTAAGGTGCAGGAATTTGATGTTGGATGCGATCATACCAACGTTAATGTACCAGATCCCATCAAAACTCTACATTTAAGCGCGTGTGGGCCAGAGTACTACTAGGATGGGTGACCTCCTTGGAAGTCCTGGTGTTGCACCCATTTTAGTCTTTGGTTAGGGCATTGTGATATTTACACTGCTCTTTAGGTTCTCTGAACCCATTTTCAATCGTACATCCCTCTTTTGCTCTTGCTCCCCATTTTCTCTCCCAAACCAACCCCAATTCAGTCCCCGAATCTTTTTTTGGGTCCCCAAGCCTATTTCTTGTCTCCCTGGTGTTGGGAAAATCATGTCTCGACATTGAAATAATAAAAAAGTCATTCATGCATTCTGAGTGCTGGATAAGGACTCATTTCCATCTTCCTATTGGCACCTTCTGAGTGCTCGATAAGGTGCAATCTTAATGCTGGAGTGATTTTTACTTATTCGTGCATTCTTAGTGCTAGATAAGGTACATTCTGAGTGCTTGATAAGGTGCATTATAGATATGGTGCATTCTAATGCACTTGCTAAGTCTAAGGTGCATGAATTTGATGTTGGGTGCGATCATACCAGTGTTAGTGCATCGGATCCCATCAGAACTCCGTAGTTAAGTGTGCTTGGGACTGAGTAGTACTGGGATGTGTGATTTGTCAAGATATCTTGGTGTTGAACCCTTTTTAGTCTTTAATTGGGGCATTGTGATATTTACGTTTCTCTTTAGGTTCTTCGAACTTGTTTTCAATCATGCATCCCTCTTTTTCTCTCGCTCCCCATTTTCTCTCGCAAACCCACCCCGATTCAGTCCTAGAGTTTATTTTTGGTTCCCTGAGCCTATTTCTTGTCTCCCTAGTGTTGGAAAAAAGGTGTCTTGGCCTTGCAATAATAAAAAATTCATTCATGCATTTTTAGGGCTAGATAAGGAGCGTTCAGAGTGCTTGATAATGTGCATTCTAGATATGGTTCATTCTAATGCACTTGATAAGTCTAAGGTGCATGAATTTAATGTTGGGTGTGATCACACTAAAGTTAGTGCACCGGATCCCATCAAAACTCCGCTGTTAAGCGTGCTTGGGTTGGAGTAGTACTGGGATGGGTGACCTCCCAGGAAGTCCTAGTGTTGCACCCTTGTTAGTGTTTGGCCGGGGCGTTGTGATATTTACACTTCTCTTTAGGTTCTCTGAACCCTTTTTACATCACGCATCCCTTTTTTTCTCTCTCTCCTCATTTTCTCTTCCAAACGCACCCTGATTCAGTCCTCGAGTCCATTTTTGGGTCCCCGAGCCTATTTCTTGTCTCCCTGGTGTTGGGAAAATGATGTATCAGCCTTGCAATAATAAAAAATTCATTCATGCATTTTGAGTGCTGGATAGACACTCATTTCCATCTTCCTATTGGCCTCTTCTAAGTGCTTGATAAGGTGCATTCTTAATGCTGGAGTGCTTTTTAGTTAGTCATGCATTCTTAGTGCTAGATAAGGTGTGTTCTGCGTGCTCAATAAGGTGCATTCTACATATGGTGCATTCTAATGCATTTTCTATGTCTAAGGTGTATGAATTTAATGTTGGGTGCGATCATGCCAGTGTTAGTGCACCTGATCTTATCAGAACTCCGTAGTTAAGCATGCTTGGGCTAGAGTAGTACTAGGATGGGTGACCTCCTGGGAGGTCCTGGTGTTGCACCCTTTTTAGCCTTTGGTTGGGGCGTTGTGATATTTACGCTACTCTTTAGGTTCTCTGAACCCGTTTTAAATCATGCATCCCTCTTTTGCTGTCGCTCCCCATTTTCTCTCCCAAACCCACCCTGATTCAGTCCCCAAGTCCATTTTTGGGTTCCCGAGCCTATTTCCTGTCTCCCCGGTGTTGGGAAAATGGTCTCTCGGCCTTGCAATAATAAAAAAGTCATCCGTGTATTCTAAGTGCTAGATAGACACTCATTTCTATTTTCGTATTGCTACCTTCTAAGTGCTCAATAAGGTGGATTCTTAATGTTGTAGTGCTTTTTACTTAGTCATGTATTTTTAGTGCTAGATAAGGTATGTTTTGAGTGCTCGATAAGGTGCATTCTAGATATGGTGCATTCTAATGCACTTGCTAAGTCTAAGGTGCATGAATTTGATGTTGGGTGCAATCATACCAGTGTTAGTGCATCGGAGCCCATCAAAACTTCACAGTTAAGTGCGCTTGGGTTGGAGTAGTATTGGAAAGTGTGACCTCCCAGGAAGTCCCGGTGTTGCATCCTTTTTAGCCTTTGATCGGGGCGTTGTGATATTTACGCTGCTCTTTAGGTTCTCTGAACTTGTTATCAATCATGCATCCCTCTTTTACTCTCGCTCCTCATTTTCTCTCTTAAACCCACCCCAATTCAGTCCCCGAGTCCATTTTTGGGTCCTCAAGCCTATTTCTTGTCTCCCTAGTGTTGGGAAAATGGTGTCTCAGCCTTGCAATAATAAAAAAAGTCATTCGTGCATTCTGAGTGCTGGATAGACACTCATTTCCATCTTCCTATTGGCACCTTTCGAGTGCTCTATAAGGTGCATCTTTATGTTGGAGTGCTTTTTACTTAGTCGTGCATTCTTAGTGCTAGATAAGGTGCATTCTAAGTGCTCGATAAGGTGCGTTCTAGATTTGGTGCATTCAAATGCACTTGCTAGGTCTAAGGTGCAGGAATTTGATGTTGGGTGTGATCATACCACGTTAGTGCACTGAATCCCATTAGAACTCCATAGTAAAGTGCGCATGGGAAGGAGTAGTACTGGGATGGGTGACCTTTTGGGAAGTCCTAGTGTTGCACCCTTTTTAGCCCTTGGTTGGGGCCTTGTGATATTTACGCTGCTCTTTAGTTTCTCTGAACCTATTTTCAATCATGCATTCCTTTTTTTACATTCGTTCCCCATTTGCTCTCCCAAACCCACCTCGATTCAGTCCCTGAGTCCATTTTTTGGTCCCTGAGCTTATTTCTCTTCTCCATGGTGTTGGGAAAATGGTGTCTCAGCTTTGCAATAATAAAAAATTCATTCATACATTCTGAGTGCTAGATAGACACTCATTTCCCTGTTCCTATTGGCACCTTCTGAGTGCTTGATAAGGTGCATTCTTAATGCTAGAGTGCTTTTTACTTAGTCATGCTTTCTTAGTGCTAGATAAGGTACGTTCTGAGTGCTCAATAAGGTTTAGTCTAGATATGGTACATTCTACTGCACTTGCAAAGTCTAAGGTGCATGAATTTGATGTTGGGTGTGATCATACCAGCGTTAGTGCAGCGAAGCCCATCAGAACTCCTTAGTTAAGCGCGATTGGGCCGGAGTAGTACTGGGATGGGTGACCTCTAGGGAATTCCTGATGTTGCACCCTTTTTAGTCTTTGCTCGGGGCCTTGTGATATTTACGCTGCTCTTTAGGTTCTTTGAACCCATTTTAAGTCATGCATCCCTCTTTTGCTCTTGCTCACCATTTTCTCTCCCAAACCCACCCCGATTCAGTCCCCGAGTCTATTTTTGGGTCTCCGAGCCTATTTCTTGTCTCCCTGGTGTTGGGAAAATGGTGTCTTGGCCTTGCAATAATAAAAAAGTCATTTGTGCATTCCTATTGCATGATAGACACTCATTTCTATGTTCCTATTGGCGCGTTCTGAGTGCTCGATAAGGTGCATTCTTAATGCTGGAGTGCTTTTTACTTAGTCATGGATTCTTAGTGCTAGATAAGGTGCATTCTGAGTGCTTGATAAGGTGCATTCTATATATGGTGCATTCTAATGCACTTGCTAAGTCTAAGGTGCATGAATTTAATGTACGGTGTGATCATACCAGCGTTAGTGTGCCGGAGCCCATCAGAACTCCGCAGTTTAGCACGCTTGGGCTAGAGTAGTACTGGGATGGGTGATGTCCTGGGAAGTCCTGGTGTTGAAACCTTTTAGTCTTTGGTTGGGGTGTTGTGATATTTACATTGTTCTTTAGGTTCATTGAACCTATTTTTTCCAATCATGCATCCCTCTTTTGCTCTTACTCCCTATTTTCTCTCCCAAACCCACCTTGATTCAATCCCCGAGTCCATTTTTGGGTTCCCGAGCCTATTTCTTGTCTCCCTAGTGTTGGGAAAATGATGTGTCAGCCTTGCAATAATAAAAAAGTCATTCATGCTTTCTTAGTGATGTATTGACACTCATTTTTATCTTCCTATTGGCACCTTCTGAGCGCTCGATAAAGTGCGTTCTTAATGCTGGAGTGCTTTTTTCTTAGTCGTGCATTCTTAGTGCTAGATAAGGTGGGTTCTGAGTGTTTGACAATGTGCATTTTAGATATGGTGCATTCTAATGCAATTACTAGGTCTAAGGTGCATGAATTAGATGTTGGGTGTGATCATACCAGCGTTAGTGCACCAGATCCGATCAAAATTTTATAGTTAAGCGCGCTTGGGCCCGAGTAGTACTTGGATGGGTGACCTCCTGGGAAGTCTCGATGTTGCACCCTTTTTAGTCTTTGGTCTGGGCATTGTGATATTTACGCTGCTGTTTAGGTTATCCGAACTTGTTTTCAATAATGCATCCCTTTTTTGCTCTTGCTCCCCATTTTCTCTCCCAAACCCACCCCAATTCAGTCCCCCGAGCCTATTTCTTATCTCCTTGGTGTTGGGAAAATGCTGTCTCGGCCTTGCAATAATAAAAAAGTCATTCATGTTTTTTGAGTGTTGGATAGACACTTGTTTTCATCTTCCTATTGGCACCTTCTAAGTGCTCGATAAAGTGCATTCTAATGCTGGACTGTTGTTTACTTAGTCATGCATTGTTAGTGCTAGATAAGGTGTGTTCTGAGTGCTCGATAAGGTTTATTCTAGATATGGTGCATTCTAATGCACTTGCTAAGTCTAAGGTGCATGAATTTGATGTTGGGTACTATCATACCAGCGTTAGTTCATGGGATCCTATCAGAATTCTTTAGTTAAGCACGCTTGGGCTAGAGTAGTACTGGGTTGGGTGACCTCCCAAGTGTTGCACCCTTTTTAGTCTTTGGTCGGGGCATTGTGATATTTACGCTTCTCTTTAGGTTCTTCGAACACATTTTCAATCATGCATCCCTCTTTTCCTCTCACTCCCCATTCTCCCAAACCCACCCCGATTTAGTCCCCAAGTCCATTTTTGGGTCCCCGAGCATATTTCTTATCTCCCGGGTGTTGGGAAAATGGTGTTTCGGCCTTGCAATAATAAAAAAGTCATTCATGCATTCTGAGTGCTGTATAGACACTCATTTCCATCTTCATATTGGTGCCTTCTGAGTACTTGATAAGGCACATTCTTAATGTTGGAGTGCTTTTTCTTAGTCGTTCATTCTTAGTTCTAAATAAGGTGTGTTTTGAGTGCTCAATAAGGTGCATTCTAGATATGGTGCATTCTAATGCATTTGCTAAGTCTAAGGTGCATGAATTTGATGTCCGGTGTGATCATACCAGTGTTAGTGCACCGAATCCCTTCCGAACTCTGTAGTTAAGTGCACTTGGGCTGGAGTAGTACTGGGATGGGTGACCTCCTAAGAAGCGCAAGTGTTACACCCTTTTTATGCTTTGGTCAGTGTGTTGTGATATTTACACTATTCTTTAGGTTCTTCAAACCCGTTTTCGATCATAATCCCTCTTTTGCTCTCGCTCCCCATTTTCTCTCCTAAACCCACCCCGATTCAGTCCCTGAGTCCATTTTTGGGTCCCCGATCCTATTTCTTGTCTCCCTGGTGTTGGAAATATGGTGTCTCAGCCTTGCAATAATATTAAAGTCATTCGTTCATTCCGAGTGTTGGATAAACACTCATTTCTATCTTCCTATTGGCGCCTTCTGAGTGCTCGATAAGGTGCATTCTTAATGCTGGAGTGCTTTTTACTTAGTCATGCATTCTTAGTGCTAGATAAGGTGCATTCTTAGTGCTAGATAAGGTGCATTCTTAGTGCTTAATAAGGTGCATTCTAATGCACTTTCTAAGTCTAAGGTGCATGAATTATATTTTGGGTGCGATCATACCAGAGTTAGTGCACCGGATCCCATCACAACTCCTCAGTTAAGCGGGCTTTGGCCGAAGTAGTACTCGGATGGGTGACCTCCCAGGAAGTCCTGGTGTTGCACCCTTTTTAGTCTTTGGTCAGAGCATTGTGATATTTACGCCACTCTTTAGGTTCTCCGAACCCATTTTCAATCATGCATCCCTCTTTTGCTCTCACTCCCCATTTTCTCTCCCAAACCCACCTCGATTCAGTCCCCGAGCTCATTTTTGGGTCCCCAAGCCTATTTCTAGTCTTTTTAGTGTTGGGAAAATGGTGTCTCAGCTTTGCAATAATAAAAAAGTCATTCATGGATTCTGAGTGCTGGTGTAGACGTCCAAAAAAATATTAAGATTAATTTCCCTTTTGTTCATCCAACTATTTAATTTAATCAATTAAATAGTTTCATAGTTGGTATTTATCAATAATCTAAATACTATCCTCATGTATTTTATTTAAATACATTTGCCTCACAAAATCCCTTTTTGATAAATTTTTATTTATTAAAAATCCTCCATATCCCTAATTCTTCTAAGCTATGGTTTTATTTAAATCCAATTTGAATTATAATCTAAACCCTACCTAGAGACCTATTAATCCAATCTAGAGGCCTACCCTAAGCCTACCTTATTCCTACTCTACGCCCATCACCTCACTTCCTAATCATACTTGGCCACCTAATCATCCTCTGATCATACTTAAAAAGGTGATTCTTAACCCTTTTAATGCTAATGGAATGCTCACACATGTTTGAAAATTCTCTCCAAAATGGTCACCCATTCCTCTTAAATACTCTTTACTCCTTTGTCCCCCACTTGAAATTCTTGAGCCACTAAAATATTTATTGCTATGTTTGACTCCAAAATGGCCAACCCTTCAAGCCCATGTGTCCCTTATGTGGCTCTTATGTGGATGCCACATTGGTGCCACCTCATTGAAGCCCTCCTCTTCTATCCCAAAAATCTATAAATAGAGGCCTTCTCCTCTTGTATTTTTGTAGACATCCAAAAATATTAATATTATTATTAATATTAAATTCCCTCTTATTCCTCTAACTATTTAATTCAATCAATTAAATAGTTTTATAATTGGTATTTATCAATAGTTTAAATACTATTCTAATGTATTTTATTTAAATCCATTTGTCTCACAAAATCCCCTTTTTAATAAATTTATATTTATTAAAATCCCTCCATATTCCTAATTCTTCTAAACCATGATTTATCCAAATTTAATTTGGATTACAATCTAAGCCCTATCTAGAAACATATTAATCCAACCTAGAGACCTACCCTATTCCTACTCTACTCCCATCACCTCATCCTCTAAACATGTTTCCCTACCTAACTGCCCTTTAATTATACTTAAAGGGCGATTTCTAACCTTTTTGAGGCTAATGGAATGCTCACACACATAGGGAAATTTTTCTTACAAGTTTGTCTCCCACTTGAAAATGTTGAGCTACTCAACATTTAATGCCAACTTTGACTCCAAAATAGCCATCCATTCCTAGCCCATGTGTCCAAAATGGCCGCCCATTCCTCTTAAGGTTATTTACTCCTTTGTCCCCCACTTGGAAATGTTGAGCCACTCAACATTTAATGCCAGGTTTGACTCCAAAAGAGCCATCCCTTCCAAACCCATGTGTCCAAAATCGCCACCCATTCCTCTTAAAGGCTATTTACTCCTTTGTCCCCCACTTGGAATTCTTGAGCCACTCAATATTAAATGCTATATTTGACTCAAAATTAGCCATCCCTTCAAGCCTATGTGTCCCTTATGTGACTTTTATGTGGATGCCTCATAGATGCCACCTCATTAAATCCATCCTCTTCTCTCCCAAAAATCTATAAATAGAGGCCTTCTCCTCTTCATTTTTCATCTCTCATTGTGCATTGTTATTATGTTAGAATTACTTTAGAATTTCATAGCTTGTTTTCATGCTCTTAGTCTTTAGTTTAAATCACTTTGAAATCACATGCTAGGTTCTTTTGGTTAAAAATCAATCATAGTTTCTTTCAATTGTCTTTCATATCAATTTCATAGTTTAGAATAACATTTTTGAAGAATATTTGAGACTAGTTCTTCATACTAACTCTTGAATCTCTCTTCTTGCTTATTCAATCTTGCATTGCATTGCATTGGGGCTTTTGATCCATTTGTGTTTAAGAGAGCACATTCACATCTAATATAAAAGAGAAAATCAAACAAGTAATATAGGGTGCAATAGCTTGTTTTATCTCAATCTGATGTTATGAAGATTTATTGTTGGTTCTTGCTTATTTCATGATTTATATGTGCTAACCCGCTAATGTTTCATGTTTGAGCTTGCTCCCAACAGGTTGAAGATTTCTTCTTACACATTCTGGCATGCTCGGTGGGACCCACGTCCCTAAACCTTATCAAAATATATTCATTCTTCTCAAAAACACATTCAGATTCATAGATAGGCATCTCTGTTTCTACAGAGGCGGCTCCGACAGACGGGCGGCTCTGCTTGCAAACAGAGACACTATCACGAAAACATCCATAACTTTTGCATACGGATTCCATTTTTGATGATTCAAAAAGTGTTAGAAAGTTGACTTAGATAAATTTTCATATTTGTAAACTATTAATTCAGATTCTACTTTAAAAATTTGGTGCACATGTTCAAAGTTACTCTTTCATTTTCAATTTCAAAAGTTCATATATTATGCTAATGAAATCTTTTTTTTAAAAGTGAATTATTTGTGTAGATCACCTTTATAACTTTTCAAAGATTTGGAAAGGCTCAAAATACTAACCAATTTTCTTGCAGCACCAATTTCCAAAGACACAACTTCATAAGATTATTCACACTTGTCTTGCAGGTTACCTTGATTTAAATCGACCAAACAATTGTGTTTTTGATAATATTTTTTAGACACAGACTAATTAGCTAGATTTATTTGTCTAATTCAAAGCAAGTGTTAGGGGATTATTCTCTCTTCCCTTTTGGGAAGATAAAAAACCTAGACACACTTGCTTTGTGTTAAACAATTGAATCTTTTGGGAAAGAACAAACTTTGTCTTGTATGTTTGGGAGAAAACGATACTGGATAGGAGAGTATGCTCTTTTCCCCTTGTGGGAAAATAAAAAATCCAGACTCCTTTTTGTCACTAATCCATTTTTCTTTTCAAGTTAATCCTTTAGATGGGCTTGCTGGTTGAGGAAAAAATCTTCTAGAAATGACCCACGTGAGAACGAGGTGTAAGCCACACCACTCCAACTCACATTAATCAAATTTACTCTTTGGGGTTAAAGCCTAAGGAGTCGATTGACATTTGAGATTATACTCGGCTCTCGTCTAACTTAAGTGTGGCCTCTCGATCTTAATCACGTTTACATGAAAACTTTTTTCAAGATGCTCTATGGGGCTATACACCTGAATAATGCTTGCACAGACATAAAGGATACAATCGAACGAAGACACTTACTAAAAAATTTAGGCATAGAAGCTACTTGATTCACCTCCGAACGATGACTTATTATAGTGCGAGGGGAGGGAAGAATCTCCCCCAAGATCCCCATCATATGTGTCCCAAGGTATTGTGTTGCAAAAGAGATCTTCGTAGCATGACAACAATACCTGAAAAAGGCAAAAACACGGGTGCCCTTTTGGGGGTGACACTGCTGTGTGAGCTGACAAACTACCAAGCAATGGGTCTATAATATTTCATTGGATCTGATTCCTTAGGTAGATGTGTGCTTGAAGTGTTTGAACAACATTTGTAAAATCCAAAATACAAACGGAATACCCAACATTCAAATTTGTCACGTGCTTGTATCCTTCAAGGTTGCTTTGTCCTTTGTCAGATTATTTTCAGACACATGCATGTTCTTTTCTGGTTTGACTATGCTAAAATTGGTTCTTTCCATGGAACAAATCTATTGAAAATCAGAACGAGATCAAACTTTTGCCAAATTATCAAGACAACGTCCCTTTGCATAAGATTACCTTGGGCTCTAATTTTTAGAATTTGGTCTTTTATGAGATATGTCCTAAAACCTCCAACTATTCATCCAAGATCAAATCTATTTATAGGACATGACTAATTCCAAGAAGCATAAGAAGGTAAAAACTTCATCACCACCCGTGCAAAGAGAACAGAAAAACACAACCCGAGAGGCTACCAAGTACCAACACATCATTGATTCCATCAAACAAGAGATTCATAAACGGGAAGAATTGAACAAAGTGATCTACAACAACAAGGTTGCTCATTTCATGGGGAAATATCATCTAAACTCTACTTTTTTTGGATTTGAGCAATATGACTAGTTGGTTTACCACAACAAACAAAAAATCCTCCTCTTCTTAAGCTCACTTAGCTTGCATTTTAGGACCTCTCTTAGGTTTTCATCTTTAGAAACACATCACACACTCATCCTAGCATGATCTTGAATAAATCAAATCAATCCTAATCAGCCTAGTGTCATCCTAATCATCATCCAAAAGCATCCTTGATCGCATCCTTCGCTTGGTATTGCATGCCCTTTTGAGTTTCTAAAAAACCTACATCTTAATCAAACCCCATCCTTGAATGTCCTTAAACTAAGCATTGTTTAGGATATTCCCCTTTGTCTTTTGCAACCTCATCACCTTGATCAAAAGGTTGGTTCACATTAACAAAGAATCTCATCCGCCGAAGACCACAAGTCTGTCTTAGGTAGACAATCATATCCACTTGATCTTACATTAGGGAAGCAACCCTTAATCCGTGCGTGCACCAAGTTATCCTTAGTCCTTAGGAGCATATTCATCATCTTAAATACATCCTAATCCTAGTATCATCACCATTAGATTCCTAGGAGCATCTTTTGCATCATACCTTGCATCTCGTATTCCTTTAGGATAGTCATTTCATGCCACCTATCACACGAGCCACTAAGAAGAGGAAGAACATGGATCCAAATCTCGCCGCTAGCTCATCTAATCCTACAATTGACAACACCAACACCATGGTTACTTATGTGCCTCAGCCCAATGATCAAATTGAACATATCTGGGTAGACACTAATAAAACTCCTACTCTGAGTACCGTGGAAACATTTATCAACCATCCAACGCATGTCCACATGGTAAATGCCATGAGTGGATGCAATAGAAATTAGGTACTCTTGGACATTCAACAACAAGGACTTCAACTCCTGCCTTGGATTATACCCACACTTGTCAGACGACCTATGACACTTCTAGGGGAACTTCCTTATCCCACTAGAAATGAAGTTTTTGATCCACTTCAACAAGCCCTACAAGTGGGAACTCTTATCGCGCAAGTAGTTCATTCGTCCATTCCACCCCCCATCATGCACACAACACCCTCATCTACCTTGGGAGCCCTGCTTCCTGATACCACATAAACAACACAAACAATACCCCTTATGCAGACACCTCCATAAGCCACAATCACTCCTCTTTCACAAACAATCCGAACATTCATTGCAAAATTTCCACTACCACCAGTTAGCACACAGCAAGCCACCATTCCACCCATCCCTACTCAGCCAGTTCAAAGTGCAACAACCAATTCACAAAACCAAAGCACCCAAGTCTCCATGCCTATTCTGCCTTTCTTCACCACAGGCATGCCACCTACCAATGCCTATAACCAACCTTTATTTCCATAAGGGTCCACTTTTCCCACTCCACCAACAATGCAATCACAACGAATGCCAACAGTTTTACCTCAAACGCCGTTCAACCCAAATCCCCCCATACTGCAACCATCAATGAACCCCTTCATCGCACCCCAAATTCCCATCCCACATATCCAACATCAGCAACAACAACCTATCCAACAACAACAACAACCTATTTAGCAGCAATAATCCATTTAGCAACCATCCCAGCAACAACAGTTGCAGCAACAAATCACCAACCCATTCACATCCCAAGCACAACAGCAACAAATCAACCCCTTCACAACTGCACAGCCCACCATCCAATCTACATAGCAGCCACAACCACAAATTTATGGGGAAAATCCCCTCATGGAACAACCACTGCAACAGTTTTCTAATCCTTTCATCCAACCCTTGTAACAACAACAAACTCATTCTGCCAATTAAATAACCATGCCATCTTCCACTGCATCACAAACAATTCCACCTCCATATTAATTCAATGTTCCCACTAGGGGCATTCCACCACAAAACACCTATCCCCCATCTTATACAGGTGCACAACAAGCTAATCCCACCTATCTAACACTACAACAAATACAAGCATATTTCCAGCAGTTGCAATAATCTTATCAAGCATCGACACCTCCTCCACTGCAATATTCCCCTCAACCACAGCTTCCACCACAACAGCCCATATACATTGACCAAAAACCATCATACCAAACACCACAATATCCCCTAGAGAATCCTCCATACTCGACATTCGATCCATATCAGGTTCAAGGAAACCATGCAATTACAATTAACAATCCTCCACCGTAAATCAATCATGAATGGGAGGAAATGAAGAATGCTCTCAAAGAGCTAAAAGCTGGGATAGAGGCTAAAAAATTCAAGTTTGAGGAAGTGTGTCCTTATTTTTTTGATCAATCCATCATTTCTATACCCTTCCCCAAGCACTTTAAGACCCCAAAATTTGATAAATATAAGGGGAAGGGAGATCCTGTAAGTCATGTGAAAGAATTCTACATGGCTTGCCAAAAAGTGGCCTATAGCGATAAAATCCTCATGAGACTATTTCCTAAAATCTTAGGAGGAATCTCTCTTGAGTGGCCCTACAAAATTCCTTATGGCACAGTCTCTACTTTCACTGAATTATCTGAAAAGTTTGTGGCCCAATACGCACATAATGTCAAAAATGAACTCTCACTCCTTGACCTATGCAATTCCAAACAAAAGGGAGGAGAGAGCCTAGTCGATTATCTTCAGCGCTGGCAAGGGCTTACTACAAGGTTTTCTTACCAACTCCTAGAGAAACATCTTATCAAAATATTCATTAACAACCTCCATCCTAAGCTTGCCTATCACATGCGCATGAACTGTATACAAACTTATCACAAAATCAGAATCAAAGGTATGGATCTTGAACAAGGTCTTGTAGAAGAGGGTGCCATCAAGCACTACAAAGAATCCCAGCCTGACAAACATAACAATGATCGATCACGATACCGGAACAAGAACAAAAATGTGGTAATAGATGGAGCGACTGACACCAAACACGTTCAGGTTGTGGTAGCCATTCCCAATCCAAGCTTCATTTAATCTTAGTTTTTTTAAAAAATTTGTCTAAATTAAATAAAGTTTAAATCTCTCATACTTTTTCCCTATTTCATTTTAATTCAAATTGATTCAGTTATAAGATTTTTATATCTTTTTTAATCAAAATCTATTACTGGTTCTGTAATTCATTTCATTTAAAATTTGTTTCACCATTTGCATTAAATTTTTAAATATCTTTATTTACCTCTTCTATTAAGAGTTAACATTAAGTTAAACTTGTTTTTCTTAATCTTGCACATTATTCACTTTGTGTAAGTTAATTTTTAATGTCTACATTAATGCCAGATTTTAAACTTACAAATTCTAATTATACTATTTAGAAGCCACACATGTTTGATTTTCTTAAAACTCGACACCTTTCGGATATTGTGACTTCACCAAATTTGAAACTAATATCCACCGCTCCTCAGGCTGACCAGGATTCCTGGCGGTTCAAAGATGAGGAAGCATTTGGTCTAACTAGATTCTCATTAAATCGAAACTTATATTACCTTGTCTCCAATTATACTGAGGCTCATCAGGCTTGGCATATCCTGGAAAATACATTTCAAACTCACCAAACCTCTACTCTGCCCTGTGACATTAGGTATCCTTTGAATAACTTTCCTATTTGGGATGACCCTTTTGATGATGTTTTCCTTGGGGATGATCCCCTTGCTTTCTATTTTTCTCATCGAGCTAACATATTGCAGGTTGATGATGTTACGAATACTTATTCTGCCTTGGACAATATTTTAGATCACGAAGATGAAATTATTAATACGTTTATCCATGTCACGTTGCCTTTATGTATTAATGGAGATTATGTTCCTCCTTGCTCCAAAGTCGATTATGAATCTCGTGACACTCAAATAGTTATCATGGAGGACCAACCTCCTTCTCTAAACTCTAATCCTCTTGATGATATTATTAATGGTGATTGTCCTACTTCTATTATTTATTATGTATCTAGTAATGAAT
>MU228042.1:394119-458403 GCA_018584345.1 Thuja plicata
AGACAATCATATCCACTTGATCTTACATTAGGGAAGCAACCCTTAATCCGTGCGTGCACCAAGTTATCCTTAGTCCTTAGGAGCATATTCATCATCTTAAATACATCCTAATCCTAGTATCATCACCCTTAGCTTCCTAGGAGCATCTTTTGCATCATATCTTGCATCTCGTATTCCTTTAGGATAGTCATTTCATGCCACCTATCACATGAGCCACTAAGAAGAGGAATAACATGGAAGCTAATCCCACCTATCTGACACTACAACAAATACAAGCATATTTCCAGAAGTTGCAATAATCTTATCAAGCATCGACACCTCCTCCACTACAATATTCCCCTCAACCACAGCTTCCACCACAACAGCCCATATACATTGACCAACAACCATCATACCAAACACCACAATATCCCCTAGAGAATCCTCCATACTTGAATTTCGATGCATATCAGGTTCAAGGAAACCATGCAATTACAATTAACAATCCTCCACCGCAAATCAATCATGAATGGGAGGAAATGAAGAATGCTCTCAAAGAGATAAAAGCTGGGACAGAGGCTAAAACATTCAAGTTTGAGGAAGTGCGTCCTTATTCATTTGATCGATCCATCATTTCTATACCCTTCCCCAGGCACTTTAAGACCCCAAAATTTGATAAATATTAGGGGAAGGGAGATCCTGTTAGTCATGTGAAAGAATTCTACATGGCTTGCCAAGAAGTGGCCTATAGCGATAAATTCCTCATGAGAATATTTCCTAAAATCTTAGGAGGAATCTCTCTTGAGTGGACCTACAAAATTCCTTATGGCACAGTCTCTACTTTCTCTAAATTATCTGAAAAGTTTGTGGCCCAATACCCACATAATGTAAAAAATGAACTCTCACTCCTTGACCTATGCAATTCCAAACAAAAGGGAGGAGAGAGCCTGGTCGATTATCTTCAGTGCTGGCAAGGGCTTACTACAAGGTTGTCTTACCAACCCCCAGAGAAACATCTTATCAAAAGATTCATTAACAACCTCCATCCTAAGCTTGCCTATCACATGCGCATGAACTGTATACAAACTTATCACAACATCAGAATCAAAGGTATGGATCTTGAACAAGGTCTTGTAGAAGAGGGTGCCATCAAGCACTACAAAGAATCCCAGCCTGACAAACATAACAATGATCGATCACGATACTGGAACAAGAAAAAAAATGTGGTAATAGATGGAGCGACTGACACCAAACACATTCAGGTTGTGGTAGCTAGTCCCAATGCACCTACTCAGACTTATCAACAAGCACCGCCAATGTACCCCCAACCTCCTCCCATGTATCAATAGCTCAATCCTGTGTATTCCCAACTGACTTACTAGAAAAATATGCACTCTCAAGGCATGACTATCTATCCCCCTCTGGGGACATTATATCAACACAACTATCAAGGTCTTATGAATCAGACAAATGCTATATCAGTCCCGCATGGACAAAAAAGACCTTGCACTTCAAATACACCACAACGCATGTTTACCCCTTTGGGTGATCCTATAGATGTCATCTTCTGCAAGCTGGTCCAAGCTAACCAAGTCATGTATCCCAAAACACAGCCATTTGATGACTCAACTCCTAAGCCAGCTTGGTATAAAGACAATGAGTACTATGAATACCACCGTGTTAAGGGACACACCACCGTCAAATGCATGAAGTTGAAACACTATATTCAGGATCTCATTGACTACAAGGAGATCAAAGTAGACTCTCCTGCCCAATTATCACCAAATGTAGGCGTTAAAATTTATCAAAATGCATTCCCTAAACACACTTCAGGTATAGGCCCAGGAAATCCTACCCAGTCCTCTGATCAGGGGAAGTGTAAACAAGAAAAAAATATCGACAGAAAAGATTATACCAATGCCTATATCAACTACAATAATCTCATCGGCTGCATATCCCAAGTTCAGTCCTCCATCAATGTCATCCATGTCAAGGGTGCTAATAACCAATGCGCCATCACCACTCGTAGAGGTAGGATAATAGTCACAGGTTCCGGTCTCGCCCCATCTGCTGGGACTTAATACAACATTTTGGAACACCTAGGGAATACTCCAGCCCAAATTTCCATCCTGGATCTTCTCCGCACATCACCCACTTAACAAGAGATCCTCAACAAAGCCTTGCAAGAATCCCGTGTTCCCAGTGACATCAACCTCACTGAATTCCAAAACCTTGTCGGACACCCATATGCATCTTGTGGGGTCTTCTTTAAACCAACAAATGTGCCCTCAGAAGAAACTAATCATAATCTCCCACTTTGTATTGCTGTCATGGTTAAAGATTTTGCCATCAAATGGGTCATGATAGATAATGGATCGGCCCTAAATCTGTGCACTCTAAAATTCATAAAACATTTGGGTTGCACTGAAGCTGATATAACAAATAATATCATCACAATAAAGGCATATGAAAATTTGGAGCGTACTTCTAAATGCACCATATCATTGCCCATTTGAGTGGGGCCAGTTATCCAGGATACATTATGTCATGTTGTTGATCTTGACCTTCCCTTCAACATCCTCCTTGGATGCCCATGGATTCATTCTATGCAAGCCATCCCCTCCACCTACCATCAGTGCATCAAATTCCCATATAATGACTCTGAGATCACCATCCGTGCAGATCCCAAGCCCTTCGCATATTACAATGCATTGGAAACATCCTTTCTGCATTCCAATCACTGTCTCGGGATCGATATTGGTACTTCTATCACCAGTTCATCTCGAACCCATTCAGACCTAGAAACAATCCTCTCTTGCACCTTATCCATGGTCAGGATAAAAAACAAAGGTTGTGGTGAGTATAGTTTATCTGATGCCTTTACAGTAGGAGCACTACCAATTGATCCACACACTCAAGGCCGCCAACCTAATTTAAGCAAGAAAGAATCAGAAACAACCAAGGCACTACAATTTGGTCCTACCACTTTTATCTCAAAAGGTACTTTGACTAGTCAGGAAATGACACCAAATATCAACCAATGGCTATATAAAGATTCATCACCCAAGGACACAAGTCGCCTCAATTACTTCAAAGATAAGTACCCCGCAACTCACAAACTAGTGACAGAAAAATGGAACTACCAAGGAGGTGGCCTTGGTTATGATGAGCAAGGCATGAAAGATCCTATTATACCTACCCAAATAGAAAAGCACCTGGGCCTTGGCATGGGCTCTGACATGAATGAGGGCACCAATGAAAACATCTTTGCCTCTTGTCCATCCCTGGGCGAAATCGCTGACATCGAAGATATCCCAGAAGAGAAAGTTGTGAGAGCTTATGATGACGTTTTCAATGATGAAACCATCCTCAGAAATTTTTTCCTACAACAACTTTCCATCCTCTTCATTGACCTTCCCCTCTGCCATCCTGAACTCATAGACTGGGACCAACCAAGTGTCATACACGTTGACGAGTTCCAAAGTGAGGATGCGTTCCTAAGCTTTATGGGAGCAATTGATCAAAGTAGTGACTGGGGGAAGAACTCAACATATGTCTACAAACTAGACCCAAAGGCATACTTTGGGGAAGATGAGAACTTCAGCCGCAAAAATAAAATAGAAAATAAAAATATAAAAGAGAAAAATTGATCCCCTAGCAAAAACCCCTCTGGGGCGCTATATGATCATAAAATAGTAAAAACAAAGGGCGTATCCCCTGGTGAAAACCTCTCTAAGGCACCAGAGGATGAAGATTCTCCTCTTCCTTTGATCCGTGATTACAGGCCTGAACAATCATCGATTCTCATTGAAGAAGAAAAACCTGTCAACCTGGGTACCAAAGAGAATCCCGCCATCACATACATAGCAGCATCTCTGACTGAAGCAGAAGAAAGTGATCTTGTCACTTTATTAAAGGAATCCATCAACAAGTTTGCATGGTCTTACTCCCACATGTTGAGATTAGACCCCAACTTGGTGGTTCACCATCTAGCAGTGGACCCAAACATCAAACCTGTCAAGCAAAAGCTAAAAAAGATTCACCCTAAAGTAGGACTACTTGTCAAAGCGGATCTAGAAAAGTTACTCCAAGCCAAGATCAACCACCCCATTGACTATTCTGACTGGATCTCTAATATGGTGCTTGTCTCTAAGTCTAATAAATCAATCAGGATATGTACAGATTTCATAGATCTCAATAAGGCATGTCCCAAGGATGATTTCCCCCTGCCAAACATAGACACGATTGTGGATCTCACAGCTGGACATGAGATGTTGTCACTCATGGACGAGTTTTTTGGATATAATCAGATCTGCATTGCAGAAGAAGATCAACATAAGACAAAATTTACAACCCCTTGGGGCACCTTCTACTATAACATGATGCCTTTTGGTTTAAAGAACGTTGGGGCAACCTATCAAAGAGCCATGACTATCATTTTTCATGACATGATCCATAAGATTCTTGAAGACTATGTGGACAATATCTTGGCAAAATCAGTAAAAAGGGAAGATCACCTAGATGTTTTATAATGCATCTTTGATAGGATTGGACACTATTTCTTAATTCTCAACCCTAAGAAATGTGTCTTTGGAGTCACATCAGGCAAACTCCTGGGGCTCATTATATCCAGACGAGGCATAGAAATTGATCCAAAGAAAGTACAAGCTATCATAGAGATGCCTCCACCAAAAACACTCTGAAAACTATGCAGCCTCCAAGGAAAGCTACAATCTGTGTGCTGCTTCATCTCTCACCTAGCAGACAAGTGCCAACCATTCAATCATCTCCTGTGAAAAGATAACACATTCAAGTGGGATACTCAGTGTCAGAAGAGTTTTGACAAAATCAAAGAATACTTGGCTAATCAACCCATCTTGGTACCACCTGTACCTGGTCGACCACTCATCCTATACATTTCTGCTACTACCACAACATTGGGGGTACTCCTTTCTCAATTAGATGATGAAGGAAAAGAAAGAGCTATTTATTATATCAGTCGAACCTTAGTGGGTTATGAGCTCAATTATTCTCCTATGGAAAAAGCATGTCTGGCAGTGGTCTTCACCACTCAAATTTTTTTCCACTATATGCTTAGTCATACAACCAAGCTCATTTCAAAGGTAGATCCTCTCAAGTACCTACTCTCTAGGACTACACTCATAGGTCGAATGGCAAAATGGGTTATGTTTGTCAGCGAGTTTGATATTCAATATGTTGACAGAAAAGCCATTAAAGGGCAAGTCATTGATGACCAGCTAGGAAAAGTGCCATTGGTAGATACATATCCCTTGGTCATAGAATTTCCAGATGAGCATTTATACATGGTAGAAGAACAACCAACTTAGCAGCTCTACTTTGATGGGTCTTACACAGCTCATGGTGCAGGGGCAGGAATACTTTTTGTCACACCTCAAGGTGACTACATCCCTATGTCATTCAAATTGAGATTTCCCTACACAAAAAACATTATAGAATATGAGGCACTAATTGCAAGACTCCACATGGCCATAGAATGGAACATCATAGATATACATGTCTTTGGCGACTCCCAACTCATCATGAAACAAGTCCTAGATGAGTATCAAACCAAAGATGAAAAATTGATGCCATATAAGCAGATGGTTGAAAAACTAAAAGAACACTTTCTCCACTTGTAGATAACACAGGTACCACACTTATAGAACAAGGCTACTGATGCAATGGCCACAATTGGATCCCTCCTAGAGATTCCTCATGAGTCTACACAATACAAATTCTTAGTTGAGCAACTACATGCTCCCGCTCATGAGAATGATGAATCAAATCGCGTATGTGTCTTGGTTGGTCCTCAGTCCCCATGGTACCATGATATCCAAGCCTACCTACAAAATGGTATCATAACCCCTCATCTCACTGCAACCCATCGCCAAAAATTTATTTGCAGAGCATCCCGTTACACCCTTGTAGCCAACACCCTTTATTGTCAAGGCTATCACAACGTGCTCTCTAGATGTCTAGATGAAAACAAAGCCACCAAGGCTTTAAAAGAGGTACATGGTAGAATCTATGGCACCCACATGAGTGGCATGGTCCTCACCAAGCAACTTCTACGTATAGGGTACAATTGGCCTACAATGGAACATGATGCTTGTGATTTCATCAAGAAGTGCTTACCTTGCCAACAACATGCCAATCTGATTCATGCTCCTTCCCAAGACCTCAGACCTATTGCACCTCCTTGGCCCTTCTCTTGTTGGGGTTTTAACCTCATTGGTAAGATTACTCCCCTCTCATCTGAAGGCCACAAGTACATAATCATAGCTACATAGTACTTTACAAAGTGGGTCAAAGCAATTCTGCTCACACTCACTACTGGCGTCCAGATATCCAAGTTCATCCTCTATCACATTTTTTTTCACTTTGAACTACCCTCCACCATCTTCACTGACCATGGTACACCATTTGAAAATCAACACGTCAGTGATCTTTGTGCTCACCTCCATATCCATCACCGTTTTTGTAGTCCATATTTCCCACAAGGTAATGGCAAAGCAGAGGCAACTAATAAAACCATCCTCAAAATCCTCAAGAAAGTTGTCAATGATACTGGTCATGACTGGCATCTCCAGATCAACCCTGCCCTATGGGAATATCACACTTCCTATCGTACTCCTACTGGAACTACTCCATACTCCCTAGTCTACGGTGCTGAAGCAGTCTTACCAATTAAGGTCGAACTACCTTCCCTCTGAGTATCACTGAGAGACCTGATTGATGATGAAGATTACCGCATGGCATGACTCACATAGCTTGATCTACTAGATGAAAAGTGCTAGCAAGCTTATGATCACTTGATTGTTTACCAGAATAGACTCAATCAGAACTATAACAAGAAAGTCCACCCACGCCAGTTCCAGGTAGGAGATCTTGTGCTAAAGGAAAATCAGAAAGTGGGTACTAATCAAGAAAAGAAAGGCAAGTTTGAAGTCACCTAGCAAGGCCCATATGTTGTCACTGCATGCTTTGGTTCTGGGGCATATCAACTCTCTACTCTGAAAGGAGAACCATTGACTGATCCTGTCAACATCATTCATCTCAGGTGCTTCTATGCCTGACTGCTAGTTGTTCATTCCATTTATTTGAGAAAATCCATAAAAAGTATAAAAAGTCCTGAAGAAAGCACAAAAACAATGTAAAAGAGTGCTGAAAAAATCCCTAAAAAGCAGAAAAAATCGTTGTCCTAGTGAAAACTTGGCAAATAGGCACTTGGACAACTTCAAAAACATCAAAAATATCCAAAGAAATTAAAAAAAAAAAGAATAAAGAGAAATTTTGTCCAATGGTGAAAACTTGGCAATCGGGCACCTTGGACAAGTATGGGTGATGGAAACCTAGAAAAAAGCGTCACATATAGTGGACCATTCCATTATCTATCAAAATCTCATTTCCCTCCATCACCAACATCACATTTCTACTAACCTCAACATTTCCCTTATTCCCTAGGTGTTCGCATATCATACACACTAGTCCGAAGTGATCCTCCTATCTCATATCCTGAGCTTTTGTACACATAATCTTGTATATTGTTGTTCATACATAGTACTATCCCAATCCCTGAGCTTCAGTCCTGTACATATTTCATCTAGTCATTTGCTTAGTGTTGCTTGTATATATCTTGTAGACTTAATTATAGAACATCATCATCTTTGGGTTCTCGTAGGAAGTATCCTTCCTCTTGAACTAATCAATCAGCATACTAAACTATCACACGCATCGAAAAACATGATCCAATCATGTCTCGGCGGAAACATGTGTACATAAATCATTTGTAGTTATTTGCTTGTAATTAATCACTCAGTTTGATCGTTGTATATTCATGACACATCCAGTCTTCTCGCCATCGCACTAACATCCCAGGTACTTGTCATGCTAACCTTCCTTGCATGGTCCTTCATAGTCCTCCTGACTGGTTCATCAGTTGAGTGTGACAAACACCAAAAACATGAGTCCCATTGCATCCGCTCCATACCTGCATTTTCATATGGATCATTGCATTGTTAGGATCATTGCATTGCATCATAAGAACATTCATAAGCATACTAAATACACCCATTGCATTACATTACAAGTACTACAATATACATCAAATGCATAAACCTACATCTAGGTACATACATCTAAACCTCGTATATACATAATCATAAAACATAACATCTTGCAAACATCAATGTCAGTACTCATATAAGCATATGCATCATAACATCATCTAGATCAAGGCATAGAATCACATCAAATCATAGAGTCCTCAATCGATCATCATATATATATAATCATGTCCATAAATACATTGTCTGTCATCAATAAATACATCATCGTGCACCTAGGTGCTGATATACATTCACAAATGACCTTCCTTTAGCCCTCCGACCCCTCTTATAGCCCCAGTTTTCCTAAAAAAATTTTTTGCTCCTTTTTCTTCTCCTGCTTGAATATTATTGTATTATTACTCCTGTTGTACAGTATAAATACGCAGAAAATGCCAAAAAATACTTTAAAATCCAAAAAAATCCAAAAACATTCAAAACTTCCAAAAATAAAAATAAAAATCATATATTCTCCAAAATCTTGCAATAAACCATCATTTATTTCTGCATCGCTCAGAATTTCCAATTTTCGTGATGTTTTGACACTTACGATTGCAATCATGTTTCTCACAAATCAGTTTCATGACCGACTATCCTTGCTCCTCATCCTGTTCACAACTTTTGCCAGCGAATATCTTTAAATCAAATCCAATCCAATCTTTGCCCGTTAGGATGCATCCTCTCGACGTCGGCTTATCAAATCCTTTATCACACCATCTTGTTCATGGCAAGAACTTTGGACTGAATGAGTGCTTGGTCATGAAGCCTTCTTTATTGATTTTATCTTTTTGTGTCAATTTAGACCTACTCACAACTACCTTGATCTACTATATCTTGGTGCGTTGTGACTAGTGGCTACTGATACATGCATCTTTTGTAGTGTGCTTTTATTTGAGCATCTAGTCCACACAAAGGAATTCTGTCATCTGTGTTTTCTAACACCTGATGCATACCTCCTCTTGCAATATCAAAATTGAATGTGCTCTCCATATTTTTCACACAAATGGATCCCCAAGGCTCGTTAGTCACATTTAATTTCATCATTGCACTTGCATTCTTAGTTGCATTTCAAAAGGCTTCTATTTATTCCCTCCTCTCCCTTCCTCCTTCCTGTTGTGTCTTTTTTTGAGAAAATCCCACAACATTGTCTTTGTTGTGTTCTTTTCTCAATGGGGCACAACCCTATATCGTCGTTGCTTCAACATGACTCCTAGAAACCCTCTTCCTCTGGGGCAACTTATTTTCTTGTCTTTGACGCAACGTCACTTGCGACACCATGTCAAAGAGGGGCAAAATGTAGACATCCAAAAATATTAATATTATTATTAATATGAAATTCCCTCTTATTCCTCTAACTATTTAATTCAATCAATTAAATAGTTTTATAATTGGTATTTATCAATAGTTTAAATACTATTCTAATGTATTTTATTTAAATACATTTGTCTCACAAAAATCCCCTTTTTAATAAATTTATATTTATTAAAATCCCTCCATATTCCTAATTCTTCTAAACCATGATTTATCCAAATTTAATTTGGATTACAATCTAAGCCCTAGCTAGAAACATATTAATGCAACCTAGAGACCTACCCTATTCCTACTCTACTCCCATCACCTCATCCTCTAAACATGTTTCCCTACCTAACTTCCCTTTAATTATACTTAAAGGGTGATTCCTAACCTTTTTAAGGCTAATGGAATGCTCACACACATGGGGAAATTCTCTCCAAAATGGGCACCCATCCCTCTTAAATTCTTCTTACAAGTTTTTCTCCCACTTGAAAATGTTGAGCCACTCAACATTTAACGCCAAGTTTGACTCCAAAATAGCCATCCCTTCCAAGCCCATGTGTCCAAAATGGCCACCCATTCCTCTTAAAGGCTATTTACTCCTTTGTGCCCCACTTGGAAATGTTGAGCCACTCAACATTTAATGCCAAGTTTGACTCCAAAATAGCCATCCCTTCCAAACCCATGTGTCCAAAATGGCCACCCATTCCTCTTAAAGGCTATTTTCTCCTTTGTCCCCCACTTGGAATTCTTGAGCCACTCAATATTAAATTCTATATTTGACTCAAAATTAGCCATCCCTTCAAGCCTATGTGTCCCTTATGTTGATGCCACATAGATGCCACCTCATTCAACCCCTCCTCTTCTCTCCCAAAAATCTATAAATAGAGGCCTTCTCCTCTTCATTTTTCATCTCTCATTGTGCATTGTTATTATGTTAGAATTACTTCAGAATTTCATAGCTTGTTTTCATGCTCTTAGTCTTTAGCTTAAATCACTTAGAAATCACATGCTAGGTTCTTTTGGTTAAAAATCAATCATAGTTTCTTTCAATTGTCTTTCATATCAATTTCATAGTTTAGAATAACATTTTTGAAGAATATTTGAGACTAGTTCTTCATACTAACTCTTGAATCTCTCTTCTTGCTTATTCAATCTTGCATTGCATTGGGGCTTTTGATCCATTTGTGTTTGAGAGAGAACATTCACATCTAATATAAAAGAGAAAATCAAACAAGTAATATAGGGTCCAATAGCTTGTTTTATCTCAATCTGATGTTATGAATATTTATTGTTGGTTCTTGCTTATTTCATGATTTATATGTGCTAACCCGCTAATGTTTCATGTTTGAGCTTGCTCCCAACAGGTTGAAGATTTCCTCATACACAATTTTCATCTCTCATTTTGCATTGTTATTATGCTATTTTAGTTGTAGAAGCTCATTTCTAGTTTTCATTCTTGTATGCTTAAATCATTTAGAAATTACATGCTAGCTAGGCTAATGGTTAATACATCATAGTTTTCTTGCATATTTCATATCATTTCCTGTTTAAGACATCATCTTTTGAGAAGAATTTGAGACTAGTTCTTCATACTAGCTCTTGAATATCTTCTTTGCTTCCAATCTTATAGTCATAGTTGCAGTGCTTCGGGGATCCACTCCATTTGTGTTTTGAGAGAGCACATTCACATCCAATCTAAAAGAGTAAATCAAACAAGTAATATAGGGTGCAATATCTTATTTTAGCTCAATTTGATGTTATGAAGATTTCTTGTTGGTTCTTGCTTATTTCATGAATTATATGTGCTAATCCACTAATGTTTTATGTTTGAGCTTGTTCCCGACAGATTGAATATTTCCTTGTACAACATTCTGGCACGCCCGGTGGGACCCACGTCCCTAAAATTCTTCTAATTTTCTTGTCTCTTCTTCTTCTTCTTCTCATTTTCGCCAAACTCATGGATCGACGTCTCTTATTTACACAGAGGCATCTACGGAAATGCCAGTACTTCCTGAATCATCGTTCGGCGTCTGCACTTCACAGATCGACGTCCCTATTTTATACTATTTTATTGAGATTTTACAAACCTAACATTTTCATTTGTCAAAATCCATTGTGTTTCCCACTGCTTTTGGTGTTTTAACATTCTATTTTTTAGCATAAATCAATTTTACAAGCAGTTATAATGTCAAAATTTAACTAAAAGGGAACAATTTCTTGATAAATCATTAAAGAACATCAATTTTAAGGGTTAAGCAATCTCAACATAGGTTTTTTGGTTGATTTGGGAGCTAAGAGAGAAAGAACAATAACTTTTTTTTCTATTTTTGCTGTGTTTTTTGGTCTTGCAGGTACATCAGATTCTACGCAAATGTTGGTTCACATTTCGGCGTCTACGCCAAAACATTGGTTCAGGCAAATCACCATTCAGCATCTGCACTACACAAACTAGCGTTTGTGTTGGTATAGCATCTTTTCTGATTCTTTGTGTTTTATGGTTTATTTTACTATCTCTATCATTTTTGGGATAAAACATAGAATCAGTGTCTATGCCTTGAACAACCGTCTACACTCTATCATATTTTTATCTATCATTTGCTAACAACTTTTTTGAGTAGTTTTGTGTTTTCACTGCTTGTCAAAGGCCAAATTTATGAAACTACCAACTAGTTGTGTTTCAACACCGCTTTTCAATGACACAAATTCAAAAGACTACTCACATTTGTCTTGCAGGTTGCCTCAAATCTAAATAGACCAAACGATTGTGTTTGTTATCATTTTCTTAGGAACCTAGACTAATTAGGAAGATCTTTTTGTCTAATCCAAAGCAAGTGTTAGGGGATTATTCTCTTTTCCCTTTTTGGGTAGATAAAAAGCCTAGACACATTTTCTTTGTGTTAAACAATTAAATCTTTGGGAATGAACTAAGCCTGTCTTGCGTGTTTGTGGAGAAAACGACACTGGATAGGAAAGTATGTTCTTTTCCCCTTGTGGGAAAATCAGAAATCCAGACTCCTTTTTGTCGCCAATCCAATTTACTTTTCCAGTTAATCCTTTAGATGGGCCTCCTGGTTGAGGGAAAAATCATGCAGCACAAGCCATACCTCCTATCAGCAGCACAAGCCATACCTCCTATCGCTATGCAAGCACCTGCACCTCCTCAACCCACAATCACTCCACTTTCACAAGCATTCCCAACATTTATAGAACAATTTCCACCACCACCAGTCAACACTCAACAAACCACCACTCTGCCCATTCAAAATGCACCACCCAGTTCGCAGCATCAAAGCACCCAAATCTCCATGCTTGTTCCACCTTTTTCTTCCACCATGTACCCACAACAACAAACAAACTTCACCATAGGCATGTCACCTACCAACGCTTACAACCAACCATTATTTCCACAAGGGCCCACCTTCCTCGGTCCACTAGCAACACAATCACAATGTATGCCAGTAGTTCTGCCTTTATCACAATTCAACCCAAATCATCCCATGCAACAAACATATACCAATTCCTTCACCATACCACAAATTCCCATCCCACCTATCCAAGAACAACAACCAATCCAGTAGCAACAACCAATCCAACAACAACAACCTATCCATCAACAACAAGCCCAACAACAACAACCACAATAGAAAAATGCCAACCCATTCACATCCCAAGCACAATCACAACAAACCAATGCCTTCGCAACTACACAACCAATCATCCAAACTACCCAACAACCACAACCACAAACACAGGGGGAAAATCCCTTCATGGCACAATCACTACAACAATTTTCTAATCCTTTCACTGACATGCACACTGTCATCCAGCCAACGCAGCAGCAAAAAAATAATTTCCCCAACTACCTAGCCATGCCATCTTCCACTACATCACAAACTATTCCACCACCACAACAATCCAGTATTCTCATTAACCTCACTATAGCTACTAGAGGAATTCCACCGCAGGACACCTATCCTCCACCCTATACAAGTGTGCAACAAGCTCAACCCACTTATCTAATGCCTCAGCAAATACAAGCATACTTCTAGCAATTACAACAACCCCATCAGGCATTATCACCTCCTCCACCATAGTATTCCCCTCAGCCGTAGCTTCCACCACAACAACCCATTTATGTTGACCAAAAATTGTCATATCAAACACCATAGTATCTCCCACAAAATCCCCCATATTCACAATTTGTTCCATATCAGATCCAAGGAACCAATGCAATCGGGGTCAATAATCCTCCCCCACAAATCAATCAGGAATGGGATGAAAAGAATAATTCTCTCAAAGAGATAAAATCAGGGACTGAGGCTAAAACATTCAAGTTTGAAGAGGTGTGTCCCTACCTGTTTGATTGATCTATCACTGTAATACCCTTCCCCAAGCACTTTGAAACACCCAAGTTTGATAAATATCAGGGGAAGGGAGATCCTATGAGCCACGTGAAAGAATTCTACATGGCATGCCAAGAAGTGGCCTATAGCGATAATTTCCTCATGAGACTATTTCCCAAAATCTTAGGGGGGACCGCTCTTGAGTGGTTCTACAAAATCCTCTACGACACAGTCTCTAGTTTTGCTGAACTCTCTGAAAATTTTGTGGCCCAAAATCTTAAGGGGGACCGCTCTTGAGTGGTTCTAAAAAATCCTCTATGACACAGTCTCTAGTTTTGTTGAACTCTCTGAAAATTTTGTGGCCCAATACACACACAACATAGAAAATGAACTCTCACTCCTTGATTTATGCAATTCCAAAAAGAAGGGAGGAGAGAGCCTGGCCAATTACCTTCAGTGTTGGCAAGGGCTTACTATGAGGTTGTCCTATTAACCCCCTGAATAACATCTCATCAAAATCTTTATCAACAACCTTCATCCTAATTTTTCCTATCATATGTGTATGAATTGTATACAAACTTATCACGACATTAGAATAAAAGGCATGGATCTCAAACAAGGTCTCATAGAAGATGGTGCCATCAAGCACTACAAAGAATCCCATCCTGACCAACATAATAATGATCGATCATGATACTGGAACAAGAACAATAATATAGTAACTAATGGATCCACTGACACCAAACACATTCAGGTCATGGTGGCTGGTCCTAATTCACCTACCCAAACTTATCAGCAAGCACCACCAGTATACCCTCAACCCCCTCTAATGAATCAACAGCCTGTTCCCACATATCACCAACTGACATACTAGAAAAACACACGCCCTCAAGGCACAACTATCTATCCCCCTCTAGGGACATCATATCAACCCAACTACCAAGGTCCTATGAACCAAACGAATGCTATATCAATCCCACATGGACAGCCAAGACCTCACACTCAGAATGTGCCACAATGCATATTTACTCCCTTAGGTGAACCCATAGATGTCATCTTCCACAAGATGGTCCAAGCTAACCAAGTCGTGTACCAAAAAATGAAGCCATTTGATGACTCAACACCTAAGCCTGCCTGGTATAAAGACAACAAGTACTGTGATTACTATCGTGTTAAGGGACACACCACCATCAAATGCATGAAGCTAAAAAACTACATCCAAGATCTCATTGATCACAAAGAGATCAAAGTGAACTCTCCTGCCCAAACATTACCAAATGCGGGCCTTAAAATATATCAAAATGCATTTCTTGAACACACCTCAGGTAAAGGACCAGGAAATCCCACCCAGTCCTCCGACCAGGGGAAGGGTAAACAAGGATACAATACCAACAGAAAATATTATACAAATGCATATATCAACTATGATAATCTCATTGACTGCATTTCCCAAGTCCAGTCCTTCATCAATGTCATTCATGTCAAGGGTGCTGATAACCAATACGCAATCACCACTCATCGAGGCAGAATAATAGTTGCACGTGTAAGTACAAATCTGTGTGTAGGTACCCAATACAACCTGTTGTAACACCTAGGGAATACTCCTGCCCAAATTTCCATCCTAGATCTCCTCTGTACCTCACCCACCTACCAAGAGATCCTCAATAAAGTCCTACAAGAATCATGTGTTCCCAGCAACATCAACCTTACTAAATTCCAAAACCTTTTCTGCCACTTGTCTGCATCTTGTGCGGTTTCTTTTAAACCAATAGAAGTATCCTTAGAAGAACCCGATCATAACCTATCACTCCGTATCACTGTCATGGTTAAATATTTTTCCATCAAGCGGGTCATGATAGATAATGGTTTGGCCCTAAATCTGTGTACTCTAAAATTCATCAAACAATTGGGCTGCACTAAAGAATATATAATAAATGACATCATTACTAGCAAAGCCTATGATAATATAGAGTGCACTTCTGAAGGCACCATTTCATTTCCCATCAAGGTGGGGCATGCAATACAAGATACAATATGTCATGTTGTTAATCTTGACCTTCCCAACAACATCCTCCTTGGATGCCCATGGATCCATTCTATGCAAGTCATCGCATCCACCTACCATTAGTGCATCAAATTCCCATATAATGACACTGAAGTCACCATCCGCACAGATCTCAAGCCCTTCGAATATTGCAATGCATTGGAAACCTCCTTCCCACATTCCACTCACTATCCCAGGATTGACATTAGCACTTCTATTGCCAGTTCATCTCGAATCTATTCAGACCCAGAAACAATCCTCTCTTCCACTCTTTCCACGGTCAAGATCAACAACCAAGGTTGTTGCGAGTACCACCTATCTGATGCCTTCGTAGTTGGAGCATTTCCAGTTGACCCACATACCCAAGGAATAACGGACAAGAACATAACAAACCAGATCAAACCGCATACAAAAAAATTGGGCCCTACCACTTTTATCTCAAACGGCATTTTGAATAGTTAGGAGATGGAACTAGACATCAATCGGTGGCTTTATAAAGATCCGCCACCCCCAGACACCGGTTTCCTCAATTACTTCAAAGGAAAATACCCTTCAACTCACAAGCTAGTTATAGAAAAATGGAACTATCAAGGTGGTGACTTGGGTACTGAAGAGCAAGGAATGAAAGATCCTATTGTGCCCACCAAATCAGAAAAACATTTAGGCCTTGGTATGGATTCCGCCATGAGTGGGGGCACTAATGACAACAATTATAATCATTTTAGACCCCTGGGTCAAATCATTGAATTCAAAGATGTTCTTGAAGATAAAATTGTGAAAGCCTATGATGATATGGATGATGACACCTTCTTCGGCAATTCTGTTCTCCTTCAACTCTACATTAATTTCATTGACCTCCCCCTCCTACATCCCAAAATCATAGACTGGGACCAAAAAAGTGTCGTACACGTTGATGATTTCCAAAGCGAGGACGTGCTACTGAGATTCATGGGAGCAGTTGAATAGAGAAATGACTGGGGAAAAGATTCAACACATGTCTACAAATTGGATCCAAAGGCATACTTTGGGGAAGAGGAGGACTTCAGCCACAAAAATGAAGTAGAAAATAAAGATAAAAAAGAGAAAAATTGATCGCCTAGTGAAAACCCCTATGGGGCGCTATCTGATCACAAAAAAGTAAAAAACAAAGGGCGTATCCGTTGGTGAAAACCTCTCTAAGGTGCCAGAGGATGAAGACTCTCCTCTTCCTCTAATCCATGATTACAGGCCTGAACAATCATCGATCCTCATCAAAGAAACAAAACCCATCAACCTGGGTATAGAGGACTATCCTCACATCACTCACATTGCACCCTCCCTAATAGAAGCATAAGAATTAGATCTCTTTGTTCTATTAGAAGAATTTGCAAATAAATTTGCATGGTCTTATGCCCACATGTCAGGATTATACCCTAACTTGGTGGTCCACCATCTAGTAGTGGACCCAAACATCAAACCTGTCAAAAGAAATCTCTGAAAGATGCACCCCAAGGTAGCACTACTTGTCAAAGTAGAGCTAGAGAAGCTCCTCCAAGCCAAAATCATTCACGCCATTGACTACTCTGAATGGATATCCAATATGGTACCGGTGTCCAAACCTAAAAAATCAACCAGGATATGTATAGACTTCCGAGATCTCAACAAGGCATGTCCCAAGGACAATTTCCCACTACCAAACATAGACATGATAGTAGGGTAAAAGTACAAACCTGTGTCACACTTTTATTAAGGAAAAGGACCACAACATGCAAACTGTTCAACTTTAACGACATAAAAAGTGAAATTTGTATTTAGAATTTGAGGATGATGTAAACTGATGAAATGTGTAAAAATGCATGAAGTTTATGCCTATAATTTTTTAAATTTTTTTTGAACAAGAATTGACATAGTTTTTTAATTTTTGAAGTCCATTTTTCAATTGCTGAAAATTGCTAAAAATCTGGGGTCTAGTTCCCACCAAACAAGTACATGCAAATTATCTATTTTTCCTCTGATTTCAAAATATGTTATAGATAAAATGTATAGCTAGTGTAGAAAAGAAGAAATATTGGTTTTCAATGTATTTTTTCTCTGTTATAACTGCTCAAAGTTGAGCTTTCTGAAATCGACAATTTTAATCTCCCACCAAATTTACCCAATCAAATATGCACTATTCAGAAAAAAATTACATATTCTTGAAGAGGACTCTCTCCTCTAGTGTTAAATATAAATTTTAAATTTTTTTGATATGATTTACTATTTTTTTACTTATTTGAAGCAAAATCTTCTCGAATGGTAAAATACCTACTTGTTGTATTTTGAAATTATAATATATTAGATCTAATTAAAATACTATAAACTTTATATGATAATAATCTTGACTCTGAGCTCTACAAAAGGGTATTTTTTATATTTTTAAAAAATATCATTAAAGCAAGTAGGGGTTATTGAAACATCAATTTTTTGAAATAGTTTTATTTCTTTGGTAATTGGTATAAAACATGCATTTAATAGACATTTCCAATTGGAAAAGTTTAACCACTTATCTAGCTTAGCTAGAATGAATCTAGATAGACCATATGTTTGACAAAAATTAATTTTATTTAGAAATACACAAATTTAGTTGTGCTGATAAGTGGTCCTGAAATGTGACACAACTTTGTGCTTTTACCCAGTAGACCTAATAGCAGGACATGAGATGTTGTCACTCATGGATGGCTTTTCAAGATATAATCAGATCTGTATTGCAGAAGAAGATCAGAACTAGACAATATTCACAACCCCCTGGGGGACCTTCTACTATAACATGATGCCATTTGGTTTGAAGAATGCTGGGGCAACCTATCAGAGGGCCATGACAGTCATTTTCATGACACGATTCACAAGATCCTTGAGTACTATGTAGATGATATCTTTGCTAAATCAGTTAAAAGTGAAGATCACCTTGATTTTCTAGAATGCGTCTTTGACAAAATTGGACACTACGGCCTAATGCTCAATCCTAAGAAGTGTGTCTTCGGGGTCACCTTAGGAAAGATCCTTGGATTCATTGTATCCATAAGAGGCATTGAAATAGATCCAAAAAAGGTACAAGCTATCATAGAAATGCCTCCGGAAAAAACTCTCCAGCAATTGCGCAACCTACAAGGAAAGTTACAATCTGTACACCATTTTATTTCTCATTTAGCAGACAAGTGCCAACCATTTACTCATCTCCTATGAAAGGATAACACTTTTAAATGGGATCCTCAATGTCAGAGAAGTTTTGAAAAGATCAAAGAATATTTGGCTAATCCGCCCATCTTGGTACCACATGTACTTGGCTGACTACTTATCCTGTATATTTCTGATACTACAACAACACTGGGGGTACTCCTTGCTCAGTTGGATGATGAAGGAAAAGAAAGAGAAATTTATTACATCAGTCAGACCTTAGTGGGTTATGAGCTCAATTATTCCCCTATGGAAAAAGCATGTTTGGCAGTAGTCTTCGCCACTCAAAAACTTTGCCACTACATGCTTAGTCATACAACCAAGCTCATTTCAAAGGTTGACCCTCTTAAGTACTTATTCTCTAAGACTACTCTCACAGGTCAAATAGAAAAATGGGTTATGCTGCTAAGTGAATTTGATATTCAATATGTAGATAGAAAATCTATTAAAGGACAAGTTATTATAGACCAGCTAGCAAAAGCACCATTGGTGAACACCTATCCCCTAATCAAAAAATTTCTAGATGAGCATTTGTACATGATAGAAGAGAAACCCACTTGGAAACTCTACTTTGATGGATCCTACACAACCCATGGTGCAGGGGTAGGAATACTTTTTGTCACACCACAATGTGACTACATCCCTATGTCATTCAAATTTGGGATTTCCTTGCACGAACAACAATGAAAAATATGAGGCACTAGTCATAGGACTCCGCATGGCTATAGAATGGAACATCACAGATATACATGTGTTTGGCGATTCCCAACTCATCATCAAACAAGTCCTAGATGAGTATCAAACCAAAGATGACAAGCTAATGTCATGTAAGGAGATGGTTGATAAGATGAAAGAGCATTTACTCCACTTGTAGATAACACAAGTACCATGCTTTCAGAACAAGGTTGCTAACATAATGGCCACAATAGGCTCCCTCTTAGAGATTCCTCACGAGTCTACGCAATACAAATTCCTAGTTGAGCAACTTCATGCTCCCGCTTATGAGAATGATGAATCGAATTGCATATGTGTCTTGGTTGGTCCCAAGTTCCCGTGGTACCACAATATCCATGCTTATCTACAAAATGGTATCAAATCCCCTCATCTCACCACAACCCAGTGCCAAAACTTTATTCACAGACCTTCCCGCTACACCCTTGTAGCCAACAACCTTTATTGTCGGGGCTATCACAATGTGTTCTTTAGATGTTTAGATGAAAATGAGGCTGCCTAGGCTCTACAAGAAGTACATGCTATAATTTGCGGTGCCCACACAAATGGCATGGTGCTAGCCAAGAAAATTTTATGGACATGATACTATTGGCCTACAATGAAACATGATGCTTGTGAGTTCATCAAGAAGTGCTTACCTTGCCAACAACATTCCAATTTGAACCATTCTCCTGCACAAGACCTCTGACCTATTGCACCCCCTTGTCCTTTCTCTTGTTGGGGTTTTGACCTTGTTGGTAAGATTACCCCCCTCTCATCTGAAGGACACAAATACATAATAATAGCAACATAGTAGTTTACAAAGTGGGTTGAAGCAATTCCACTCACCCTCACTACAGGTGTGCAGATCTCAAAATTTATCCTCTACCACATCGTCTTCCACTTTTCCATACCCTCCACTATGTTCACAGATTACGACACACCATTTTAAAATAAATACATCAGTGATCTATGTGCTCGCCTCTATATTCATCATCATTTCTCTAGTCCATATTTCTCGCAAGGTAACGGGCAAGCTGAGGCAACCAACAAAACCCTCCTCAAAATCCTTAAAAAGGTTGTCAATGATACTGGCCGAGACTGGCATCTCCAAATCAACCCCGCCCTTTAGGCATATCGCACTTCATACCGTACTCGTACAGGAAACCACCCCATATTCCTTAGTCTATGGTGCTGAAGCTATCTTACCAATTGAGGTCAAACTACCATCCCTCTGGGTATCACTGAGAGGCTTGATTAATGATGACGATTACTGAGTAACAAGACTCACACAGCTTGATCTGCTAGATGAAAAGTGCCAGCAAGCCTATGATCACCTAATTGTCTATCAAAAAAGACTCAAACATAACTATAACAAGAAAGTCCACCCACACCAGTTCCAGGTAGGAAACTTTGTGCTAAAGGAAAATTAGAAAGTGGGCACCGATTGAGAAAAGAAAGGGAAGTTAAAGCTCACCTGGCAAGGTCCCTATGTTGTCACTACATGCTTCGGTTCTGGGGCATATAAACTCTCCACTCCTGAAGGAGAAACCTTGAATGATCCTATAAACATCATTCATCTCAGGCATTTCTATGCCTAAAAACTAGTTATTCATTCCAGTTATCTGAAAAAATCCATAAAAAGTATAAAAAGTCCTAAAAAAAGTGCAAAAACAATGTAAAACAATCCTAAAAAAATTAAAAAAAATAAAAAAGAGTAAAGAGAAATTTTTTGTCCAATGGTGAAAACTTGACAATCGCCTTGGACAAGTATGCATGATGAAAACATAGAAACAGGCGTCACACAAAGTGGACCATTCCATTATCTATCAAAACCTTGCCCCCCTCCATCATCACATCCTCATGAGCCTCAACATTTCTCGTATTCTTTGGTTTTTCCAACACTATCGCATGCATCCAACAACAGGATCACATCAAGCCTCGTCAAAAATATTTGTACATACTCGCTTATATTTAATCACTTGGTTTTATCCTTGTATATTCTTTGTGTGTCCAGTCTCCTCACCCTTGCACTAACACTCTAAGCTGCCATCATGCTAACCTTCCTTTACCGGTCCTTTGTAGTCCACCTATTCGGTTCATCAGTTGAATTTGGCACGCACTAAAAACACAGGTCCCATTGCATCCATTGCATCCACTACATCACTGCATTTGTATATCATCCCTATATTTTCATTAGGATCATTGAATTTACATACATTGCATAGTAAAACATTCATAACATGTTAAATGCATTCGTTACATCTCATAAAAAATACTACAAAATACATCAAATGCATAAACATACATCTAGGTACATACATCTAAACATATCATCTTGTATATACATAATCATAAAACATACCATCCTGTAAGTATCAATGTCAGTACTCATATAAGCATATGCATCATAATATAATATAGATCAAAGCATAGAATCACATAGAATCATAGAATCATCAATCGGTCATTGTATATATATAATAATGTCCATAAATACAATTTCTATATTCAATAAATACATCTCCTTCCACCTAGGTGCTGTTATACATATGCATCTCATCTCAAAATACAAAAAAGTGTGTCACAAAATCATCTGATAGGATCATGCTGGCGGCTATGATGATCCTCCTCCCTATCCTGGTGGTGGATGTGGTGGTATCCCAACTGATCCCTAAGACGCAAATGCCTGACCTATGCTCTGTGACCAAGACCTCTCTGTAAATGTCTGTCTCCGGTCCTCGGGTGCTAAGTCATGGTACAGTGCCCGATAGTGGGCTGCCTACCTGCCTACCCTAGCTGCATTTCTATGAGATGTAAAGGCCTCTGCCACCACCTGACTTTCCCCACCTGCACTGGATTCCTATCAAGTGATGTCTCACTCTGTCTTGTATGTCTCGGCCCGCCTCTGTGCTGAATCCCTCTCAGAGGTCAATGATCTAACTTGCTTAGTAGCCTGCTCCATCTGCTCAGTGAGGGTAACCAAATGGCCTATCAGTGTCCCAATTTCTGTTTGTAGCTCAACAACATCATGTGTCAAGTCTACCATGGATAACTCACCTGAGTCTACTCTACCCTACAGGGTGTCAAGTGCACCCTCAACCCTGTTAAACTGTGCTGTCTTTGTAGCTAGAAAGCCCTGTACCTGGGTCATCTCTATTTATAGACTAGCCTCTGACACCTATGTCATCCCCAGTATTAGCCATAATCATGCACACTTAGTCTGTAAGCTATCTCGCTCTGCGACAAAAATATCATGTGTCTCTTGCAACACGTATCCTATCGGTGGCCCCTATGGAACCTGTCCCTATAGCGGTACCTAATGTGCCTAAACCTATCCCTGTATAGGCACCTGAGGTGCTTGATCCTACCCATCTCCTGGTGGCCCCTGTGGCCCCTCATGTTGTCCACCTCCTCCTCCTCCTGTGCCTCCGTCTGTGGTCGGACCCATCTCCTCTAAGGTCTCCTCCTCTGTCCTGTTGCTGAGGTCTCTGGGGCATCTCCTACTTCTGTCCCATCATCCACCTCCATGTCCTCCACTCCTGCCTACCAGTCCATGGCTCCCCATGGCTCACATAACCTATATGGTGTCTAACAAAAAACTTGGATCTCATCAAGTAGTCTCCGCCAATACCCTATCTGTCTCACAGAGGTATACCTCAGTGGTAACCTGTATCTGCATGGGTATGACTCTCCTAGCTGTCAAGCCTCCCGCACTCTCATTAGTTGGAACACAACAATGTGCTCCCAAGCCCACACTAACAACAATGTAACCCTATCCCCATGTTGCGTACCCCACGGTATGCAGCCATGTGCAAATCATGGTACAAATGTCCCAAGACAATGTACCCCTAGCAATATGTGGTCCCTTTCTTGACCATCTTTGCCAATGCCTGAGACCACCCCATCCCAAACCCATGTCTGACCAAGTCTACCAGCATCCACCCACCAATCAACCCTGCCAGAAACAGTGCTATCCTTGTCAGCCTCCTGTCGACTGCTGGCTGCCAGGGCATCCATGTCCTATATCTAGGGATCCTCCTTAGGGACCTCCTAAAGCCAGCTCCATGTAATTCTTGCTATCCTCTAGTCGGTATTGTGGGACTGGTCCTCAAAGAGGTATTTGTAAGATCCTCCACACGTCCTCCAAGGTAATCATCGCCTCTCCAGTAGGAAGATGAAATGTCATGGTGTCGTTGTGCCACTGCTTAATGATTGTAGTCATTATCCCATTTTTCACCCATAGCCTAGGCCATCAGGGAGCGTAATCCAGTCCCATAGATTCTAGCAACCCCCAGTCTGTCGCTATTAGCTGACCCTCCAATTCCATCGTCGGTGGCCAGTGCTCCTGGGATCCCAATGGTGGGAACTGATCCTGCAAAAATCCAAACAACACCATGTCAATAGTATCTTTCTTCTACTTCTAGTGTAACCCCTCCCAAAATGGGGCATCATGTCCCTAGGTCTATTCCCAACCCATCCCCAGCTCCTACTGGATCCTTTCTTTTCCCTCCCCTAGGCGTCTGCCCCTTTTGGCACAGATGCCGATTTAGGCAGAGACGCTGGTTCTTCAACCGACATCTCTGTGTGTTTTTTGCCTAGTACCCCATCCTCAAAGACGTAGATCCTCAAACCCGCATCTTCACTGATGCCGGTTAAGAACCGCTGTCCTCGAAGACACAGGTTCAAGGATCGACATCTATGTAGATGTTGATCTAGGGATCAACGTCTTCACAGACGTCAGTTTGAGAACCGATGTCTCTGGTCCAAAATCCATTACACCCCTCATTAATGCCCCCTAACCCATCCAAAAAGTGGTAAAACTCAAAAAATAGTAAATGAAAGGTCTCGATTGAGTCACTCACCGGTATTTACCACTCCGCAGGTCTCCTGTGGGTCCAAACGTGCTCTCCCAACTGCCCCTTCAGCCTCTTGTCTGCCATGTTTTCACTCCAGAGCCCTTTTCTCATCCAATCACTATTCACAAATGACCTTCTTTTAGCCCTCCAGCCCGTCTTATAGCCCCCATTTCCGCCGAACATTTTTCTACTCCATTTTTCTTCTCTCACCTATCTATTATTGTAGTATTAATCCCGTTGTATAGTGTAAATGCACATAAAATTCAAACAAAAACATTAAAAACATTGTAAAATCCAAACAAATTCAAAAAATTGCAAAAATTCAAAAAAATCAACAATCATCCAAAATCTTGCAATAAACCTTTCCTTCTTTCCGCATCGCTCAATTTTTCAATGTTAGTGACATTTTGAGTCCTATGACTGCGTTCATGTTTTTCACCAAATCAGTTTTGCGACCGACTCTCCTTGCTCCTCATCCTGTTCCCATCTTTTTCCAGTGAACATCTTTCAATCACATCAAATCCAATCCTTGCCCGTCAGGATGCATCCTTCCAGCGTCGTCTTATCACATCCTTCATCACATCATCACGATCATGGCAAGAACTTTGGAATGAATGAATGCTTGGTCATGAGGCCTTCTTTATTGATTTTTTTTAATGTGTCAGTTGAAACCTACTCACCACTGCCTCGATTTTCTATATCTTGGTGCGTTGTGACTGGTGGCTCCTAATACATGCATCTTTTGCAGTGTGCCTTTGTTTGAGCATCTAGTCAATGCAAAGGAATCTTGTCATATGTGTTTTCTAACACCTGATGCATACCTCCTTTTGTAATATCAAAATCGGACGTGCTCTCCATATTTTTCACACAAATGGATCCCCAAGGCTTGTTAATTGCATTTAATTTCATCATTGTATTTGCATTCTTAGTTGCATTCATGTTTGCATTTCAGAAGGCTTCTATTTATTACCTCCTCTTCTTTCCTCCTCCTTCCCATTGCATCTTTTTTCAAGAAAATCCCACAACGTTGTCCTTGTTGTGTTCTTTTCTCAAGGGGCACAACCATATATTGTCGTCGCTTCAGCATGACTCCTAGAAACCCTCTTCCTCTGAGGAAACTTATTTTGTTGTCTTTGACGCAACATCACTTGTGACGCCACATCAAAGAGGGGAAAAATGTAGATGTCCAAAAAAAATAAAAAAAATATTAATATTAATTTCCCCTTTGTTCATCTAACTATTTAATTTAATCAATTAAATAGTTTCATAGTTGGTATTTATCAATAATCTAAATACTATCCTCATGTATTTTATTAAAATACATTTGCCTCACAAAATCCCTTTTTAATAAATTTATATTTATTAAAACTCCTCCATATCCCTAATTCTTCTAAGCTATGGTTTTATTCAAATCCAATTTGAATTATAATCTAAACCCTACCTAGAGACCTATTAATCCAATCTAGAGGCCTACCCTAAGCCTACCCTATTCCTACTCTACACCCATAACCTCAATTCCTAAGCATAATTCCCCACCTAATCATCCTCTGATTATACTTAAAAAGGTGATTCCTAACCCTTTTAATGCTAATGGAATGCTTATACATGTGTGAAAATTCTCTCCAAAATGGTCACCCATTCCTCTTAAATAATCTTTACTCCTTTGTCACCCACTTGAATTTCTTGAGCCACTCTATGTTTCCCTTATGTGGCTCTTATGTGGATGCCACATAGGTGCCACCTCATTCAAGCCCTCCTCTTCTATCCCAAAAATCTATAAATAGAGGCCTTCTCCTCTTGTATTTTCATATCTCATTTTGCATTGTTATTATGCTATTTTAGTTGTAGAAGCTCATTTCTAGTTTTCATGCTTGTATGCTTAAATTATTTAGAAATTACATGCTAGGATAATGGTTAATAAATCATAGTTTTCTTGCATATTGCATATCATTTCCATAGTTTAAGACATCATCTTTTGAGAAGAATTTGAGACTAGTTCTTCATACTAGCTCTTGAATATCTTCTTTGCTTCCAATCTTGCATTCATAGTTGCATTCCATTGGGTATCCAATCCATTTGTGTTTTGAGAGAGAATATTCACATCGAATCTAAAAGATCAAATCAAATAAGTAATATAGGCTGCACTAGCTTGTTTTAGCTCAATATGATGTTATGAAGATTTATTGTTGGTTATTGCTTATTTTTGAATTATATGTGCTAATCCACTAATGTTTTATATTTGAGCTTGCTCCCAACAGATTGAATATTTCCTTGTACTACAGCTAGATAGACACTTGTTTTTGTCTTCCTATTGGCGCCTTCTGAGTGCTCGATAAGGTGCATTCTTAATGCTGGACTGCTTTTTACTTAGTCTTACATTCTTAGTGCTAGATAAGGTGCCTCCCGAGTACTCGATAAGGTACATTCTAAAGCACTTGCTAAGTCTAAGGTGCATGAATTTAATGTTGGGTGTGATCATACCAGTGTTAGTGCACCGGATCCCATCAGAACTCTGTAGTTAAGAGCGCTTGGGAAAGAGTAGTACTAGGACGGGTGACCTCCCAGTAAGTCCCGGTGTTGCACCCTTTTTATTTAATACTTGCTCGGGGCGTTGTGATATTTACGTTGCTCTTTAGGTTCTCCGAACCCATTTTCAATCATGCATCCCTCTTTTTCTCTCACTCCCCATTTTCTCTACCAAATCCACCCCGATTAAGTCCCCGAGTCCATTTTTGGGTCCCCGAGCCTATTTCTTGTCTCCCTGGTGTTGGGAAAATAGTGTCTCAGCCTTGCAATAATAAAAAAGTCATTCGTGCATTCTGAGATTTGGATAGACACTCATTTCCATCTTCCTATTGGTGCCTTTTGAGTGCTTGATAAGGTGCATTCTTAATGCTGGAGTGCTTTTTACTTAGTCGTGCATTCTTAGTGCTAGATAAGGTGCGTTCTGAGTGCTCGATAAGGTGCATTCTAATGCACTTTCTAAGTCTAAGGTGCATGAATTTGATGTAAAGTGCGATCATACCAGCGTTAGTGCACTAGATCCCATGAGAACTTTGCAGTTAAGCACGCTTGGGCCAGAGTAGTACTGGGATGGGTGACCTCCTGGGAAGTCATGACATTGCACCCTTTTTAGTATTTGGTTGGGGCATTTTGATATTTACACTACTTTTTAGGTTCTCCAAACCCATTTTCAATCATGCATCCCTCTTTTTCTCTTGCTCCCCATTTTCTCTCCCAAACCCACCCCGATTCGGTCCCCGAGCCTATTTCTTGTCTCCTTGGTGTTGGGAAAATGGTGTCTCAGCCTTGCAATAATAAAAAAGTCATTCATGCATTTTGAGTGCTGGATAGACACTCATTTCTGTCTTCCTATTGGTTCCTTTTGAGTGCTTGATAAGGTGCATCCTTAATGCTGGAGTTATTTTTACTTAGTCGAGCATTATTAGTGCTAGATAAGGTGCCTTCTAAGTGCTCAATAAGGAGCATTCCAAATATGGTGCATTCTAATTCACTTGGTAAGTCTAAGGTGCATGAAATTGATGTTGGGTGCGATCATACCAATGTACTACACTAGATCCCATCAGAACTCCACAGTTAAGCGCTCTTGGGACGGAGTATTACTCGGATGGGTGACCTCCCAGGAAGTCGTGGTGTTGCACCCTTTTTAGTCTTTGGTCAGGGGGTTGTGATATTTACGCTGCTCTTTAGGTTCTCCAAACCCATTTTCAATCATGCATCCCTCTTTTTCTCTTGCTCCCCATTTTCTTCACCAAACCCACCTTGATTCAATCCACGAGTCCATTTTGGGTCCTTGAGCCTATTTCTTGTCTCCCTAGTGTTGGGAAAATGGTGTCTTGGCCTTGCAATAATAAAAAAGTCATTCATGCATCCTGAGTGCTGGATAAACACTTGTTTTTGTCTTCCTATTGGTGCCTTCTGAGTGCTCGATAAGGTGCATTCTTAATGTTGGAGTGCTTTTTACTTAGTCATGCATTCTGAGCGCTAGATAAGGTGCATTCTGAGTGCTTGATAAGGTGCATTCTAGATATGGTGCATTCTAATGCACTTGCTAAGTATAAGGTGCATGAATTTGATGTTGGGTGCGATCATACCAGCATTAGTGCATCGGATCCCATCAGAATTCTGCAGTTAAGTGCGCTTGGGCCGTAGTAGTACTGGGATGCATGACCTCTCGGGAAGTGCCAGTGTTGCACCCTTTTTAGTCTTTGGTTAGGGTGTTGTGATATTTACGCTACTCTTTCAGTTTTCTGAACCCGTTTTCAATCATGCATCCCTCTTTTGCTCTCGCTCCCTATTTTCTCTCCCAAACCCACCCTGATTCAGTCCCCGAGTCCATTTTTGGGTCCCCGAGCCTATTTCTTGTCTCCTTGGTGTTGGGAAAGTGGTGTTTCAGCCTTGCAATAATAAAAAATTCATTCATGCATTTTGAGTGCTTGATAGAAACTCATTTTTGTCTTCCTATTGGCGCCTTCTGAGTGCTCGATAAGGTGCATTCTTAATGCTGAAGTGCTTTTTACTTAGTCATGCATTCTTAGTGCTAGATAAGGTGCATTCTAAGTGCTTGATAAGGTGCATTCTAGATATGGTGCATTCTATGCACTTTCTAAGTCTAAGGTGCATGAATTTGATGTTGGGTACGATCATACCACTGTTAGTGCACTAGATCCCATCAAAACTTTGCAGTTAAGCATGCTTGGGCCAGAGTAGTTCTGGGATGGGTGACCTCCCCTGTGTTGCACCCTTTTTAGTCTTTGGTCGAGGCGTTGTGATATTTATTCTGCTCTTTAGGTTCTCCCAACCTGTTTTCAATTATGCATCCCTCTTTTGCTCTCACTCCCCATTTTCTCTCCCAAACCCACCCCGATTCAGTCCCCGAGTCCATTTTTAGGTCCCCGAGCCTATTTCTTGTCATCCTGGTGTTGGGAAAATGGTGTCTCGGCCTTGCAATAATAAAAAAGCCATTCGTGCATTTTGAGTGCTGGATAGAAACTCATTTCTATCTTCCTATTGGTGCTTTTTGAGTGCTTGATAAGGTCCATTCTTAATGATGGAGTGCTTTTTACTTAGTCATGCATTCTTAGTGCTAGATAAGGTGTGTTCTAAGTGCTCGATAAGGTGCATCCTAGATATGATGCATTCTAAAGCACTTGCTAAGTCTAAGGTGCATGAATTTGATGTTGGGTGCGATCATACCAGCGTTAGTGCACCAGATCCCATCAGTACTCCATAGTTAAGTGCACTTTTGCCAGAGTAGTACTGGGATGGGTGACCTCCCCGATGTTGCACCCTTTTTATTCTTTGGTCGGGGTGTTGTGATATTTACGCTTCTCTTTAGGTTCTCCAAACCCGTTTTCAATCATGCATCCCTCTCTTGCTCTCACTCCCCATTTTCTCTCCCAAACCCACCCCGATTCAATCCCCAACTCCATTTTTGGGTCCCCAAGCCTATTTCTTGTCACCCTAGTGTTGGGAAAATGGTGTCTCAGCCTTACAATAATAAAAAAGTCATTTGTGCATTTTGAGTGTTGCATAGACACTCGTTTCCGTCTTCTTATTGGCACTTTTTGATTGCTCGATGAGGTGCATTCTTAATGCTGGAGTGCTTTTTACTTAGTCGTGGAATCTTAGTGCTAGATAAGGCACATTCTGAGTGCTCAATAAGGTGCATTCTAGATATGGCACATTCTAATGCACTTGCTAAGTCTAAGGTGCATGAATTTGATGTTGGGTGCGATCATACCAGCGTTAGCACACCGGATTCCATCAGAACTTCACAGTTAAGCGCGCTTGGGTTAGAGCAGTACTGGGATGGGTGACCTCCTCAGAAGTCATGGTGTTGCACCCTTTTTAGTCTGGTCAGGGTGTTGTGATACTTTACGCTGCTCTTTAGGTTCTCCGAGCCTGTTTTCAATCATGCATCCCTCTTTTACTCTCGCTCCCCATTTTCTCTCCCAAACCCACCCCGATTCAGTCCCCGAGTCCATTTTTGGGTCCCCGAGCCTATTTCATGTCTCCTTGGTGTTTGGAAAATGGTGTCTTGGCCTTACAATAATAAAAAATTCATTCGTACATTCGGAGTGTTGGATAGACACTCATTTCTGTCATCCTATTGGTGCCTTCTAAGTGCTTGATAAGGTGCATTCTTAATGCTTGAGTGCTTTTTACTTAGTCGTGCATTGTTAGTGTTAGATAAGGTGCATTCTGAGTGCTCAATAAGGTGCATTCTAGATATGGCGCATTCTAATGAACTTGCTAAGTCTAAGGTGCATGAATTTGATGTTGGGTGTGATCATACCGGCGTTAGTGCACCAGATCCCATGAGAACTTCGCAGTTAAGCACACTTGGGCCGGAGTAGTACTGTGATGGGTGACCTCCCGGGAAGTTCTAGTGTTGCACCCTTTTTAGCCTTTGGTCAGGGCATTGTAATATTTACACTACTCTTTAGGTTCTCCCAACCTTTTTTCATTCATGCATTCCTCTTTTGCTCTCACTCCCCATTTTCTCTCCCATACCCACCTCGATTCAGTTCATGAGTCCATTTTTCGGTCCCTGAGCCTATTTCTTGTCTCCCTGGTGTTTGGAAAATGGTGTCTCAGCCTTGCAATAATAAAAAAGTCATTCATGCATTTGGAGTGCTGGATAGACACTCATTTCCATCTTCCTATTGGCGCCTTCTGAGTGCTCGATAAGGTGTATTCTCAATGCTGGAGTGCTTTTTACTTAGTCGTGCATTCTTAGTGATAGATAAGGTGCGTTTTGAGTGCTCGATAAGGTGCATTCTAGATATGGTGCATTCTAATGCACTTGCTAAGTCTACGGTGCATGAATTTGATGTTGGGTACGATCATACCAGCGTTAGTCCACCAGAGCCCATCAAAACTCTGCAGTTAAGCACACTTGGGCCGAAGTAAAACTGTGATCGGTGACCTCCCGGTAGTCCTAGTGTTGCACCATTTTTAGCCTTTGGTTGGGGCGTTGTGATATTTATGGTGCTCTTTAGGTTCTCCAAACCTATTTTCAATCATGCATCCATCTTTTACTCTCGCTCTCCATTTTCTCTCCCAAACCCACCCCGATTCAGTCCCTGAGTTCATTTTACGGTCCCCGAGCCTATTTCTTGTCTCCCTAGTGTTGGGAAAATGGTGTCTCAGCCTTGCAATAATAAAAAAGTCATTCATGCATTCTGAGTGCTGGATAGACACTCATTTCTATCTTCCTATTGGCACTTTCCGAGTGCTTGATAAGGTGCATTCTTAATGCTGGAGTGCTTTTTACTTAGTCATGCATTCTTAGTGCTAGATAAGGTGCGTTCTGAGTGCTCAATAAGGTGCATTCTAGATATGGTGCATTCTAATGCACTTGCTAAGTCTAAGGTGTATGAATTTCATGTTGGGTGTGATCATACCAGCGTTAGTGCACCGAATCCCATCATAACTCCGCAGTTAAGCGCGCTTGGGCCGGAGTAGTATTGGGATGGGTGACCTCCCCAGTATTGCACCATTTTTAGTCTTTGGTTGGGGCATTGTGATATTTACGCTGCTCTTTAGGTTCTCTGAATCCATTTTCAATCATGCATCCCTCTTTTTCTCTCGCTCCCCATTTTCTCTCCCAAACCCACCCCAATTCAGTTCTCGATTCTATTTTTGGGTCCCCGAGCCTATTTCTTGTCTTCCTAGTTTTGGGAAAATGGTGTCTTGGCCTTGCAATAATAAAAAATTCATTTGTGCATTCTGATTGTTGTATAGACACTCATTTCTGTCTTCCTATTGGTGCCTTCTAAGTGCTCGATAAGGTGCATTCTTAATGCTGGAGTACTTTTTACTTAGTCATGCATTCTTAGTGCTAGATAAGGTGCGTTCTGAGTGCTTAATAAGGTGCATTCTAGATATGGTTCATTCTAATGCACTTGCTAATTCTAAGGTGCATAAATTTGATTTTGGATGCGATTATACCAGTGTTAGTGCACCAGACCCATCAGAACTCCATAGTAAGCGTGCTTGGGCTGGAGTAGTATTGGGATGGGTGACATCCCGGGAAGTCCCAGTGTTGCACCCTTTTTAGTCTTTGGTCAGGGCATTGTGATATTTACACCGCTCTTTAAGATCTCTGAACCCATTTTCATGCATGCATCCCTCTTTTGCTCTCGCTCCCCATTTTCTCTCCCAAACGCACCCTGATTCAGTCCCCGAGTCCATTTCTGGGTCCCCAAGCATATTTCTTATCTCCCTGGTGTTGAGAAAATGGTCTCTCGGCCTTGCAATAATAAAAAAGTCATTCATGCATTCTGAGTGCTGTATAGACACTCATTTTTATCTTCCTATTGGCGCCTTCTAGGTGCTCAATAAGGTGCATTCTTAATGCTGGAGTGCTTTTTACTTAGTCATGCATTATTTGTGCTAGATAAGGTGCGTTCTGAGTGCTCGATAAGGTGCATTCTAGATATGGTGCACTCTAATGCACTTTTTAAGTCTAAGCCACATGAATTTGATGTTGGGTGCGATTATACCAGCGTTAGGGCACCAGATCCCATCAAAAATCTGTAGTTAAGTGCGCTTGGGCTGTAGTAGTACTGGAATGGGTGACCTCCTAGGAAGTCCTAGTGTTGCACCGTCCTTTGCTCTCGCTCCCCATTTTATCTCCCAAACCCACCCCGATTTAGTCCCCGAGTCCATTTTTGGGTCCTCAAGCCTATTTCTTGTCTCCTTGGTGTTGGGAAAATGGTGTCTAGGCCTTGCAATAATAAAAAAAGTCATTCATGCATTTTGAGTGCTAGATAGACACTCATTTCCATCTTCCTATTGGCACCTTTTGAGTGCTCGATAAGGTGCATTCTTAATGTTGGAGTGATTTTTACTTAGTCGTGCATTCTTTGTGCTAGATAAGGTGCATTCTAAGTGCTTGATAAGGTGCATTCTAGATATGGTGCATTTTAATGCACTTGCTAAGTCTAAGGTGCATTAATTTTATGTTGGGTGTGATCATACCAGTGTTAGTGCACCAGATCTCATTAGAACTCTGCAGTTAAGTGCACTTGGGCCGGAGTAGTACTGGGATGGGTGACCTCCTAGGAAGTCCCAGTGTTGCACCCTTTAAATTCTTTGGTCAGGACGTTGTGATATTTACGCTGCTCTTTAGGTTCTCCTAACCTATTTTCAATCATGCATCCCTCTTTTTCTCTTGCTCCCTATTTTCTCTCCCAAACCCACTTTGATTCAGTCCCCGAGTCCATTTTTGGGTCCTCGAGCCTATTTCTTGTCTCCCTAGTGTTGGGAAAATGGTGTCTCAGCCTTGCAATAATAAAAAAATTCAGTCGTGCATTCTTAGTGCTGGATTGACACTCATTTCTGTCTTCCTATTGGTGCCTTTTGAGTGCTCGATAAGGTGCATTCTTAATAATGGAGTGCTTTTTACTTAGTCGTGCATTCTTAGTGCTAGATAAGGTGCATTCTAAGTGCTCGATAAGGTGTATTCTAGATATGGTGCATTCTAATACACTTGCTAAGTCTAAGGTGCATGAATTTGATTTTGGGTGCGATCATACCATCGCTAGTGCACCGAATCCCATCAGAACTCCGCAGTTAAGTGCGCTTGGGCCAGAGTAGTACTGGGTTGGGTGACCTCCCCAGTGTTGCACCTGTTTTCAATCATGCATCCCTCTTTTTCTCTCACTCTCTATTTTCTCTCCCAAACCCACTTTGATTCAGTCCCCGAGTCCATTTTTGGGTTCCCGAGCCTATTTTTCGTCTCCCTAGTGTTGGGAAAATGGTGTCTCAGCCTTGCAATAATAAAAAAATTCAGTCGTGCATTCTTAGTGCTGGATTGTCACTCATTTCTGTCTTCTTATTGGTGCCTTTTGAGTGCTCGATAAGGTGCATTCTTAATAATGGAGTTCTTTTTACTTAGTCGTGCATTCTTAGTGCTAGATAAGGTGTGTTCTAAGTGCTCGATAAGGTGCATTCTAGATATGGTTCATTCTAATGCACTTGCTAAGTCTAAGGTGCATGAATTTGATTTTGGGTGCAATCATACCAGCGTTAGTGCACTAGATCCCATCAAAAATCTACTGTTAAGTGCGCTTGGGCCGGAGTAGTACTAGGTTGGGTGACCTCCCCGGTGTTGCACCCTTTTTAGTCTTTGGTTGGGGTGTTGTGATATTTACGTTGCTCTTTAGGTTCTCCGAAATTGTTTTCAATCATGCATCCCTCTTTTGCTCTCGCTCCCCATTTTCTCTCCTAAACCCACCTCGATTCAGTCCCTGAGTCCATTTTTGGGTCCCCGAGCCTATTTCTTGTCTCCCTGGTGTTGGGAAAATGGTGTCTCATCCTTGCAATAATAAAAAAGTCATTTGTGCATTCTTAGTGTTGGATAGACACTCATTTCCATCTTCCTATTGGCGCCTTCTAAGTGCTCGATAAGGTGCATTCTTAATGCTGGAGTGGTTTTTACTTAGTCGTGCATTTTGAGTGGTAGATAAGGTGTGTTCTGAGTGCTCGATAAGGTGCATTCTAGATATGGTGCATTCTAATCCAATTACTAAGTCTAAGGTGCATGAATTTGATGTTGGGTGCGATCATACCAATGTTAGTACACCAGATCCTATCAAAACTCTGCACTTAAGGGCGCTTGGGCCAGAGTAGTACTGGGATGGGTGACCTCCCTAGTGTTGCACCCTTTTTAGTCTTTGGTCGGGGTGTTGTGATATTTACGCTGCTCTCTAGGTTCTTTGAACCCATTTTTAATCATGTATCCCTCTTTTTCTCTCGCTCTCCTTTTTCTCTCCCAAATCCACCCTGATTCAGTCCCCGAGTCTATTTTTGGGTCTCCGAGCCTATTTGTTGTCTCCCTGGTGTTGGGAAAATGTTGTCTTGGCCTTGCAATAATTAAAAAGTCATTCGTGCATTGTGAGTACTAGATAGACACTTGTTTCCATCTTCCTACTGGCGCCTTCTGAGTGCTCGATAAGGTGCATTTTTAATGCTGGAGTGCTTTTTACTTAGTTGTGCATTCTTAGTGCTAGATAAGGTGTGTTCTGAGTGCTTGATAAGGTGCATTCTAGATATGGTGCATTCTATTACACTTGCTAAGTCTAAGGTGCATGAATTTGATGTTGGGTGCGATCATACCAATGTTAGTGCACCGGATACCATTAGAACTCCACAGTTAAGCGTGCTTGGGCCAGAGTAGTACTGCGATGGGTGACCTCCCAAGAATTCCTGATGATGCACCCTTTTTAGTCTTTGGTTAGGGCGTTGTGATATTTATGCTTCTCTTTAGGTTCTCTGAACCCGTTTTTAATCATGCATCCCTCTTTTTCTCTCGCTCCCCATTTTCTTTCCCAAACCCACCTGGATTCAGTCCCTGAGTCCATTTTTGGGTCCCCGATTCTATTTCTTGTCTCCTTGGTGTTGGGAAAATGGTGTCTCGGCCTTGCAATAATAAAAAATTCATTCGTGCATTCTGGGTGTTGGATAGACACTCATTTCTGTCTTCCTATTGGTGCCTTCTGAGTGCTCGATAAGGTGCATTCTTAATGCTGGACTGCTTTTTACTTAGTCATGCATTCTTAGTGCTAGATAAGGTGCGTTCTAAGTGCTCGATAATGTACATTCTAGATATGGCACATTCTAATGCACTTGCTAAGTCTAAGGTGCATGAATTTGATGTTGGGTGTGATCATACCAGCATTAGTGCACTAGATTCATAGAACTCCGCAATTAAGCGTGCTTGGGCCGTAGTAGTATTGGAATGGGTGACCTCTTAGGAAGTCCCCATGTTGCACCCTTTTTAGTCTTTTGTTAGGGCATTGTGATATTTACGCTGATCTTTAGGTTCTCCAAACTCATTTTCAATCATCATCCCCCTTTTGACTCAAACTTTGCTGTGTCATACGTTTTTACTCAGTTGTCCGATTGAGTTACAATTTTATAGGGAGGTGTATTATGAGGAGTTGTTTGGATTGTCGATTGAACCTAGTTCAGTTGGACATCGTTTCAATCACATTTTTAGGTCTGAATTCCTTCATATGGGCCTTTAAAAAGGGCTTTGTCTATTTTTTTCTATGTTTTAGAAAATTGATTTTTAAGTTATTATCAAACTGGTGATTGTTATTAGTTTAGAAACTTAGTGATTTGTACTATTGTCCCGAGTTTTAAATATTTAGAGAGTTTCATGATTTTTTGTACAAGTTTGAAAATTACCAAAAATGGATATTTTTTAAAGTTGGCAAAAATTTCCAGAAAAGGAAATTTCAAATTACTAGATATTGTAGTTTTTTTTGAGTTGTATAAATAGATTACATAAGCAGAATATAGAAGAATGATTAATCCATTCTTGTTTCTCTTGATGTTTTTATTAATAAAAATGGGATAACATGTTTAACAAACTAAGAGACAGGATATGTGGCTATGTAGGAAATGGAATGACACATTGAATGACAAGGGGTCTATGGGAAATAATATGTCAAGAGATTTTTTAAAATATGTTGAATTTTTTTATGCCCTTAATTTTGATCAAGACCAAGAAAGGGATTTAGGATAGGCAATATGAAACACAAAAGTAAGGGATAAATAAGACAAAGGATATGTACTGAAGGGTATGTATTAAAGTGACAAGGCACGTAGATAAAGACAGTAACCAAAATTTCAACGAAGTCAAGGTAATACGCAACACCACTATAGGAATGTCCTATAAATATGTATAATCTAATTTGGAAACTATCTCTAGGAAGTGTAATACTTGACCCTAGGATATGCATATTTTTTTTTGGTATTTTTTAAGATTTTTGAGACTAAAATGATGACTATGCAAAAGGGTAAATGAATATACAAGGTTTTTAAGGTAAGGATGACACTAAGATGCTGGTAATCATAGTATTTGTTTTACTGCTACTCGGTAGATGAGTTTGAGATTACAGTTTATATTTCATTCATTTGATTTATATGTTTGAAATTGTTGTTATATACATCTGGGAGTATATGGGACTGTAGGCTAACTAAAACTAACTGATTCACCCCACCTCTCAGTTATCTAACAATTGGTATAAGAGAATAATATGCTTAGAAGGAAAGTTTTAAAGGACTTAAGATAAAGGTCACAAGATGTATAAGAAAGATGTGCCTAAGTTGAACAAGGACAACTTATCAACATGGAAGAGTAGAACGAGACTATATCTGTCAGGGATTAGAAATGATATAACACAATACTTGGATACTGATTTCACCTTACCTATTGGACCTTTGACTGTTGATCAACTGAGAGAAAGACATGAGCACAATACTTGGATACTAATTTCACCTTACCTATTGGACCTTTGACTGTTGATCAGCTGAGAAAAATACATGAACACAATACTATGATGATAGAGCTTGCTTCTTCACTATTTAATGTTGAATTTGAGGATTTCAAGACAGGTACAAATGCCAAGCAGATGTGGGACCAACTTACACTAGTTCATGGAGGAGATGTAAATGAGAAAAGAGATAAAGCTGAAAGTCTCAGAGGAAAGTTTGATGACATGAGAATGAAAGAAGGAGAAAACATATCATAATACAATAACCAAATCAAGGAGGTTGTGAATTCTATTCATGGAGTAGGTGGATTTATTGATGAAGACACTATTTTAAGTAAGATTCTTAGAAATTTATTGCCTATTTATGCTATTTGAGTCTCTACAATAAATGAAATGAGAGCAGGACCTAGAAATAATATTACAATTAATAGTCTAGTCGGTAGACTGATTTCATTTGAGCTGAACAATTTTGACAAAAATGTTGTTCTTACTATTGAATCTGCATTTATGTCATCTCTAAAAATTAGTAAATCTGGTAACAAACACATGATAAGAAATTATAGTGACAGTGACAGTGATGAGAGAGAACTTGATGAACTTGAAGCATTAATGGATAAAAGATTGCACAAAGGTAAAGGAAGATATAAAGGTAAACTACCTTTGGTATGCTTTAATTGTAAATAAATTAGACACTTTGTTGCCAGATGTCCTAATAGTAAAAATGATGAAAGAAACAATGAAAGATCTAACAAAAGAAAGGATGTTCAAGAATATAGAAGCAACAAATAGTATGACAGAAGGAGTAACTAAGATTAAAAAGACAAAGGCAAGAAGGCATGTTACCTTGTTGAAGATGAAGATAATGACACTGACACCAACACTGATGAAGATATTGAGACAGTGTTTGTAGCTTTGAAAGAAGATTAAGAAGAAGATGTAAAGTATGTTGAAACAACACTTATTTCTAAAGTTAGCAAGAATGATATTTGGGTTATTGATAGTGGATGTACTCATCATATGATTGGAGATAAATAATTTTTTTAATTTCTTGAGCATTATAATGGTGGATCTGTTAGAATGGAAAATGATACACCTTGTCCAGTGAAAGGAAAATGGACTATATTGTTGAATAATATGATCAAATGTGAGAATTCATATTGGGTGAAAGGAATTAATTATAATATGTTGAGTGTTTCACAGTTAAATAACACAAGTCACTGAGTTGCATCTGAGAACATAAAAGCTAAAATCTGTGATGAAACAAGAAAGTTGATCGACACTAGAGAACAATCAAAAGGTAATCTATTCTATCTTGACACTACTAAAAATTGCATCATAAGAGGTTATGTCATGTGAATTTTGACAACATGGTTAAGATCAGTAAGAAAGGAAAGTAAGAGGCTTACGAAGCATATCTAAACCTGACCATGTCATGTGTAAAAATTGTCAAATGGGAAAAATGTCAAAATCTAGTTTTAAGAGAAATTTTTTTCATCTAATGTTATTTTGGAACTGGTTCATACCAACTTATGTGGACCTATGATAACACATAGTTATTATGGCGATAGATACTTTATTTTATTTGTTGATGACTATTCTAGAATGATGTCTGTCATGTTCTTAAAAGAAAAATCTGAAGCATTTAAGATGTTCAAATGGTACAAAGCTAAAGTGGAAAAAGAAAGTGGTAAATCACTATAATGTTTAAGATCAAACAGAGGAGGAGAATATATTTGTGATGATTTCACTAACTTTTGTAATGAGCATGGAATTAAGAGACAAGTTTCTGCACCGAGGACACCACAAAAGAATGTGATTACTGAAAGGAGAAATAGATCTATTGTGGATTGTGCTAGAACACTGAAGATTGAAAAGAGTGTTACACATGTATACTGGAGGGAAGTTGTTAGTACTGCTATATACACATTGAAATGAGTATAACTAAAGAAAGATTCAAAAAAGACACCTTATGAATTATGGTATGGTTACACACCTAATGTGAGTTATTTTAGAATATTTGGAAGTCAATGCTATATTCTGAAAGATGATATAAATGGGAAATTTTATTCAAAAGGCGATGAATAAATATTTCTAGGATATTATACTAAGAGAAAAGCTTATAAATGTTTGAAAAAGTCTTCTAACAAGATCATTGAAAGTGAAAATGTAAGAGTTGATGAATTTGCTGAGAAGGATGATGTCGAAAGTAAAAGAGAACCAGAAGACTACAGTAGATTTTTTTACATTAAAGATCCAAAAACTTTTCCTGAGCAATTGCCTAACATTACCGAGTAACAGGGCAATGTTACTGAGCATTAGGATGCACCAACCAAGAATCAGGAAGATGTTGCAACTGGAGATCATACTCATACACCAAGTGGAGAACACAATGAAGAACAAACAATTGAACTTGTACTTGCAAAATATATAAGAAGACATCATCCAAAAAATTATATTATTGGAGACAAGAGAGCTGGCATGATGACACGAAGTAAGTTGAATAATAACACTTGTTTGATTTGTGAATTTGAACCTAAAACTGTTACAGATGCACTTGAAAATGATGAATGGATTAAGGCAATGAATGAAGAAATTAAGTAGATACAGAAGAAAAAAACATGGAAATTGGTATTGAGACCAAGTGATAAGAATGTAATTGGCACCAAATGGATATTTAGAAACAAATTGAATGAGAATGTAGATGTTACACAAAATAAAGCAAGATTAGTATGAAAAGGGTATGCACAAGAAGAAGGTATTGACTATGGAGAAAATTTTGCACCTGTTGCTAGACTTGAAGGAGTTAGAATATTGTTTGCTTATGCTTCTTACAAAGGATTTAAAGTATATCAGATGGATGTTAAATCTGAATTTCTGAATGGGATACTGGAAGAAGATGTATACATTGAACAACCTAAAGGTTTTGTTGATCCTTATCAGAAAAAAATGGTATGTAAGTTACACAAAGATTTGTATGGACTAAAACAAGCACCAAGAGCATGGTATGAAAGACTACACTCCTATCTTATTAGCATTGGATTTGTTAGAACAAGTGATAACAACAAATTGTACTTGAAAGGAGGAATTGATGATAAGATTCTTATTGTTGAAATTTTTGTTGATGATATTATATTTGGAGGAAATGATAACTTATGCAAATCATTCGCTGATGAAATGTGAAAAGAATTTTAAATGTCAATGTTTGGAGAGATCAAATTTTTTCTTGTCTTGCAAATTTTACAACAGGATGAAGGCATATACATTACTCAATCAAAGTACATCAAGGAAGCATTGAAGACATTCAGAATGGAAGATTCAAAACCAGTTAGTACACCTATGGTCACAAGATGCAAATTAACAAAAGACGATAAGACAATCAAGGTAAATCACTCACTGTATAGATCAATGATTGGAAAATTAATGTATGTTGTACACACAAGACCAAATATTACACACACAGTTGGAATTGTAGAAAGATTCTCTGCTAATCTTAAGGAATCACATATGACTGATGTAAAGAGAATTTTTAGTTACTTGAAGAACATTGAAGATTATGGATTATGGTACAAGAAAGAAGGCAAGTTTGAACTGAAAGTTTACACAAATGCTAATTGGACTGGGAACATTGATGATAGAAAGAGCTCTACTGGCAGAGAATTCTTTGTGGGAGAAAGATTAGTTACTTGGATCAATAAGAAGAAAGGATACATATCTCAGTCAACTACAAAAGAAAAAATATGTTGTTTCTACTACAAATTGTTCAAACATTGCATGGATAAAACAAATTTTGAAAGGTATGAATGAAGAGATCACTGACCGAGTGATAATTTATTGTGATAATACTAGTGCAATTAACATTTCTAAGAACCTTGTTATGCATGAAAAAATATATCTATAAAGTATCACTACTTGAGGGAACAAGTACAAGAAAAACAAGTGAAACTAGAATATGTACAATCGAAAGAACAACTAACTGACATATTCACTAAACCCTTACCAAAGGAGATATTGAGTACTTGAGGAATAGACTAGGGGTCCATCCCTTGTCTATCGATCACTAAGCTAACTAGGAGGTTACATCAACCTACATTTTATCATAATATCAATCATGTTGATGAAAACCTAAGAACTGGAGCAACATAGCATATCAATACATTCAAGGTACCTAATCTGAACAAAAAATCAGAGATATTTTTGGCTACTAAAGAGATGTATATTTTAATTTTGGCATTGCTATCAAAGGGAGATAAGATTCAATGAAATATCCATCCACTACAAGGGAGAAAATTAGAAAAGAGAAAGGGAGAGAAATGATATATCTATCTATTAAAGGGAGAGAGGATTCTATAGATAATGGAAGAGAAGAACAATGACATATCTATCTATAGAGAGAGAAGATTCAAGAACATAAGAGTCAAATCTGCAGGGAGAGTTTGCATGGTGAGTTTTAATGTTGTGTAGTGATTAAACATATTATATGAACAAGCTAGAGAGAGCTACAAAATGTTTCACATAGTTTTAGAACTGAAGTTTGGCATCCTATGGAATTTTCATATTGCATATTTCATATTGTGTTGCCATCAATGCCAAAGTGAGAGATTGATGAACTAAAATTGATTGTATGTTTGAAGTCATTGAGTTGATGATCAACCGTGTTACTAATGTGATGATAGACATTAATCAGTTAATGTATTATCATTGATGTCAACTTGTTTTGATTATCATTGTGGTTACAAACATCTACTATGGATTAAAGATTTGGAATAATAGAAGAATTTTGTATACACCAAGTCAGAACAGTGGACACCGAGCAAACACAGTGTATACCAAGTTTAGTGTTAACCAAGCTAGGTATCACCGACACATCATAGTATTGATAAGGTTTTTTATCTTGATCAAACGACTATGAAAATTCAAGATGATCAGACGAATGAGATTGAAATGTGTTTTTGACACAATTGCCGAGGAATATTGAAGCGACAAATCAACAATGGAGATTAAGCATGAAAATCTAAGGATGAAGATTAAACGGTTTATGATGTCTATATAAGAGACAAAAGATTCATTATGAATCAAGATGCGCACATGCATATTGATGAAGAGATTAAATTCTTGCATCAGTGATCAAACTAGTTGAAGACAAAACTGAGCATTTCTACAAATATCACCAAGTGACAGAGAAAGAGCATTTACCAAGCAGAATAGAGTATAAATAATTAGAGGAATTGAAGTGAATATTGATCAGAGGTATTATTGTGCTTAGCATAGATATGAAAATCTGCAAATAGAGTTGTGTTTGAATCATATCATTATTGTATTAGTTTAACCATTGTTACAGATAAATCTCTTAATCGAGTGGGACTTAATAGTCTTTTTCTTATGACAGTCAATGAATGCTGATTGTTTTCTTATTGACCCCATAGTGAATGATTAGTAAGGGAGGAATGTTAGTGATAAATCCTCTAACTAGGTCACACCTAATAATGTGCATTGTAACCTTTAACAGGGTTGGCTCTTAACCGAGCTCACTTCAAAAGAGTGAATTATTTTGGTTTATCGGTCCCAGGTTTCTTTTTCCCTTAGCAAGATTTCCACGTTAATAATCTATGTGTTAATGTGTATGGATGTGTTGGATTGTTATTTTTCTTTACACATTACTTTATCTGCATTGATTGGTAATCATAGTATTTGTTTTACTGCTACTCGGTAGATGAGTTTGAGATTACAGTTTATATTTCACTGAGTTGATTTATATGTTTGAAATTGTTGTTATATACATTTGGGAGTATTTGGGACTGTAGGATAATTGGAACTAACTGATTCACCCCCCTCACAGTTATCTAACATATTAGGATTAAGTAATACTAAGAAGGGGGGGGGGGGTGAATTAGTATTAAAACACTTTAAACATGAACCAATTAATTTTGAACTTAACCAAATAAATACTGAAATGAAAAGAACATAAAAACACAACACATAAATCATAACACCATGAATTGTTGTCAAGGAAACTTAGACCAAGAGAAAACCCCTGTGGGGATGGTACCAACAAATATGCACTAAAAGTATTGTGTCCCTGTTAGGAGACCTAGCCCCGGTAGGAGCTGATTATTGCATTAGCACATTTCCTTGTTAGAGGAATACAAAACCCTTTTAAAGGTATACTGATCTCACTTATCATATAATCAGAAATACTATTTTGTTACAATTCTTTTCTCAAGAATGAACAATACAAGCATCTGCTATGCTTAGGTAGTTCTAGTTTTAGCTCGCATCACCATCTATCTAATTCTGACATCACAATACATCCATGCATCACATCCACATAATCGCATTCTCCACACATACTCATCACACACTTTTCACACTTCGCTTCTCAAAATCTCTTCATATATATATCTTATTTCATTACCCAGTCGGCTTCCAATTACAACACAAAATAGAATTAATACTTATACAAAAAGTAATTACCAAGTCGGCGACCATACACTATCAAAACATAGGTAATCCACAATCCAAATCCAACCTAGCACATTTAGACTTCATGTTATACTCACTCAATCATCCTGATTGTTTATATTCCCTATATCACTGTTACTCTATCTTTGCATGTCTTCAATTGTCTGTATCTCACTGCGATCAACACCAAAACTCAAGAGAACTTAACATAAGGTCATACATATCCAAAAATAGCTTCCTCTAAGCTTGCATGCCACCATTCATCATATACTATCTTCATTGACCAAAAATGTACTTCTATACTATGTAAATCTGCTTTCTGTACTTAGTCATTTTGTAATCCCAAGCTCCAAAACTATGTTCCACTCTAAGTGACCATCCATACCAAATGTGTTTCCATAAATGAAAATTATCAAGTGTTCCATAACACTCCTTAATGAACCACTTTCCAACAATCTCTCCCTTTGGCATTGATGGAAACACTTAGTGAAAAATGACTAAGTGTCAATACCAAAAAGATATACACAACATTCTTTATCTCCTTTATATATCTACTATATACATTTTTCTTCTCTTCTCCCCCTTTTACATCAATGGAAAAGGTATACCAAAACATAGAATACATAAAAAAATTGTGTCACTACTTACCAAAAAAAAAATACCATCTTTAATACATCTTGGAATGAGCTTTCCAAGATCTTCACTTCCTCTGACCAGGTCTTCACCAGTATCCAACTCACATGAATCAGCACATTCAGTGCAAACAAAGATGTCTTTGCTACCTTTATCTTAGTAGATATAGGTTCTGTAAGGGCCTGCGCTATCTTCTCCATGTCAGTTAGATTTATCTCAAGAATTGATAACCTAGGAGTGATTAAACTCTTCAGCATACCAAGTCTTCCCACAAGTATCCCTTTCTCTGTATCCAATACACTTAGTTCTTCCAATATCCTAGACATTTCTCTCTCTAACTCCAATATAGAGTGTGAGGAGGTCTCACAACTATCCATCATCTTGTCTAGAGTTATTTTGTCCTTTGTTATTATCTCCTCAATGTTCCTCAGATGTCTAACGAGATTTATACAATAAATTTATAGCTTTCCTCCATGTGATACACAACTTCTTGCCTTTGATATGGTTTTGTTCAATATACCCAAGTCCCATGAGATAAACTTGCATATTTCCTTCAGCTTCTTCACAAGGTACTTCTTCTCATCTTTCTCTTCAATGATTTTCTCCAAGGACTCATAGTGACTGTCAAAGTCATCCAATAATTTTTTTAAGTTCTGTACATTATCCTTTGATTGGACAGAAAAGGGTATAGGTAGGAGTTTTTTGACAATATCAATTGCTCTTTCTATTACCCTTGAATGCTTCTCACCTTTCTTCTCAGATCTATCCTTTGCTTTAGAAAATGCGATGAAGGATAGCTTCATCAACTCATCTTCATCCATACTCTCAACATCAGTATTTAGAGTCTTATCTCCACTTGCCAACAATAAAGATAAAGAAACATATGCATGAGTATCCTGTTTCTCTTCAACTTTAATCAATGTCTCCTTCACTACTTGAACTTCGCTCACTTTCTGTTCTTCTTTCTCTTCCATTTCAGGAACAATGTTTCCTTCTATGTTTGTATCCTTCCCAAAAGGGTCACTATCATCCCACAAGGTGTCCAAAGACATAGACACACCTGAAACAAATAAATCTAGTTGCTTGACAGTACTCACAAATTCAGTAGTGTCTTCACCCATTGACTTATCAAGACTTATTTAAGCCATCCTTGCTAAATCACCTCTTTCAATAGTTTTATGCTCAGTAGCCTTTGGTGGTGCAAAATTATCAGGTTCAGTATCCATCAGAAATTTTTCCACAACCTTCTGTGTTTCCTCAGCCACTTCATCATATCTTCTCCCTATTATCTTTACCAATCTAGACTTATTTTTCAGCAAAGGTTTTAAGTCTTTTAAAATATTTTCCATTTCTTTAACTGAAACAACATGTAACATATTTTCAACTACTTGTACTCTGATTGCTTCATCTTCTATCTATGATAACTATTTCCTTATTTCTAATTTCTCATAGAGTTCTTTAGGTATACTGGCTTCAACTTCTAACAAGATTTTCTTAAAAGTAAGAAAATGATTTATTACCATATATTCAATTAAAACTTAATCTGGTGTATCATACCTCTCATAGTATCTAATCAAAGAGATAAGATTTCCCTTCTCAACTATTCTCTCTCTAGTATTTTCATGTTAGGTTTCCAGAGTTGTTTCACCTTAGTGCTCTTCTCTTCTTCTTTCTACCTTCTTGTTTTCTACCTTCTTCTCTTCTACTTTATTATTTTCTACCTTCTTGTCTTCTCCCTTCACTTCAACTTATGTCCTCTTTTCTTAGGTGGAGAGTCCTGTTTAGTGGACCTTATGTTCCTTCTAGCCGATTCAATCAATTTCTCTCTTTGTGATGTTCTCTTTGGTGGTGTAGGTGTAGTCTCAGATATATCAATCATAGTAGAGGGTGAACTGATTACCTTCTCAACTTCAAGAGGTGGAAGGGGTGCATGAGCAGTGCTCACCAACCCAGAAGCTCTTTTTTTCATCTTCCTTATTACCTCTTTCATCTCTTTATAGATCTCATAATCTCCCAGAGACTTATACTTATAGTGAATGTAAGCCCTAATGTCTTTGACATGTAGAATGCTGTAGGGTGTTTGGGAAAATGCACCTTTGGGATCATCCTTAGTTGATTTGTATGGGTGTTTCTTAAACTTATATCTAGGCCTTTCAGTGAAATTGAAAATCAACAGAGTATCCATAACCAAATATTTGAAGGAGATCTAAATACCTTTTATCTGCTAATATGTCAATTTCTGCTTCGATCAAATGCTCAATGCACTTTCTTATTTTCTTCTTTTTATCTAAACTCTATTCTCCTTAGGCTCTGTTCTTCAAATGATGTATAAAAAAGTTCTTTCGATTAACCTTATATTTCGCTGTGTAAAGAAATGAAATGGTTCCCAATATATTCATCTCTACACATATCCAGTCGATTATTAATCTGGTGATCCCAACATATAGATTTGTAAAACCATGCGATCACATATATATATTCTCCACAACATCTCCACATACTCTTCCTAAGCTTGCATGAGCTTACTTCACATAATTAGGGGCTAGATAGATTTTTGATGTTTTTTTCCAATGCTCTCCCTAAGGACATGCTTGGCCATCTAGGTTGATGTAGCAATGTTAGCATCAGGCGAAGGCACAATAGCATCTACTGACTCTCCTTGAACCAATAATTCACTTGTTTATTTTACTTTCCATACCTTACCACCATTTTCATCTTCTAGTTTTTTGAAATGACTCTTTAATTTATCCATATATTCTGCAAGATTCTTACCAGTATCACCAATGTTTTGATTTATAACCATAGGCAATGGTACTCTTCTGTTATCAGCTCTATTGTATCTGAAAAAATTCACATTGTGTCCTAGATTGTGACATTTGTAGCATGTAGGAGGTAGTCTATTTTGATTAACCTGTAACTTACAATACTTTGCAATGTGTCAAAAGTTATTGCATTTTTAACATGTGATCTTAGCTAATGTATCTTCCCTAATGTAATCTTGTTTTATTCTAGACTGATCTAGTTTCCTGTATTCTACTCTCTTATGTTCATATGCATGACAATTGTTGCAATAACCATCAAAAGATTTGTAAGGAATTTTACTTCTGCAGTCTCTCTTCATGTGTCCAATATTGTTGCATCCAAAACATCTACCTCTGAAAGGTCTGATATGTTGTTTAGGTTCTTCAAGAGTAGTTCTTTCTTCATCAGTCTTCACTTCTGATTTTTCTTTCTGAGTCTTTGAACATTCAGCTTCATTGAAGACAACTCCTGTCATGTCTCCTTTAGGTTTCTTTCTGTCTCTTTGTTCATTGATCAAGTCATTGCTCAAGTGAAGTTTCTCAATATATTTCTTAGCCTCAACAAGTTCACCTTTTATGATCAGATTTTATTTCTCCAATTCTAGATACTTGTTCTTGTAGTGATCAAGTTCAACCTTCATTTGTCTCATCTAAATATTAGCATCCTTTAAATTTTCTTCAATTTTATTTCTAGCATTCTTTTCTCGTTGAATCTCATTAGCCATTTGAACGGAAGTAGTTTCATGATTAAGCTTCAAAGTATCCTTCTCTTGTTCAAGATGTTTTATCTGATCTAAAGTATCATTATCTAATTCCTCTTTTATTTTATCCATAAGATCTTGTCTCTGAATTCTGGAAAGTTCAAGTTGTTCTTTTAGTTTCTTGATGAATCCCTTTTATCTTCTCAATTTGAATTTCAAGTCACCATTCTTTGCTTTATCCTTATCAAGATCTTCAAGTGCTGCTTCAAAGTTTTCCTCCAAACTTTTAGAATCCATCTTGATATCCCTTAAGCTGCTAAGCTTTCTCTCCAAGGTCCAAAAGCTCTGATACCAATTGTTAGGATTAACTAATATTGAGAGAGGGGTAAATTAATATTACAACACTTTAAACACAAACCAATTAATTTTAACTTAACCAAATAAATAATAAAATGAAAATAACATAAAGACACAAAACATAACTCATAACACCATGAATTGTTGTCGAGGGAACCCTGGCCAAGGGAAAACCCTAGTGGGGGTGGTACCCACAAATATGCACTAAAAGTATTGTGTCCCTATTAGGAGACCTAGTCCTGTTAGGAGATGAATATTACATTAGCACATTTCCTTGTGAGAGGAATACAAAAACTTTTTAAAGGTATATTGAGCTCACTGCTCATACAATCAGAAATACTATTATCTTACAATGCTTTTCTCAAGAATGAACAATACAAGAATTTGCTATGATTAGGTAGCTCCAATTTTATCTTGCATCACCATCTATCTGATTATGGCATCACAATGCATCCATGCATCACATCCACATAATATCATTTGCCACATATAATCATCACACACTTGTCACACTTTGCTTCTAAAAAGATGTTCATATGTATATATATATATACCTTATTTCATTACCCAGTCGGCTTCCAATTACATCAAAAAATAGAATTAATAATTATACAAAAAGTAATTGCCAAGTAGATTAAAATACAATATAAAAACATAGGTAATCCACAATGCAAATGCAACCTAGCACATTTGGACTTCGTTTTATACTCCCTCAATCATCGCGACTGTTCATCTACCCTATATCACTGCTACATTGTCTTCGCATGTCTTCACAGGTCTGTATCTCACTGCGATCAACACCAAAACTAAAGAGAACTTATCAAAAGGTCATACATATCCCAAAATAGATACCTATAAGCTCACATGTCACCATTCATCATATACTATCTTTGCTGACCAAAACTATACTGCTATACTTTGTGAATCTACTTTCTGTACTTAGTCATTTTTCAATCCCAAGCTCCAAAATTGTGTTCCACTCCAAGCGACCTTCCATACCAGATGTGTTGTAATAAATGACAACCCTTAAGTGTTCCATAACACTCCTAAATGAACCACGTTCCAAAATCCAACTCCTTAGGCACGTAGGCCCCATCCAAGCTATCATCCACACAGCTTGTCTGATCTTGGTTATATATAATATAATTCAGGGGTTTACCCCACGTCTTTTTTATATACCGTTCAAAAGGACTTAATAATTTGAGGTTGTCCTCTAAGAAATATGTACATTCCCTTGACATGTCTCTCTAAGAAAATCAAATGGTTTTTATCTAACATTTTGTGCAAGCGCACTAAAGACTCAAAACAAAAGGTTAATTGAATTATACACCGAAAACCAAATGTTAACTAATCTACCAATCATCCATACAAGAACAAGGGTTCATTTTTAAGCATCAAACTAGATGAGATTTTCCTTGTTCAATTCTTAACCCCATGTCAATTTTAAGCACCAAATTAAAAGATGAGTTTGTGATGTTTGCTCATACACTGCTCATTTTAGGTGCACTAAAAGGAAAATGGGTTGATTTTAGATTAAAATTAACTTTGTTTCCACACCATAAACTAAAAATAAATGTTAGTACTAAAAAAAACCTAATAATCTAGCAATCAATTTCGGTAATCCATATGCGCACTAGGATTAGTACAATGACAATCAAAATTTTGAGTGACTCTACTTACCTTGTCTAAGTATGGATGCTTTAAAGAGCCCTTCCTATCCATTTTCTACTTCTAATCTTGTAATTCTCTCTCTCTCTCTCTCTCTCTTGAATTTTTTTTGTTTTACTGGTCCATTGTGTCATTTCATGTCTGCATTTGTGTAGTTTTAACAATGCAAGAGCATATATTTACAACATAGAAGCAAACTTTTAAAATAGAAGAGAATTTAGGATAGACAAGTGCATCATTTCAAAATATTAATTGTGTCATTGGAAACCATAAAGTGTGTTAGAAATAATAAAGTGTGTCATTAGATACCATAAAGTGCACAATTGGAAACCATAAAGTACATCGTTAGAAACCATAAAGTACATTGTTGGAAACCAAAAAGTGTATCATTAGAAACCATAAAGTGAATCATGGGAAACCATAAAGTGCATCATTGGAAATCATAAAGTGTATCATTGGAAACCATAAAGTGCATCATTAGAAATCATAAAGTGTTTCGAAGCATTACATTGACTGCCTCAAATTAACCCGTGTCTGCACATTATGGAAAAAAATTGTCAGTTTTTATAAGCTTGGTGCTTCACGTCGGGTTCACCATTATAATCAAGGGTTAATATTGGGTGTTTAGACTTGAAATTGAATTGTAATCTTAACACACAAAGATTGATAAATAATAGCTAGTATAAAAACCTCCAATATCAAAAGAGGAAATGACAGAAAGGAAAGCATAAACAATAAAATAATAAAATCCATTTCAATAAACAAGCATATGCAAAAAAATAATCCTCCTTTGTTGTTCTCCTTCTTGATGCAATATAGTCTCTCAAAAATGAGTTCTCAATGTGACAACATAAGAGTTTGAAGTGTGCGTGGTTTTAAAATATGATAATAAGCTCTTTATTTATAAGAATTTTGGGGTTTCAATCAGGATTCCATGATTCATGAGATTGATTGGATGTGATTGAATAATTAAACTCAAATTGATTGAAAGTTCAAATCACTTTATTGCCTTGTCTACAAGATAGATTGATCTATTAACTAAATAGATTGAAGAGTGAAGTGAATTGATTGAATAGTTGACTAGATAGATTGGTTAGTAAACTAGATTGATTGATGATAAGAATGATTAGATGGATTAGAAGAAAAAATAGATTGATTTTATACTTGAATTGATCAATCAGATAAGAGTGATTGAGGAGTGAACTAAAACTTATCATTAGTCAGAAGTGGAAGAATAAATATGATTAAATAAATAAAATAATTCATTTATTTTCACATGGGGGAATATAAATGTACCATCCTAAAAATCTAATTGGATGTCTTTTAGGACCTACTAGACCTCATTTTAGTGATTCCTAGATCCAAAGGTATTTATGCTTGATTTCTTGCATCTTTCACTTTCTTTCCTTGAGACTTTGCACATTGCCTGCATCCCATAATCACTTAGGAATTAACCCCTTCACAAATAGGTTGACCCAAGTCGACCTTGTCCTTGGGGGTCATTCCTTAGTGGGATTTTTTGGGATAATGGAAATGATGTGTACTGAGAGGGGAGGGGTGAATCAGTACCCTTAAAACTTTTTGATCAAATCTTGTTAACATTGTTCTTCATTAACCGATTGAGTAGATTCACATATACCAAACATGTAGTATCACTGTTGAAATTTAAATGCATGTAAATTAAACAATAAAAATACATAAGATCAAGTACTCATGACACTAGTATTTGGTATCGCAGAAAACCCCTATTAGAAGGTAAAAACTGTGGTGGGGATGAGACCCACAAAACTTCACTACTACAGAAATAAAGTTAGCCTATTAAAGCTTTACAAAATGGTCACTTCTGATGATCTTACCCTATTAGGAGTAACAATAAGATCAATTTGATCTACCTCATGTGAGGATTTTGCAACACAATCTATGTGTGCACTCGGTTAAGAGATTTACAATAAGACTGTTAAGTCTACTCTGTTAAGAGATTTAAGGTCTAGTACAATTGTTAGAGAGTAACACAAGTTTGATCTGAAACATATACAATCTCAATATTGTTGATACAGATCCATTAAGTTCATACAAAATATATATCACCTCAATGTGAATGATAAAACCTTCTGCTCTATTTTTCTCGGTAGCCTTTCCTTAGTTCTATAAACTAATTTATGCAATGTAGTGTCTTTCTTTGAAAATTCCTTGTCTGATATCTGATGTCTGTAGTATGGTGGCTACTTGATCATTTCTTGATCAACATACATTAAATTTTTTACATCTATACATTTATATATCAAATGATATGACCTAATTAGGGTTTAACAATTACATCCTTATCCTAAGATCAATAGTGTACAAAATTTACCTTGATCATATACACATAGGAGATATAAAAAATTAATGTTGTAAATCTATAATTAATGTCCTCCTCGATCATGTAAACCATTATCTAGGTCAGCTAAAAAATGTTTTTACATCAAATGATGTGCCATAAAATTTTTTTAGGTGGTCTTTATTCCACTCAGTGTTGTTGTCTCTTGGTGCTTAGTGTTGTCTGTGTATCTTGGTTATAATGGTGTTCGTCTATGCTGTGTAGCTCGGTGTTGACTTATGTTTGGTATAGTCTATCTAATTGGTAATCACTGTGCTCAGTTGACTCTGGGCATGATCAGTTCTCTTGGTTGACTCTACACTTCGGTGATATAAATTGACTTTCCTATTTGACTTTGTTACCGACTGTCCATAATGTCTACTTGATAACTAATGAAAAATTTAATTTGCAATTGGAGTAACAAGATTCAGGATCTCTGTTACAGTGTTTCATTCATTGATCTCAGTTTGGCTAGGTCTATAATTTTGAATCCCAAAATGAGTATAAAAGGGGGTCTATCCTCTCATTTTGGCATCCACTATTATTATGAAATCAATTATTTATTCAAGCTATCCATATGAAAAATATCTCTCAAGAGAAAAAATTCAAGTTGTGCAAGTAAGGTGGTGGATTCAAGATTTGAAGGTAGGAAACCATTGAAGATGTTGAAGTCTCCAAGTCTTCTTTCATTCATGCAAATGAAATCTTCTTTCCTTGATGCAAGTTTCTCACCCTTGAAATCTTCTTTCCTTGAGGAATTATCAAGCAAGCAAGAAGATCCATTACTCCTCTCCATTCATGATTTAAATAATAGATCCCTTGAAGATATAGGATTGACAAGTGTAGATTCATTGTGTTTGTGAAGGCATCCTTGATTCTAAATTCAAGACATACATTTCAAGCATCCTTGTGGATTTGACTGATTTCTACATCCATCCATGAGGGTTTTTCATACAAGGTAAATCTTCCATTTAACTTGTTTACATTTAATTTCATATCAATTTTAATTCCTTTACAAGGGATTGACCAATTCAAGCCCCTTTCCACAACAATTTTCCCCTTTTCTTATGTGTAGGTGCAGATTTACCGGTTTCAAATCTGGGAAATTAGAGATTTAGAACCAGTGATAGGTCTACTACAGATTCAAACAACATTTTATCCTCCATAAAAAGGTTGAATTTCTTGGACAAGGCCAAATTGGGTTGACACTATTCTTTAGATCTGCAAATTTCACAGGCAGAAAACATAGGTCTCAGAGTTCCAAATCCAGAATGGTTCCCGTTCACACAATTTTCTAACACTCTTTTCCAGATTTGAAATTTGTTCCTCCTCTCCTAGATTTCAAGGTGAGTTCATTATTTTTCCTCTCATATTGTATTTCCTTTTATACATCATATCTAATATCATATACTGTTAGTAATCATATCTTTTATCATTGTTTGCATTCCTTTCATAATCTTGCATATCAATATTCATACCATACACATCTTAACAATAAAGGAATTTATCTCGAATATAAATTTTCATGTATATATCTAGCATTATCATCCCTTCATCTCATTTAAGATTTTATAATCTAATTTGGGTTTGAGAGTGAAGCCTTTGGAGGTATTCCTAATGTAACATAATATATCCTTTTCATACTATCCTAACATTCAAGATTTTGGGTAAACCCATAAACAACCACTTGGGGTTTCATCTAATTTCTTATGTTACATTTTGGTGAAACCAAATTAGTGTATTTAAATTATGATTTTTGTGTTAGAGTTCCCCTTCTTTTCATTTATATATACTTTGTATACATTTACATCTACTTTGTATGGATTACATCTTTGTTACATTGTATACATTCATATCTAGTTTCAATTTGATAGTTAATATGCTTGTTCATTTGGAATATTTCTTTCAAATTGAATTATATTCATATTTCTCTTCATTCAATTATGTATGAGATTCATCACTTTGAGTCCAACCTATAACATTCGGGTTAGAAGAAGCCTTACACTTATGGGTTCATTTGATCATGAATCCTCCTTCTTTCCTAGGAATCTAGATGAGACCAACATGAATCTTCATGACATCAATCCTATCATGTATAATAAATATTCTCATTATTATCATGATGAAGATGAAGCCTTAAGAGTTCCTCCTTCCCAATTCCAAAATTTCTCTAAATACTTTTAAAAGTTTGAACAATGGTTAAGTCAAGACAACTCTAATCCCGAGGCTCTTATAGTTGTAGAAGGCTTAAGGAAACTTATTCATAAAAATACCCATGGTGTTGACCTTTCGCATATAATATTACATATAATTGATACCAATATCAAACCTATTAAGGATCATGCTCAATATTTAGGTTATATACCACCTACTACTAGTGTTGATACCTCTTTTCCTATTTCTACTTCCATTCCTAGTGTGTCCACTTATGCTCCACCTATCATTACAACTTCAATTAAAACTTATAGTCCTACACATGTGAGTATTACTTATCTGATTATTCCTTCTATCCCTTCAAGTGTACCATGTGTTTCATTTCCATCATCCATGCCTACTTATCATAGTGTCCTTGTTTCATACTCAACCATTCCTTCAATTTCCAACAATGTTCCTAACATTTCTCATGTTTCTCTTCCTACCATCTTTTTGACTGATTCTACCATTAATATCTTTGATCAAATAACGTCTTCTTTAAAAAAAAAGCTTTAATGAATCAATACAAGTTCAATATTCCTACTTGTGATATTTATAGTGCCTTGTCTATGGATATTATCTATGCTGTTATCCCACAATATATGGATATTCCTCATCTTGAAACTTATAATGGTAAGGGTGATCCCATGAAACATGTCAAAACTTTCCAAACCTTGTGTAGTGATTTATCTCATGATCATAGGTTCATGGAATTTTTTTTCACTAGAACCTTTTGAGACAAAGCCTTGCAATGATATTGTTTCTTGCCTCCTTATTCAATTGATTCCTTCCAAAATCTTGCTAATTCTTTAATTGAAAAATTTCAAAACAACATTGGTCCCAAAGTTTCTCTAATTGATTTAATGTATTGTAAGCAAGGTTTTAATGAAAAATTTAGTGATTTAATTGGTAGATTTAAGCATTTGTATGCTTCAATTTCTTATCTTGTGTCTAACATTGATGTGCAATGAATTTTATTCCTAATTTTCAAATTATCATTAGAGATAAGATACTTCTTTTGGAATTCTCTTCTTTTCCACAATTGTGTGGAATGCTTCATCATTATCAACTACAAGTGAGTCTATTTGAGAGCACCACTCTGATGGCTCCTGTTACCATTGATAAGAGTGATGTTGCATCCAATTTCAACAAGTTTCATAAATAAAACAACTACATCAAAATAATTAAATCATCCAATAATGTTGATGAACAAGTAGAAGTAGCATCCAAAGGTGTGGCTCCTTTGTCATCTATTTTAAAACTTGCTTGTAATTTTAGTTATCTTTCTAAATCTTTGCATAATGTGATGTTGAAGTTAATTATGCTAATGTGTTAAAATTTTCTTCTATCAAAACAATTGACACCTCAAAACCTCAATCCAAATACTTTGATCCCAAATATTTTTTCCAATATCACCGTCAGCCTGGATATGATATTGAAAAGTGTTTCTAATAGAAAAATATTATCCAAGATATTATTAATTATAAGGCTATGTCTATTGATAATGACAATGATCAAGGAAATAAATATGTGGCACCTCCTAACCAAAACTTGAAAAATTTACACTAATCCTTTGCCATCTCATTCAACCAATACTATTGATCAACCTTCTTCTTCCTAGTTCATTGACTATGATGAAAAATTTAATGAAGCCAATCATATTGTTAATCGAGTTGAGAAAGTCAAACTTAAACCTCTATCTCCACCTTGCATTACCTTCGATCATTCTAAGACAATTAAAGAGCTTGATGGTTCTCTCTATATTCTTTCAAAGGTTAATGACCTTCCTACCTGTGGTGCTCTTGTTGATCCCACTTGCATGGTAAATGTGATAACTAAAGAACATATTTTCAGTAAACAATTGAAAAAAGACTTTTAAGATATATATGATGTGAATATTCAAACTTTAAATGGTTTTCTTTTTCCTTCCCATGGTTCCATTTCCTTCCCTATTGAAGTTGGTGGTAAAAATTGAGATATTACCTTCACTGTCATTCCAACCTTTGACAAATTTCAAGACAAACTTGGTCTTCATTGGCTTACCTCTATGCATGTTGTGGCTTCTCCTATTCATAAATGTGTTAAATTTCCTCTTCATAATGGTGAAATTATGAATGATAACCATAGTCTTTATCAACCTTATGTTCCTTGTGACTCAGTTGACCTTGATTTATTTTGTCCTTCTATGCCTCAACCAACTCAAACCCATCATGTCTATCTCTTTCAATCATATCAATTTCATAAGATTCAAAATATTTGTGAGCTTATCAAACCTAAGGATGTTCCATCTCTTTTCCCTGGACATGGAATTCTTCCTACACCACCTATACCACCTCTTCCTATTTATTATACACATAATTCTCAACCTATCTCTCAACCTAGTGTGGTTCCTACAGTTCTTCCTCAAATATAAGAAAAGGCCAAGGAACCGATGTTGATTGATCCTATCCCACCTCAATTTTATAGAAAAACCAAACCTAACCATCATGCTCTTGATTTTCACCGCAAGTGTATTTCTAGAGCCTGTCAATGTATTTTCCAAAACATTGGTTCACTTCATACACCGCTTCCATTTGACTCACCCATGACTGAGCCAAATGAGGAAGTGAATTTTAAAAAAGTTAAAAATAAAAAACATGACAATGCTATTCACATATTGGATTCTATTACAATTAATCTGGATTAATAAGATACTCTTGATGATGATGTTCTTGATGCTAACAATGATATTCATGCTAGTGATTCTAATGACACATAGGAGACTATTGATATTGATCATGATTTAGCATATATGCTTTCAAAATAGTTATCTATCACTCCTATTAATGAACATAGTGACCTCTCTTCATAGAAGGGTCCTTGTTTGGAACTGGCTATTGTTCCATCTACTATTGTTGATGATACTCCTCTTGTGAGTTTCCCACCTTCTCAAAAAATTATAGAATGATATTGGGGGGTAGGAAGGGGGGGGGGCAAGGGATACACTTAACTTAGCTCCTCTTGCACAATGGATTTTTCTTTTCTTTTTTTTTTCTTGTCAGTTGTGATGTTCTTACCCCATGATGTGCTACTTGTTTAATGTTTTGTTTAGATTTCTTTAAATGACTCTTGTTTCTCCATTGACGCAAGGGGATAAAGGAATCACAATATCATATACATTATTCTATTTGTATTTAGCTTCTTCTATATTTCATTACATTCTATGTCATGACCGTGCCATTGTTTGTACATGTGCCTTTGTGTTGTTTTCTTGGGATGATGCAAAATAATAGCTACTTATTATTTTTGGTCTCCGTGATGCCAACCCAAAAAGACTCTTCTTTGTAACTCTCATATACCTTTGTTCCATTGTGTTTTACTTCCTTTGGGGGCTGATGACATTTCATTTTGACATGATTCTCATATACATGAGTTATTATATGACCTACTGACCCCAGAGTTGGTAGATCCCTTTCGTGCTCTCTTTTTTCATGTTCTCATTTCCCTTGATTTGTCCTTTCTTGGGGGAATTTCACAGTGGAAACATTTATTGTGGATGAATGTACACTCCATTAAATAAATTTATCCCATTAAGGCATTTTCAATAGATTTAACATGGGGGAATATTCTCCACTCACATTTTGCACACAAACAATGATTTGATACTATTTTTTAGTGGATCCTTAGAATGATCCCCACTGCACACACTTGGTCCTTAGAATGACCACACACATTTGGTCCTTAGACTAACCACACACGTTTGGTCCTTTGACTAACCACCCATATTTTATCCCTAAGGAAGCATGCCTCTCCTTAGGAATGATAATGCTAGTCTATTATTGGAAGAACTTTCCTTTAAGGACCAATCCTCACCGATGGATTGGAATAGCATTATACAAATTGCTAGACTATTTAATTGCATCTTTTTTAGGTCTCTATATCTCTCTCTCAATGGCTCTCTTATTTTGGTTTTGGTTTTGATGAGGCCTTAAGTCACTTGCGGGCTTTCTGTTTCTTCATCTGCTTAAAATTAATGAGATTGTCTTATGCATTTGATCTACTTTACTATGAGCGTGAGCTTGTATCATACTCCCGCTATAGTGGGGGATAGATGTACCATCCTAAAAAGTTATCACCCATTAATTGGATGTCTTTTAGAACCTACTAGACCCTATTTTGGTTATTCCTAGATGTGAAGGTATTTATGCTTGATTTCCCGCATCTTTCACTTTCTTTCCCCAAGGATTTACACATTGCCCAAGTCCTAGAATCACCTAGGACTTAATCCCTCTAAGACTTGGCCGACCTAATTTGGCCTTTTCCTGGACAAGGCCAACCCAAGTTGGCCTTGTCCTTGGGGGTTGTTCCTGAGTGGACTCTAGGCCCTATGTGGGGGTATTTCATTCCTCGATCTTAGTTTGGTTGGCCCAACAATTTTGAATCCTAAAATGAATATAAAAGGGGGTATCTCCTCTCATTTTGGCATCCAATATTATTATGCAATCAATTATTTTTGCAAGCTATCTATATGCAAAATATTTCTCAAGAGAAAAAAATCAAGTTGTGCAAGTAAGGTGGTGGATTCAAGATTTGAAGGAAAGTATCCATTGAAGATATCTAGTTTCCAAGTCTTATTACATTCATGCAAAGGAAATATTATTTCCTTGATGAGAGTTTCTCTCCCATGGTGGCCTAGTGGAGGAATTCTCAAACAAGCAATAAGATCCATTCCTCCTCTGCATTCATGATTTCAAGAATACATCCCTTGAACATATAGGATTGACAAGTGTAGATCCATTTTATTTGTGAAGGGATCCTTGATTCTACATTCAAGACATACATTTCAAGCATCCTTGTGGAGTCGACTGATTTCTACATCCATCCATGAGGGTTTTTCATACAAGGTAAATCTATCATTTATCTTGTTTACATTTGCTTTCCTATCAAGGTTAATTCCTTTATAGGGGCTTGAACAAGGAAATCCCCTTTCCATAATGGTTTTCCCCCTTTTCCTGTGTGCAAATGCATATTTATAGCTTTCAGATATGGGAAATCAGAGATTCAGAACTAGTGACATGTCTGCTATAAATTCTAGCAACTTTTCTAGCTCTAGGAAAAGGATTATTTTCTTGGACAAGGCCTACTTGGGTCGGCACTATCCTTTGGATCTGAAAATTTCACATTCAAAAAACATAGGTCTCAGAGTTCCAAATCCAGAACGATTTCCTATTCTGACAATTTTTCGACAGTCTTTTCGAGATTTGAAGTTTTTTCCTCCTCTCCTATCTTTCAACGTGAGTTCATTATTCTTCCTTTCATCTTGAATTTCCTTTTATACATCAGATTTGATATCATATGCAATTAGTAATCATCTCATTTATCATATTTTAAATTCCTTTCATAATATTGCATATCATACACATCTTAACAATAAAGGATTTCATCTTAAAACTACATTTTCAAGTCTAGATCTAGTGTTAGCATCCCTTCATCTCATTTTAGTTTTTCTAATTTGATTTGGGTTTGAGAGTGAAGCCTTTGGAGGTGTTCCTAGTGTAACATAGGGTATCCCTTTCATACTATCCTAACATCCAAGATTTTAGGTGAACCCACAAACAACCACTTGGGGGTTCATCCAATTTATTATGTTACAATAAATAAATAATTAAACTTATTTATTTGTTAGAGGCATAATTAGTTTAATTAAATAAATATCATTTATTCAATTATGAGTAAGATTTTGATTTATTAAATATAATATTACATGTGTAATAATAGAGAGAGGATTTTAACTAAATAATATAGTTATTTAATTAATCAAAATGTTATAGGGAATAATTAAATACTATTAATTATTTCATTACTTTATAGAGGAACAATTGATGAATATTGATTAGTATTAGAATCTGGACATTTAGTCTCAGGCATGGCTGGAGGTTTTCTCGACCCCGCTCTTTCCTACCAGCGCCTGCACCGAGCGAGGTTTTCTTTGTATCTCTTATTCTTAATTATGAATAAATTTTTTTGGCTTCGGCCTCTTATCGATAAAAAAATAAAATAATTGATGAATATTGATTTAGATGTTCAATAATTAAGTAATTAATTAAAATTACTTAATTATGAAATTAAAGAGAAATGATGAATTTTGAATTAGAATATAGTAGGACGCCAATTAATTAAATAATAAAGTATTTAATAATTGAAGAAGAATGTTAGTAAGGTTTTCGCGTTAAAGCAACTAGTCATTTTTAGGTGTCTACATGACTTATTCTAATATGCTTCAGATTGAAGCTACAATTTTTACCCATAAAATTTGTTAGAATAACTGGGGGGGGTGAATCAGTGGCCTAAAGAATATTCCAATAAATTAACCCAAAAAATTATTGCCACAATTATAAGCCTCTAGTTATCTTCAGTCCTACAAGATGAATGCCTTGAAATAATCTTATCAAATAACTACTGCTCAAAGTTCACTGTAAAACCTTATTCTTTATCTTTACCGATTAACAGTCTTTCATTTACCAAAATACAATAAATTACTTAGTGTATACCGATCAATCCATATTAGTTATGTGTAATGCAAAACACTAAAGTGATGACTCATAAACACATTGACACATGGATTTTTAATGTGGAAACCCTGTTAAGGGAAAAACCACTTGGGACTGGTAACCTAAAATTTTCACTCTTCTGAAGTGAGCTTGGAAAAGAGCCAACCCTGTTAAAGGTTACAAACACAATGTCAAGTGTGACCTTGTTAGAGGATTTAACACTAACATTTTGTCACTTGATATCTGGCACTCCTATGCTATCTTCATGATAAAAATTTTGATACTCCTTGGGAGGTATCTCAATATATAAAGGATTTGTTTAGATCCTTCTCAGTTAAGAGACTTCTCTGATTCAATGGTTAAACTAAAATAGTATATGATCTATTCATACATATAGCTTAGACTTGTAGACTTTCAGATCTATTGTAAGCTTATAATACCTTTCTGATCAATGTCTCCTTTCAATACCTTTTCTCCACTTATTTCTGCTCGGTGATGTTGTGCTTCTCTATTTCTCAGTGTCCCCATAAACTTTTAGCTCTTTCCTTATCTTGATTGATTAGGACTGTGTGAATTATTTCACCAGTTTCTCTTCAGCAACTTCTTCTCTATTCGCCCCTTTTATTCACAATGAATTAGCTTTTCTCTTTATAGACATGATTTAATCATTTCTCAGTCCTTGACTTTCTTGTTCTTGGCATGATCCGCAATTCTTGGCTTTCTTTCTTTAAAGCTTTACTTCAATTTTATCCCGTAGATTTCTCTTAGACATCTAGAATAAAAAAGCTATAAATCTCTCGCTTATCTCTGGATTTTAACTTGTTGATGAAAACAATATTAACAACCAATTAACTCCTTCTTTAGCTCTTGCCTGCTAAGTCTTTTTTCATTTCTGGAATTCAGTTCTTTTTGGTGTTTAACTCTTTGTTAGCTCAGTCAACACTTCAATTCTCCTCGGGCATCTTCATTGGGGTTGTCTGCCCATCGGGCAACACTGTGAAGTTATGCTTGGGTTACTTTGGTTTTTCTTGTTGGTAATTCTTTCTTGGGTTTCTTTCTTGGGTATCACTGTGACTTTCCTCTCGGGGTTCTCTATTCATTGGGGTGCACTAATCGTCGGTGTTTGTAGTCACTTGGCGCATACTGAACTTTTATTCATTACTGATAGCATAACCTTAATCTTTCTAGTTCTTTGAAGTCTTTGACACTCTGTATATAACCAATCAGATTATATCAAGTTGGCATCAATGAAAATACAATACATTAACTGATTTAATGTCTTGCATTAACTTTCTGCAGCTCGGTGATCATCAACTTAACATCTTCAAACATCCAATCAGTTATAGTTCATTAATCTCTCCCTTTGGCATTGATGGAAACACACTACATTATCACACTGTATTATTATTAATACAATATGAAATATATCAGTTGTAATTCGTCAATCTACCAATTTTATTGTTCTCTAACCAATACAAATGTCTGGCTCTCAGTAATCTCTTCTTGCTTTGATTTGTTTCTTGTAGAGTGATTTCTTCAATCTTCATTCCCTTTACTGGATAGATGTAGCAGCTTCTATTTTTTTCTTTGATTTTGTCTATGCCTTTGACTGATCCTCTCCTTGATCATCTCTTTTTCCTTTGACAGTAATATAAATTACTCTCCCTCAAGTCATTTCTTTCTTAATTCATCTCTTCCTCATGATACTTCTCTCCCTTACAGGTTACATCTCTCTCAAGTCATCTTAAGTCATCTCTCCCTTATGATAGTCATGATGGATATTTCATATGTAATCTCTCCCTTTGGATATTATAGATATTCTCTCCCTTTGACAACAATGCCAAAGTTATATCCTTTCACCTTTTTATAATATACTCCTTAAATTTCCCTATCCATCAGCAATACAATGAATCTGGTGTTTGGTGCAGATATGTACCTTGTTGTGTACTGATTTATCTTTGCAATCCATTTATTTGTTTGCATCAACATGAATAATCTTCTGATTATGTGTAGGATGATGCAGCCTCCTAGTCAGCCTACTAACCAATAGACAAGGTTCGGACCCCTAGTCTCTTTCTTAGGTACTCAAATGTATCTTTAGGAAATGACTTTGTGAATATGTCAACTAATTGTTCCTTTGATTGAACATATTATAGTATCACCTCTTTCTGTTGCACTTGTTCTCTTAAGTAATGATACTTGATTGCAATATGCTTTGTCTTATCATGCATGACTTGATTCTTAGAAATGTTTATTGCACTAGTATTATCACAATAGATAATCACTGGTTCAAGAATTTTCATATTGATACCTTCCAGTAACTGTTTGATCCATGCAATGTTAGAATAGTTTGCAGAAGCAACCACATATTATGCTTCTGCAGTAGATTATGAGATGCATCCTTGCTTCTTACTGATCCATGTGACAAGTTTGTAACCATGAAGAATGCTCCTCTAGTTGTTCTCTTTCTGTCATCTAGGTTTACAGCCCAATCAACAACTGTATAGACTTGAAGCTCAAATTTTCCTTCTCTTTTATACCATAAGCCATAGTCCTCGATGTTCTTTTGATATCTCATAATTCTCTTGATAGTAGTCATGTGTGATTCTTTGGGATTAGCAGAGAATCTTGCAACTATTCCAACTGCATGTGCTATATCTGGTCTAGTATGAACAACATACATTAGTTTTCCAATCATTGATCTATACAAGGTCTGATTT
>MU228042.1:468192-519958 GCA_018584345.1 Thuja plicata
ACTACAAAACATAGAGGCCCTATATTCTAGTTGGCATAGTAAATGCAAAAAGATGCCAAAAGTTGTCATGACAACATTTGCAAGAAATTGCAAATGTTGCATGCAAATCGACAACATAGGATCCCCATAAATGTAGGAGTGGAAATTGATTTAAAATGGCCTAGAATGGTGGATAATGGCATCTAAGACACTCTTAGGCTTGAATACCAAGGAGAGAGTTTTTGTAATCAAGTTTTTGTGATTAAGAAAGAAGAGTTCCCTACATACAGTGCACAGTCTACCAATTTACATGTTAATGGTGTTGTAATGGATTAAATCTCAAGAGTTAACTATATATTCATGTATTTTGGAGTGATACAAGACTTTTCTTTTCAAAGAGAAAGTTGTTTTGAGTTAATCTTCGAGTGGTAGGAAAATTATTATAAACTAGGTAGTCTGCTGGTGTCTTTTAGCTAGTTTTTGCTTTCATGGCTCCCACTTGAGAATCAACCATGGAAACCTTAAAAGGGTGGATGGATATCATATTGGAGCCTTTTTAAATTTTTTATATAGAGGTAGGATTTTAGGAGATGAGTGGAGCTATTTTTAAACTCATGCCCTAGGCGAGTTAGGACAGCCCAGTTAGGTGCATGAGAGGTTAGAAACCTATTTCAGAGAAAAGGGAATGATATGGAGAACTGAACCAGGTGATCTCAAAGTGTTTTTATGAGCTTATGAGTCCATAGGTTTGGTTTTATAGTTGTGCCAATCCAAATGGATTGATTTGTGAGGAGAAATCAGACCATTGCTTGTAATGCACCAAAATAGGCCTAAAAGCCCTACTTTCTAGGACAGTGTTGTACGGATGAGTTGGGGACCTAAGACCTTAGAAATAATTTAGGTCTACAAAATGGTATCTATATCTCTAAATATTTTTGGGGTTTGTGTGTTAGTTTTGCAATTTATTCCAGAAAAACCCTCTAGATAGGGCTGATAGAGCCATTAGGCCTAATTGGACAATTTGAAGACAAGTTGTGAACTCAACTATTTGAAGTGGGAAAACCTATGTATTTTGAGTTTTTTGGGGGTAAGGAGGACATAAAAAGTACCCAAATTTCCCTTTTAGCATGGAGTATGTTGGAATGGAGAAATTTGCATTAGTTCTTCAAGTGTTTTGGAAGCATTGAGACAAAACTAAGATAGTTGTCATCCAAGGTGAAATCACAATCATTGTAACTCTTAGAGAAGAGTTAGGTGAGGTCTTAGATAGAGTATCTATTTACTTAGGGAGATCATATAGTAGAGTTAGGATCCTGTATTGGGCTAGGGAAAACTAAGTCCTGTCTTGGAGATTGTGCAAGCACACTTTGGAGATTACTTCTATCATTTTTCCCTTTACAGGGTTTCCACATTAAAAATCCATGTTTCACTGTGTTTATGAGTCATTAATTTAGTTTTTAGCATTACACATAGCTAATCTATATTGATCGGTATACACTAAGCAATTTCCTATTTTTTGGTAAATGAAAGACTGCTATTCGGTAAACATAAAGAATAAGGTTTAAAAGATAACTCCGAGAAGTATTTATTTGATATGATTATTCAAAGGCATAAAACTTGTAGGAATGAAGATAACTAGAGGCTTCATATTGTGGTACTAATTTTTTTGGTTGATTAATTGTAATTTTTTAAGGCCACTGATTCACCCCCCCTCTCTGTTATTTCTAACATGTAGTTCTACCATTTGTCATCTACACATAGAAAATGGAAAAATTGTTTGGGAAAATGGGTTCTCATTGGTAAAATGCCTATTTAGGCATTAAACTTAAAATTGAATTAAAATTTTTAAAAAATGGAAGCATTTTGTTAGTAGTAGAGGCTTGATAAGATGCAATACCTTCACAATCCTTTGTATTATTGATTTTCTTGTGAAGATGCTTGGAAGTGATCTTTTATGTTGTCTTGACCTTGGATCTAAGATATAAAGAACATGGATTCATTCACATATGCCTTTATCTAGACATTCCTCCTTGTCTTCCATGCTAGATGCTTGAATGGATGCATATAAACATGAAAATATTATCTTGATTTATCCTTAGATTAAAGACTTGAATGAAGATGATAAGATGCTAAATGAGGGAGGTAGAATTTATTTTATAAACCACCTAGCTATTTTAGAGCTCTAAACTCAAAGAAGACCAAATAGAATTTAAGGATCCTACTAAAAACCAAAGACCTTTCTCTAATTTAAATTGGGGCCCAAACTATAGCATATGGGCTAAGTCAAACTCATCCTATACCAAATTTTTTGGGCCTAGATTTAAGTCAGGGGTCAATTAGGATATTGGGACTCTCAAAATACACACAAAATTGGGGTTTTCTATTAGGATAAATGTAAAAGGTCACCCATAATGATGTCTATGAAAGGAAGGAAATCATGACATAAGATATAAAAATTATCAAAGATATAATGGATCCTTTAGAAGGATAAGGAAAGAGTGATATTTCCCTGCAAACATAAAGATAAGGAAAAGGACCCGCTATGTTGCTCATAAGGAAAGATTGTAAGGTAAAGTATATCATCATGAAAAACAAAGAGCCCCCAATTAAGTAAGCTACTATGATCACGTAAAGGGTGAAAGGAATGCCAACACATGTTTTTAAAGTCAAGGAAGTTTATAAGATCTATTGTTAAACAAATAAGACATCAATCTACTAAATCTTGAACAAATTGTCTAAAATCAATACAATCAACAAGATAATTTTTATTGCTATGATGAAAAAGACAATGAAATTTACCATTTTGAAATCTTTTATTCTTTTGGAAATGATGAAAAGGAAAATAAATTTTAGTATCGTACTTAAGTCTCCAAAATATTCTTTTATCCAAGGCCAAAATGATCATCTAAAGGAGAATTATGATGGTATGGAGTCACTAAGAGAATATGTAAAGAATGAGGTTGTGGATTTTAGGAAAAAGGATCAATATTATTTGAAGAAGAAGGAATTTGTTTTTCTTGAGGTATAAATCCTATACCATTTCCATTGACTTATGGAGGAGGATCGATAATGACCTTTATACCTTGTTAATTAATGCCAAGATCTTGTCAACTATAACATTGTTGCTAATTATTGCCATAGCCTACATTGTAATTATCTTTTAATTGAGAAGGATAAGGAATTTCTTATTTAGGTTTGTATAAATGTCTAGTATAAAGAGGAATATGAGGAATTTTCTCTTTAGGGAGATTAGGAAACCTATCACTACTCACATTTTCATTGGGTTGAGAGGAAGAAGAAAGTTTATCAAGATATTCATCCTTACTTAATGTTTCCTTAGGAGATAAGTATGAAAATACTTTTATAAAGAGAAGAAGCTCAAAGAGAATCTAAGGAAGTGCATAAACTATCCTCCTTAAGTTCTTCCATTAAGGTAGGTTTAGGAGGAGAGGATCTAGGAATCACTAATGTGGGATTCGTAGGAGTAGGATCTCTATCCTCATTATATAAAGACACCCTAGGAGTAGTAAGATTACATGAAATATGATTAAAAGTCTTGAAAAATGATTTGTATGAAGGAAGAACATTTTAAATTCTCAAGATTTCATATGCAAGAGTAACATTAAGAAATGCAAGCAATATGAAATGCAAAAAGGTATTATCTATTTCAAGTGATTTAAAAATAGAAGTAAGAAGAAATGTAATAACATGAGAGATAACACACCAATCAAATTTAATAAATTCTACGATGAAAATTAAAGCTACCCAAATAAGGTATAATAATACAATAAAAAGTGAAAATGTTATGAGTCGGGTTCACAAAAAGTTAATGAAATAAAAATGGGTTGGTTGTAGCTCACTAGAATGGATGTAAAAACTAGGATATGAAGGCATATCTTTATAATCAATACATTAGGAAGTAGAACAAACAACTAGGCATAAGAAAGACATAAGCGCTAGGGTGTAAGATTCCTCCTTCTCTATATATGGAAAATTGAATTAAGAGATGTAAGAATGTAGAAGTGGATTGAAGAGAAAGGAAGAGTTTTCAAGGTGCAGAGGAAATAATACATCAGATAGATAAATTTTGGAACCAGAGCAGAGAATCCAACTCAAAGACTCACTTGTACATGAAATCTAAGCACAAAATTCCTGACATGGGCGATTAGAACCTCCCCTATATGAAAAGGTCACCCTTGTAAGTTTCCAAAATATTATTAGGAACCCTATGATATGAAGAAAAATGTTATGCCTTTCCAAATCTACATCAAAAACTTGACCACTTATCACTTACATATAGACAAAAAAGAAATTGTTGGGAGAAAGGGGTTTTCCTTAGTCAAACCCATGTTTAGAAATTAACCTTGGAATATAAATGAAACTTCATGAAAGAAAAGGAAGCATGTTTTCAATAACTTAGATTTGATAAATGTGTTATACCTTGACAACACAAATGCTTCTTGAAATGAGATCACAAGTGATGATGCAATAACATGACACCACAAATACTTGAAAGGACATCATAAAATTCTATACTTACCATGATGAGATGAATACTTGAATACGATTGAATTCTCTTTGGATGCTTGATTTTTTGAGGAATTGATTGATCTCTTTACCTTCTCTTGCTTGATTAATCACCCAAAAAGGTTGAGGTAACATTACTTTTATACCTCCCTAGGCCATTTTAGGGCTCAAATGTTTAAGGATACCAAATTATGATATATAATCCCACTCAAAATCATAATACCAATATCCAATTAAAATTTGGACTAAAGTTAGCATGAAAAGTGAAACTTTCAATGATAGGATCGCAAAATTTATGACCCAATCATCCTGGGTCTCAATTATTCAAGCAAAAATAGCTCAAATTTTAATTAGGGGTCAATTTTGATACGAAGATTCCAAAAATGAGTGTGAAATTAAGGTCTAATAAGTGGAAATATGTAAAATAGTCCACACATGGTAATAGGACATAAGTACACAAAAAATAATGTTTAAATGAAATAATTAAGGGGGCACACCTATAATTAAGGGCCAAGATTAATTAAATGGAGAGAAAGGACTTAAATTTATATAAAAATTCCTATAATACATTAAATAATGGATACACACTAAAATGGGCACTACATAATCATGGAATTGGAAACACTTAAGAGATTTGTATAATTTATGATGCTACATTTAGTCCCCACTTTAGTAGGGGTATGAATCTACACTTCTAAACTCGATAAAGTAGAAGAAATAAATATGATACAAAAGAGACAAGATCATGAGAAAGAATTAAAGAGATAAGACATCACTAATTTCAAGGGAAGCCCCAAAACCTAGAATATTAACTCACACAATCATGTGCAAGGGCACACAAAATAAAAATAAAGAAGACAAAAGACAAAAGACACAACACAAGGGGTTAGTACCAAAAGAAAGGATCCAAATCAAGTAGTTGAAGAGACCTAAATGGATCAACTGTCTCAATTGCTAGTATCGCACTCATAATGATATTTCAATAGCACAAGTGGTCCCATAGGAAGAGTAAAATCATATGCCAAGGATAAGACAAGATTCCATGATCCAACCAACTAGCAAAGCTGTGAGATCATGAAATAGAGAAAAAGGAAGCCATGGGATAGAAATATACGTTATGTTAGGTGACCCATGAAAGAAAAGAGGAGGAAGAGTAGGAAAAGTCTAGCAACCTATGTTAAACTAATTCCACTCATCAAAAAGGGAGATTGGTGTAAACATGGAAAATATAGTCAAAAAAGTTGTGTTATGATAGTTAATCCATCCAATGATAAAAAAGTAAAGCAATGTTCATAAGTAAATTTGTTGTATTATACAAAAATTACAAGGAAAGAATTGTATCCAAGGAAAATTAATAAATAATGTACAGGGGCATAAAAGAATAATCTCAAGGAAAGTATTTTGTCCTTAGAAAATCCACTAAATAATGCATAGGACATAAAATAATGCACAAGAAAAAATAAAAAAAGGATCATCTTAAGGAAAGTATTGTAATAAATTCACTAAATAATGATAGGGGTAAAAAAATACTTAGGAACCCATCACAAGGAGGCCACATACATGCCTCCTTCTTAAGATGGAAACGTAAAGCTATGATGAAATCTTAAGGAAAAATATAACAAGGATACCCACCTTCAACACAAAGGAGATATTCTTTAAGCAAAAATGTATGCGTAACCAAAGAAAAATAAGCAACCTATTTCTAAGCCAAGGAAGGATAATTGTATAAAATTATATCTTGCAACTTGTGTAAAGGGATAATTATAAGGAATAGATGTTTGTTACAAGACAACTACTTCCAAAAGGAGTTCTTGAACAAAAATAACATTTTTGAGACTAAGAGGGGAGGGAGAACAAGAATTTACCTTTTAGCCCCTATTGCTACGTAGGAAAAATAGATTCTTGATGAAGTATGACACACTTTAAACCAGCAAGTAAGGAAATTTATTTATGATGTAAATGATTTTGTAAATAAGGAAGAGGTTGTGATCAAGGATACACATCTCTTTTATATAAGAGAGAATCCCCAATCATGACAATCAATTCAATATAAGAAAAAAGACCATATAATAAACAAATACCACTCCACCAAGGAAAGTGGATCCTTAAAAATAATTTGAAAAGAAAGTCCTTTCCCTCCAAGTGTAAAGGAAAGGGAAAGGATAAAACATCAAGCACTCTAACTGAAAGATCAAATATAATAGACATACACTCCCAAGAAAGGAAAATATTGTAAATAAGAATGTAATTCACTTGAAAAAGAGAAAGATCCTTATGTGAAACAAAAAATACCATGAAAGAAAGGACATCATGTCATAAGAGATACATGACCATAGACCTTAGAAAATTCTTAAGAAGGCACATAACCTTGGACCTTGAACTCTAATCCCAAATGGATGAAATATCAACATGTTTTTGGGATCAAATTCCTCCAAGTGAGACATCAAAATGTGATTTTAGTTTTTATTTTCATATTTTATAGAGTTTAATTTTAAAGAATATTTTAACTCATGCAGTTATCAACTTAGGGAGTTGATAGATATAGTCACTCAAGTGATCTTTCAATGGTTATTAAGTTTTATAGTTGTCCAAATAGATATAAAATTACAAAAAATAGACAATTTTGGATCCTCTAAAAACATGTCAGTTTGGATTTGGGGGCCCAAGAAAAAATGCACCTTATATAGAACTTAGAACATACCTTATCCAACACTAAGAACACACCATTAAGAAAAGAAAACTCCAGCATTAATAATTCACATTATCCAACACTTAAAAGGCACCAATAGGAAGTGTAAGATATAAAAAGGGGAAGGAAAGTAAATGTGTATGATATAAATGTATGTAATGGAAGAAATGGGTGTTCAAGGTATATTAAAAGGTTTTGGTGGAATATAAGATTCTCCTCCTAGAACCAAATTTCACAAAGGAAAGATCCACTTTGATCAACCATAAGAAAAATGGTTAATGCACAAATGCATCAATCGATCAGAAATGAGAAGAAAGAAGAGAGCCTTACATTCCCGGTTTATGGATGAAGAGTATGTAATAGATTTGAATTGATTAAAACCTTAATTGAAATGAATTAAAGACAAGTACTAGCCTAAAAGTATATCATATATGGAAATTTCTATTTTCTGATGTTTGTACTGAGTTTCAGGGAATTCTGCAACCGGATCTGGAACATAAACACATAGAAGGATAAAACCCAAAAATATTTTCCTTTTCTGAGTCAGGTAAACCTTGAACCAAATGTAGGGGTCCAATTACACCCCTTTATGTCAAACTTGACCTGCACTACTCCAACAAAAAATCTATTTGTGGATCCCAAAAGTAGGCTGAAACGGGTATCCAAATTTGCTCTGTAATTTGCTGTCCTATACCTATAACTGCAATAAAAATGATTTTTTTTTGTGTGTGTGGGGGGGGGGGGGGGGGGGTTTTCNGGGGGGAGGGGTTTTCCTAGGTCAAACCCTAGTTTTGGAATTAACCTTAAAATATAATTGAAATTACAGAGATAAACAAAGTAAATAAACAAATTCACCTTGCTTGTATAGAAACCCTTGTGGAGGATTCAAATGCTTGGATCCACAAGTATGTATGCTCCAAATGAATGTAGAATGTAGAATGTAGGATGTAGGATGTCTCAAATAAATTGATTTTAGATCTTAAAAACCAATCTTGACTGGATCTTGGAATAGGAAGAAGCTTGCATGGATGTGGATGGAGAAATCTTCAACAAGAGGGCTCCATAGAGCTTGAATCCTTCAATGGATACCAATGGATCTCCTTGATGAATTGAATGCTTGAATGTGCTTGAATGATTTAATTCTTGATGATTCCTTCAATAGATTATGCATAGAGTTTGGATGGATGAAATTTATTCTTGCATCTTAGCTTACTTAGTCTTTAAGTGCTTCAAGTCTTAGAGAAAATGAGAGGAGAAAGAATTCCTTATGTACAAATCTAGGGTACAATCTTCTAGAGAGGCCTACATAGGAGAATTAAATTAAAATTATAAATATACCCTTATAAGTGGACCTATATTAAATATAATTTCAAGAGTCATTATTTTGGAGTTCAAAACAGTCAAGCCAAAAGCGGGAATTAAATCTTTCCAAAGCCCGACATCTGGAAACTTGAAATTTGGACCCTGGGTTAGGGACGAGGTTGACTTTGACCTAGGTTAGGGTTAAGGAAAACCTTGACCTAGGTCAAGGTCAAGGTCAACCTTTACCTAGAAGTTTGAACTTGACCTTGAGGTTAAGAACCTCAAATTCACAGAGCAGGATGTCAGAAATATACTGGAGAGAAGTGGGAAATAGGGCAGAACAGGGGAAAATCCAGATCCAAGTCAAAGACCCATTCAAGGCATTTGACATGACCCCAAACCACTTAATCAGAGGGATAAACCAGTCCAAAAGGGAAGTGCTTCCATTTTACAATGATAAATTTAGCCCCCACTTTAGCAAGAGTATGGACTCGATGCAAACTCTTGGTAAAGGAGATCATAAAGAAAAGATAATCTTATTGAAATCAAAGGGACAAAGCAATCCTCAAGGCCCTAGGGAATCAAGTCTTTGTCAAACCCAAGATTAAAATTAGAGAGACATCACCAGTCAAAGAGAAAGAGAAAGTGGGTGTGATTACCTCGCCCAATGAGAACCTATATCCTATTGTAAATCACACAAGGAAAAGTGCAACTGGAAAGATGGAGTTGAACCACCTAGTGAATGTGGCTACTCACTAGTCAACCCATCAAGGATTTACCCATAGGAATATTCTATTCCAAAAGAGAAAATCCAAAACATAGAAAAATCTAGTCTTAAGGACACCTTCCATCCTTAAGGGATCAAAACATTGTAAATTGAAACTAGAGGGATCAAGAGATCCTATAAGGTTAAAATACATGCTTTAAGGATTAGTCTCTAATCCATAAAGGGAGAAAAAAGTTTTAAGTTTTGAAAATATTTTGAAAGCGCGTGTGTGCAAAAAGTGAGCAGAGCATATGCCTCCATGTTAAAGTCATTGCTAACACTTTAATAGGAGCAATGAATTTAACAAAAACATAAACAACTCCACTGATTACGTTTCCACTACAAGATGCCCCCAAGCAAAGACAAATCAAGGGAAATACCACATAAACATACAAAGAACATATAAGGGGTCTACCTATTGTGGGGTCAGTATGATCATAAGATTATATCTATATATATATATATATGATATTGTTGCAAATGAATTGATATCATTCCCCAAAGAAAGTAGAACTACAATCACAATGGAGGAAAGAAAACACAAGAGTTACAAAGAAGAATCTTTTTGGACCACAACATGGAGACCAAAAAGAATCAGTGCTACCATGTCGCAAATCCAAGTGGACTACACAAGGAAAACATTTACGAACAATAGCATAGGTACAACATAACATGAAAATAATATATAGAAGAATAGAGATACATATAAAGGAATTGTACAACAGGTTTGATTCCTTTATCATCTTTCACCAACAAAGTAACAAGGGTCATATAAAAGAATATAATAAACATTTAGCAAACACATTACTGGAGAAGCAAAATACCACATGCAAACACATAAAAGGCTACCATGAAGGACAAGCCAATCAAACACATTGCCTACTCTCCCCATCTTGGTCTATATCATTTAGGGAGGGTGGGAAACTCAAAAGAGGGACTATATCAAACACAGTAGGAATAATAGGCAGTTCCAAACAAGGATTCTCTTGAGAATCACGATGTTTGATACGACTATAATTATCAGTTGTGTGGAAAGCATATGAGGTAAATTAGTATCAAGATCAATAGTCTCGTACTCATCATTAGCATCAATAAGGTCATCAAGAGTATCTCCTTCATCAAGATTAATCAAAATAGAATCTAATATGTGAATAGAATCATCATAATCCTTCATCTTAAGATCATTACAAACGTTAACTTCTTTCAACACATCAGACATAAGCTGGTCAAAAGAAGGTAAAGAACTTTGAAGAATAGAGGCACGAGCCCTAGCTTTAGCCCGATGCTTCTTACAATGTTCATTACAATGTTCATTGGCAGATTTGTTACATTTTGTCTTGTTCAAAATATGTTGAGAACTAGGAGGAACAACAACTGGTTCCTTCACAGGTTATATAGGAGGATTAGTAGGACTCTCAGTAGGCTGAAAAGAAACACTAGGAGTTTGATTAACATAACTAGAAGCAATGGATAAAGGAGGTATGGAAGGCATAGGAAAAAAACCATGGTTAAGATCTATCTGAGGCATGCTTAACTCAAGATTATTGTGATGTTTATAGGCTTGATATGAGAGAAAAATGTTATCAGGTCGAGAAGAACATGAATTAGGTAATGAAGGCCAAAATAAGTCAAGGGTAGCACAATCCCTAGCCCTAGAAGGTTGATATAAAATATGATTAATTGTTTTCACTTATTCATCATGAATGAACTTAATACACTTATGGATAGGAGAAGCAATGACACGCATGGAAGTCAAACAAGGAAAACCAAGATCAACTTGAAATTGATCAGAAGTAGGGACAAAAATGAAGGTAGTGTTCGCAACTTTACCACAAAGTTCAACATGCAAGTTAATAGAACCAAATGATGGGTAGAGAAAACCATTACAAGTTTGAATCCACACATCAGATGTATCATAATAATCACGTTGTAAGTTCTTCATAAAAAGGTTTTCTTCAGTAATGACATTGACTAAGGAAGTAGGATCAATAAGAAAAGAACGCGTAGGTATCTTAGAAATCCTAGCATAAATGTATAGGGGACCATCAGGAGATTTAATGGTCTCAGACTCATCAAAGGTGATCGAGAGTTCCCTAGGTCTTTTATCCTTAGGTTTTTTTGAAGGTTTAGATTGAGGTTTTGATTTAGGTTGAGGTTGAACTTGAAGTTGAGGTTGATATGGAGGAACTTGAATAGGAAATTAAGATTGAGGCTGGGGTGGAGAGACATGTTGAGACAAAACAACATGCTCCACATGGTTAACAATATGATTGAGATCATCCATCTTTGAATCATAAACAATATCCACTAAACATGGTTGAATAATGGTATTAGTATCATGTGTAGGCAAAGGATTCATATAGATTTGGAGGTTTTGATTAGGAGAGACATATTTGTTCCCATTACCATCAAAATTATCAATAGTTAAAGCATTATAATCAATTAAGTCTTCAACCTTATGTTTTAGATAATAACACTTCTCAGTGTCATGGTCATTCTGACGATGGTATTGACAAAAGGCTTTGGGAACAAAGGATTTTTATGCCATCGTAGTAGGAAGAAGAGATCAAATAGGAGGCAAAGTAATCATATTAGCAGTCAACAATTTACTCATAATAAAATGTAAAGATTCAAAAAGAGGAGTAAACGTACGTTTTAAACGAAAAGTAGTGAATGTAGAAGTGGTATTGTTGGATGCAATAGAAACTTGATCAGCAACTATATTTTCTTGTTTATTAATATTGAAATAGTTTGTAGGTTTTTGAAACTTGTTAAGATTAGGAGTAGCATCACTCTTATCAACTGGAACAAGAGCCATTGTAGTGTTTCTCTCAAATTGACTCACTTGTAATTGATAATGATGAAGTGCTGCACAAAGTTGTTGAAAAGAGGTAAATTCAGTAAGAAGAATCTTATCTCTAATATCCTTTTGAAAATTTGAAATAAACATATGCTAAATATCAATATCAGGAACATGATAAGAAATTTGAGCATACAAATGCTTAAATCTACCAATAAATTTAGTCAATTTTTCTTTAGTATTCTATTTATAATTCATAAAACCAGTTAAGGACACTTGCGAACCAATGTTATTTTGGAACTATTGAATAAAGTTATTAGCAAGTTTTGGAAAAGAATCAATAGAATAAGGAGGCAAGGAACAATACCTTTGCAAGGCCTTATCACGAAAAGTTCTAGAAAATAACTTGGCTAAAATCCTATGGTCATGAGCATAGTCACTGCAAAGGATTTGAAATGTTTTAACATGCATGACAGGATCTCCCTTACCATTGTAATTCTTAAGATGAGGCATATCAGCTTGCTGAGGGATAGGAGCATGAATAATGTCTAGGGATAAAGGGCTACCCATGTCACATGTATGAATACTAAACTTGGACTGAGTTAAGGACACAAGTTGTCATTGTAAAGAGGACACAGTTTGTGCTAGACTAATGATTGTGGAATCATTAGAAGAAATAGGAGACATATAAACATTAGGAACACTAGGAAAAGTGTAGGAAGAAATGGGAATGGAAGAAAAAACCAGTTGAACACTTGGAACCACAGTTGGAAGAGGGTTGGAATAGGTAAAAGGAACACTATGGTAAGAAGGTTGTGAGGTAGGTAGAGACACCGGTGGAACACTCATAGGAAGAGATGGAAGTGGAAGATTTGAAGCTAGAGGATTGGAAAATGTAAGAGATGTAGTCACTAAAGGAGGAGTATAAGTAGGATTGCTGGGTAAAGGAACAAAAGAAGGTTCCACACTAGTGACAGGAGGATTAAATACTAAATATTGAGCTTCTTGAGCTAAAGTTTTAACATTTAAATATATAAGATGAGTGCTACCACCTAAAAGATTAACACCTTGATCACTATCATGAAGGAATTTCTTAAGAGCCTCTATAGCTTGAATAGAATCTTGATTATGGTTTTCTTGAATAAGGCAATTTCCCATTTTATCAAGTTTAGTTGATAATTGTGGACTTGTTCAGGAGGAACTCTTAAAGCATCATCCTCATCATGAGATGAGTTATGCTCCGTAGAAGGATTGGAATCATGAATGATCAAATTGTCATCCAGGATCCTATGGAAAGGAGAGGAAGAATTGGGATCAAAAGAACCCTTAATTCGGTGACTTCTTCTAATCAGGATATTATAGGTAGGATAGAGGTAGTAAAGCTCATACACCAATGCAATGCAAATGAAATAAACTAAGAAAATGTAAATGAAAGAACAAAAAAGAAGGCTAATCTAATATTCATGCAAGATCTAACATGAAATATAAATCTAACACCACAAAAGAAAGAGTTGTTGTAAGCGGGTTCACCAAAATGTAAGAAAGAAATGTGTGTTGGGGGTGTAAATGTGTATGATATAAATGTATGTAAGGGAAAAAATGGGTGTTGAATGTGTATTTAAAGGTTTTTGGGGAAGATAAGATTCTCCTCCTAGCACCAAATTTTACAAAGGAAAGATCCACTTTGATCAACCATAAGAAAAATGGTTAATGCACAAATGCATCAATCGATCAAAAATGAGAAGAAAGAAGAGAGCCTTACATTCCTGATTTATGGATGAAGAGTATGTAATATATTTAAATTTATTAAAACCTTAATTGAAATGAATTGAAGATAAGTACTAACCTCAAAGTATAGTAGATCTGGAAATTGCTATTTTCTGATGTCTGTACTGAGTTTCAGGAAATTCCGCAACCGGATCTAGAACATAAATAGAGAGATAGAGAAAACCCAAAAATATTTTCCTTTTCTGAGTAAGGTCAACCTTGATCCAAATGTGGGGGAACAATTGTACCCCTGTATGTCAACCTTGACTTGCACTACTCTGACAAAAATTCTATTTGCAGATCTTGAAAGTAGACCGAAAAGGGTATCTGAATCTTCTCTATAACTCACTATCTTGTACCTGTACCTACAAGAAAAATGGTTTTTTTTCTTGGGGGGGAGGGGTTTGCCTTGGTCAAACCCTAGTTTTGGAATTAAACTTAAAATATAATTGAAATTATAGAGATAAACAAAGTAAATAAACAAATTCACCTTGCTTGTATAGAAACCCTTATAGAGGATTTGAATCCTTGGATCCACAAGTATGTATGCTCCAAATGAATGTAGAATGCATAATGTATAATGTAGGATTTATGATATCTCAAATAAATTTCTTTTAGATCTTCAACACCAATCTTGAATGGATCTTGGAATAGGAAGAAGCTTGCATGGATGTGGATGGAGAGATCGTCAACAAGAGGGCTCCATAGAGATTGAATCCTTCAATGGCTACCAATGGATCTCCACGATGAATTGAATGATTGAATGTGCTTTAATTCTTGAATTCTTGATGACTACTTCAATATATTATGCATAGAGTTTGGATGGATGAAATTGCTTCTTGTGTCTTAGCTTACTTAGTCTTTAAGTGCTTTAAGTGTTAGAGAAAATGAGGAGAAAGGCTTCCTTATATACAAATCTAGGGTACAATCTTCAAGAGAGGCCTACATAGGAGAATTAAATTAAATTTATACCTATACCCATAGAAGTGGACCTATATTAAATATAATTTCAATATTTGTTACTTTGGAGTCCAAAATAGCCGACTCGGAAGAGGGAATTAAATCTTTCCAAAGCCCGACATCCGAAAACCTTGGAAACTTGAAATTTGGACCCTAGGTTAGGGTCAAGGTTGACTCTAACCTAGGTTATTGATGAGTTTGACCTTGACCTAGGTCAGGGTTAAGGTCAACCTTGAACCTGAGGTCAAGAACCTCAAATTTGCAGAGTAGGATGCCAGAAACAGGTCGGAGAGAAGTGGGAAATAGGGCAGAACAGGGGAAAATCCAGATCCAAGTCAAAGACCCATTCAAGGCATTTGACATGACCCCAAACCACTTACTTGAAGGGATTAACCAGTCCAAAATGGAAGTGCTTCCTTTTTTCGACGATACCTGAAGATAGACACAAGTGTTTATCCAACACTCAATGTAGTGCCCCTCCTATTTTGTTTTTTGCATGGTGTTCTTTCTAGATGTTGATCCTTGCACATATTGATTTTGTTTTGGATGTTTTCTTGTTTCCTTATGTAATATTTTGTTCTTATTGCATGGTATATGGATATATGTTGTTTAACTAGGTCATACATATGTTATGTGGATGTTTTCTTGATAATATAGAGAATGCTACTACATTAGCTTGTTACTATAATCAAGTATAATAGAATCTGTAAAAACCTACAATAAAATAGAAAATATCAACCACAAAGAGATTATTAGAGAAATTAGTATTCCCAATATCAAAAGAGGAAATGAAACAATAAATTGCATACATAAATCAAGATATTGAAATCAAATAACATAAAATCATATGCAAACCCATAATTCATCTTTTGTTGTTCTCCTTCTTATGTAATGTGGGCTCTCAGAATTGAGCTCAAGATTGTGCCAACATAAGAATTCAAAGCAATTGTGGGTTTTCAAATATAAGAAAGAAACTCTCTATTTATAAGATTTTAGGGGTTTCAACCAAGAATCCATGATTGGAGGGTTGATTGATTGTGATTGAGGAGTTGAAATCATAGTGAGTAGGAGTTCAACTCTGCTTGACTACCTTGATTGGGGGGATTGAATAAATGAGGTAGAAGAGCTAACTCAAGTGAGTGAGAGTTCAACTCTAATTGACTTCCCTGATTGAGGGGATTGACTATAGAGGTGGAAGAGCTATCTCAAGTGAGTGAGAGTTCAAATCTAATTGACTTCCTTGATTGAGAGGTGGAATAGGAGACTGAGTTAGGAGAGAAATTCATGGAGTGAAGAGTTGTCATTGAAAAGCTAACTCAAAGTTAGTGCGAATTAAGGTTTAGGAGGATATTTATGATTTAAATAAATAATAAATTATTTATTTGCACATGTGGGGATATTTTATAAATAAGTAATTACTAATTTATTTATGAGAGGAATTATTAGTTTAATTAATTAAATATAATTTATTTAATCGTGAGAGGGGAATAATTAGTTTAATTAAAAAATATCATTTATTTAATCATGAGATAGAATTTGATTTAATTATTACATAAATATAATAATTAGTGAAGGGGGAATATTAATTAAATTTGATTATCTAATTAATTATAAGGAGACAGGGAATAATTAAATAATGTTTAATTATTTAATTATTTTGTAGACAAATAGGTGATGAAATATCGATTAGACAATGAAAAATTAAAGTAATTAATTAAAATTACTTAATTATGAAATTAAAGGGAAATGATAATTTTGACTTTGGAATATAGTAGAATGACACATATTGATTAAATAATAAAGATTATTTAATAATTTAGGAGGAATGTTAGTAATGTCATTATGTTAGAGTAATAGGCCATTTCTAAGTGTCTACATTTTGCCCCTCTTTAATTCAATGCATTTTAGGTGTTCTTTCAAATAATAAATGATAAAAATCATGCCTCAGTATGCCCCAACATGAATAAGGCAAAAACGAGGTAAATGATGCCCCCTCAAGAGATTTTTTGTGCAAGAAAACTATGAATGATCTCAATGATATCTCAAAAGAAGATTTAGATGAAATGATGCAAGAAAATAATAATTAGTAAGAAGTTTAGAATGTTGGTAGGTTATGATGACTTCTTGATTTGACATTTGGACATAATATTATGGATAAGAATCATGTGTGGTTCTAGGAAGGACCCATCCTATATAAGACTAGCAACAATATCTGGTTTTAGGAAAGACATATCCTGTATAAGACAAGCCACAACGTCTGGTTTCAAGAAAAATACATCCTGTATAAGTCAAATGATGATGTTTGGTTTCATGAAAGACATATCTTGTATAAGAAAAATGATGATGGAATGATTGACCAATTGATTTGACTGATTTGAAAATTGATTTGACAGATAGACTGATTGATTGACTGACTGATAGAATGTTAGAATTGATTGATAGAAAGTTGGGAGGGGATACAATGAGGATGAATCTTTGATTGCAACTGTTAGATTGTAGTAAACAAAGAGATTCTAGTTTTAATAACCATATTTGAATTCCAATTGAATTGAGTAATTTATTTCATCATTGAGCCTCTTTTATTATAGAAAAAATTGAATACCATCATACTAGATATTAAAGATTTAGGAACAACTATCCTTTTGCATTTTAACAAGCACTTTGAACATGCAAGGAATGTTGGCCGATAAATCTATGTCAGATGTTAAGAGTCAAGGTATGTGTGACGTATCATAATCAATTTATCTATTGCAAGCCATACAATTAGATACCGCTTGTGGTTGTGAAGGCTCTTACCACAAACAACCAAAATGATCTTTTAAGATTTCTCAGTCAACATCCCAAAGACAAAAAAAAATAAAAGATAAGTCATGAGCCATCATGACACCTCTAATCACTTAGGTGGAATCATGGAGATGAAAATAAACATGAATTATCAAAATCAAGACATAATAAGACCAAATGGACTAAACAAGTAAGTATCCATACTGATTTATGTGTTTGTATTTTTGTAGTTGTTTGGACATTGATTTGTTGATGTTTTGTTGATGCTATTAGATGAAGTATAAGGTACATTGTGTAAGACTGCTCTGTCTGGTTTTGAGTGTTCCCTTCCTTGTCCAAAATAGCATGTCTGTCTTGACAAAATAATATTCTATGGGACTCCATTGATAGATGAGATAGTGTGATCAATTTGACTGAGGACATGTTGATAAGTTTGACTATTTTGACTTGGTTTTGCTGAAGCTCAAACTTGTTGTACGACATCGTCCAATGCTTGTTTCTAAATGCAAAAGAACTAAATTATATCCAAAGGAGATTTATTGCATATTTTCTCTATTTTATGATTTTTTTGGTTGTTTGATGATAAATTTTTCCAGGAATTTCTACAATTTTAAAAGATTATTTCAGAATTTTTTACAATATTTATGGATTTTTATTAAAAAATTACAATTTTTATGGTCTTTTTCAGAAATTTTTAATCACCAAATGAGGTGAAAGACATATGTCAGGATTTATTCTCAAACATGATTGTATTTATTTTCCCAAATGTCTATCAAGGCACAAAACATTATGAATGGATGAATGAGCTAATGGGATGACAATGGATAGGTGAATGATGGGGGCAACTTATTATGGAATCATAGCTGATTTGGATGCGAGGGATATCTCACAATGAGATAACATATTTACCTAAGCTAAGGGAATGGATATGTGGCTATGTAGGAAATGACATGACACATTGAATTACATGGGATCAATGGGGATGGACATGTCAAGAGGTTAATGAAAATATGTTCTTCATTTTTTATGTCCTTAATTTTGATCAAGACCAAGAAAGGGATTTTGGATAGGCAATGAGACAATGCAATTAATGATGAAAGTGAGGGACATATAAGAAAAATGACATGTATTGTAAGGTGTGGATAAAGTGAAGCAAAAAGGATGCATGAAGCCTTTTCAAGATCAAAGATGAAAAAGAGAATATGGATGGATGTGAGATAATGAAGGATGTGATAGGTAGGATATCATGAATGAAACATGCACCCAAACATAGAGTACAAGAGGGTAATAGAATACACATGACGCATGTTTTCTAGGTTTACATCATGGTACTTTCCCAAGGTGCCATAGGAAGTGGTTTTCACCACATGGCAAATTATTTCTCTTTGTTTCCTTTTTTTTTGTATTTTTTTAACTTTTGAATTTTTTGGAAGACAGTGGACGTAGGAAATGACATGAAGGAAGGACTCAAGAATATTGTTCTTTAGATAATAATCTTGAAGTACGTTCTATAATGGACCATGGATATTGAAAGTATACTCAAAGATGTTGATAGGGTGATGGAAAATGAGGATGAAATGAGTGATAAAAATGGACTAGTGTACAAGTTTTATGCATAGGATTGGATAAGGGGATGGAAGGATGGAAAGTAGGTGTTGGATAATGAATGGGGTGTTGAAATATTTGTGTATTTGTGGACACCAATTTTGGAAAGATCAACATTGGAACACACCTTAAGGGGTGGTGGAGTGATAAAAGGAAAATAGATTTTAGATTTTAGGATTTAGATGGAGGAATGTATATGGATTTCAGGGCACAAGGACCCAAAATGGATGGAAGAGGTGATGGAGTATGTAAGGTAGTGGATTTTGGGATATAGGGACCCAAAATAGATTTGGAAGGTGAAAGTAATTTATGTGGAGGATTGATGGGAGCCTTTGGGATAACAAGTTTGGATGCCAATTTTGAATTTTCTTTGGGATATTGTGCTTCGAGGAGCTTCTTGGGAATCCACATGGTTTTAATTTTTTTATTATTTTGTGGGTCCTTGGAAAGCATTGATTGCACAAGGGATTTAGAAACCCATGTAGCTTTTGAATTTTCTTTAAGCTTATCTAGCCTTTCTGGCCTTTTGGATATTTCTTTTTTGTTTTGGTTCATATTTTTGTTTGTTTTTATATGTCAATGAGACAAGACATATTGATACTTGATTGCATGTGGATTTCTTGAATTATGGACTTTAATCTTGGCATCCAAATTTCTTGCAAGGGAAGTGGTATTCATGGGTGGATAGGAATTGTATGGAGGCCTTTTGGATGGGTAGATTGTTCTCCAAGATGTGTGCCTTAGATGAATTACATGTGGGAAAGGGAAAGTGGATTGTGAACTAGTGGATGGAGAAACATATGGACCTAAGATGGGTGGAAGGGACAAAGACTTTGAATTTTTGATGTAAGGACCCAAAATAGATTTTGATGATGGGGAAGGTGTATGTTTGGGTTTATATGGGGGAATGTTGGATGTAGAGGGGATATACACATCTTGATGGTGATTTATATATCCCTGGCCCTAATAAATGGATTTTCTTTGATATCAAGGGGTTCTAATAAACCATGTTCATTGAGGCCTAACCCCTTTCCTTGATAATGTATTTTATAACAAATCTTCTTGGCAATTAGATACTGATTATTTTTTAAACAAGTTGTGAGTCGATTTTGAGGTAGAGGAGGCATATATGGAATAGTAGGACAACAAAGTAGACCAGATTGAGTTAAAGTGGATGAACCAAGTTGATATGTAATAGGCTCATTATTAAATTGGATAGGGTTGATGGAATCTTGAGGTGGACATGGGGTATTATGGCATGTAGATGGATGGATTATGGGATCTTGTGGTGGACAGGGAGGAATATGACATGAAAATAGAGGGATGATGGGATCTTGTGGTGGAGAAGGAGGATTATGATATGGAGGTGGAGGGACGATGGGAGATTGTGGTGGACAAGGAGGACTACTTTGATCTTGACATGGAAGAGGATCATTAGATGGAGTATAAGGGATATTATGGTATTTATTAGGAGGTGGATTATCAATGGGGATTTGAGGAATGATGTTCTCTTGGGATGGAAGGAGATCATGTTTGATAAGTGGATAATCAAGAGATTCTGGCAATATGGGATCTTGGTCAAAGATTGGACGGGATTGGACATTCTTGGTATCTTGGATTTGTTTCCTCACACTTTGGATAATCCTTTTGACATGGGGTATGAGTTTGGATATGTATGGTGGATTATTGAAAGGACTCAAATCTTGGGCATGATGGAATGGACTTTGACTGGGACTTAGTGGAGTAGCTTTTCTTGGGAATGGAGCATATGGTGGCATTGGGTCTGAGACTGCTAAATTGTAGGAGGGAGTGACAATAGAAAATGATTTTTCTAGGATTTGTATTGTGGATGGCCCTTGTAGGATACATAGAAAGGTGTCAATATTGTATGTATCATATGATGGATATGGTGTGGATAAAGGAATAGTGGGAGATATAGATGTTTCTTATGGGACATTGCTAGACATAAGTATATGATTTTGATCATGTGTGGGGATAATGTCTTGACATACGTTTAACTCCTCATTCAACAATTTAAGTTGTTGGAGAAGTCTATATATATATATCCATGATTATTTGGAAGAATATGAGAATCCATCTAATGTTTATCTCTCTGTGACCTTGTGATTGACATAATGCAGAGGATAAATGCAACCTAGAAAGATAACTAGATTCTATTTTTTTTTGGGTAATAAGATGTTGATGTAATTAAGGAATGAATGACTAGGATGAAACCTAAAATGCAGGTAATATGACCTAAAAGAGATTCTACAAACTTCCAAGGTAAAATCTCTGAGGAAAGACTTGAATGATTATGTGGAAAATATTGACTTCAAAAAGGTGGGACAAAGATGACTGATTTTGGAAATGATGTCTGTCTAAGACAAGTGTTAACTAGAATGATAGGTTCCTAAGCTAAGGAAATATGTGGTGACTTAATTTTGATGAAGCCATGATAATACGCAAGGCCAATACTAGAATGTCATAAGGAAATGCACCTTCTAATCTGAAAAAGACTCTAAAAGGTAGAAACCTTAACCTATAAGATATGCAAGCTCTGCTTTTGGGATTTTTTTTTTAATATTTTTGGACCAGAATGATGACTATGCATAAAGGTAAATAGATATGCAAGTTTCTAAGGATGATTCTAAGATGTAAGATGTGTGCCTCTACGATCTTAGGGTATGTTGATCACCAAATTTTATGAGAATAAACAAGTGGAAATTTTTAGGAACCGTGTTGTTGGATCTGCTTGGTTTTAAAATAGGGAAATGTTATAGTACCAATGTTTGAGATGTCTACAAATTCAACAATCACAAAACTTAGTGCAATTGCGGGATTGACTCAATAAAAGGAAATGATCAATGTATATTCAACAACATTTTCAAGATACAAGGTTTTCACATGGTCAAAACAAAAAAAATCAAATTGATCTATGGTCAATTGGCTTCAAGATGTAATTTTATAGGCCCAATTATTTTGATGTTCATCAACTCACACAACAATTGTCATGCTACTAAGACACGAAGATCCACGATGTACATTCCTGTGTTACCTTTCCTAGGTATTTTTTTCATGTTAATGAAGATCTATTTCATCAACACAATACCCTAGAACACTTATATTGGGAAGCTTGGGGGGAAATTATGCAATCCATTGCACTGTAATAAGACACTTGTTTTGAAGGTGAACCGGGTGGGTCTCTACTTAACCAGGTTGTAGTAAGGTCTGTGGTGTCTATCCAATCAGTTTGTAAGTGCGTGACTCGCTTAAGAGCCTAATTGACCATGTTGGATACTTAGGGATATTCACCCAATCCAAACTATCATCAAAACACCTCGCCCAAGCTTGGATAGATATAAGACATTAAGGGTTTTGGCCCACGTCTTATTTACATATTGATCATAATGATTACTGGTTTGAGGTCGTCCTCTAAGGAAGAAGCACTTTCCCCAGATATGCCTCTCTAAAAAAAATAAAAAAAGGTTTTTATTCTAACATATTGTGCAAGTGAACCAAAGACTCAAAACACACAGCTAATCACATTAAGCACCGAAAGATCAAATATGAACCGAGCTACCATCCACACAAGCATGCAAGTTCAATTTTAAGCCCAAACTAAATGAAATTTTCTTGTTCATTTTAAGTGCACCAATTCCAAAATTTCTTTGCCTTGTTCAATTGTTAACCACACGTTAATTTTAGAGGGAAAAACGAAATGTGATTTGTGATGTTTGAGCATGCATTGTTCATTTTAAAGCATCAAACAAAAATGAATTTATTTTAGATTAGTCAAAATTTAAAGTTGCTTCCAAGTCACAAGCTATCAAGAAATTATTAGTACCAAAAAATCCTAGCAATTTAGATCTGATAATCCACAAGCATGCTAGTATTGATGTAATGAAAATTGAACTTCTCAGCGAATTCTCTTACATTGTCTACAAATGCATTTATAAGACCTTCATAACCAATCTCTTCCTCAAGTGCCTTAATTCTTAATTTGTGCCCATGTCCTTTATTTTGTTTAATCTCTCACTCTCTTTTTCATTTCTCAATGAGCTTCTAAATTTTAAATTTTTGCGCTTTGGTGGCCCACTACATTTTTTCATTACATCAAGTGCATATTTTCAATAATGAAAATGTGTCAGTCCTATAATTGGTTCAATGGGGTTTAGCTTAGTTGGTTGAAGCAATGAGTTCTCATTGTGTAGACCTTGGTTCAAATCCCAAGAGGGACATCTTTGTGGAATTATAAGTTGTGAATCTTGGTCTTCCATTGGTTGTATTTCTCTCATTGTAAAAGGTGTATTTATAATTCGTGACTCTTGGTCTTCCATTTGTTATTTCTAGTGTGGTTTCTCGTATTTTTCTTAGTCTTAGTTTGATGGTTGAATAATTTTTTTTTGTAATTCTTGAATGAGCACACGATTTGTAAATGATCAATAATATTAAAAAATAATGAAAATATATCTTTTTACAATAGAGAATGATATTTTAGACAGAAGAGAAGAAAATATTATTTTTAGTTATGAAACAATATTTTTGATTAAACGATTATCACCTGCACCTACACCCAAACATAAAAGTTTTCAAAGATTTTTTTAAAAAATATTTCTCATCAAAATTAAAATAACAGAGAATAAACCCCCTATATAATTTCAAGACCTTTTCAAAAATGTAACTTTTTCAAAAAGAAACGTTGATTTGTGTCTAGAAATATTTTTTATGAAATATCATAAACATATTATAAAAAATAATGTTTTTTTATAAAAATCTGAAATTTGGACTGTAACTTTCTTATGTCAAAAAAATATGCAAAACAAATTTCATATCACAATTCCTTAATTTGTGCCCTAGGGACCCATTTTATCAGAACAAAGTAGTTTTAAAAGATCTTTTTTTTGCAAATATTTTTCATTAAAATTAAAATCACAGAGAATAGACCCCCTTGTATAATTTCAATAAATTTCCAAAAATATAATTTTTTCAAAAAGAAACGTTGATTTGTGCCCATAAATGATTTTTATGATATATCATTAAAAAAATTATAGAAAAAATAATGTAAAATATTTGAATTTTGAATTGTGGCCTCCTTATATCAGCGCAAACCTGCAAAATAAATTTCATAAAAAAATCCCAAGAAGTTTGAAAGATATGACCAACTTTCATGTTGGGTTCACCATTTGTAATCGGGTATAATGGAATCTGTAAAAACCTGCAATAACATACAAAATCTCAACCAAATAGAGATTGTTAGAGCAATTAGTATTCCCAATATAGAAAGAGGAAAGGAAACAATAAAATTGCATACATAAATCAATATATTGAAATCAAATAACATAATACATATGCAACCCCATAATTCCTCCTTTGTTGTTCTCCTTCTTATATAATGTGGGCTCTTAGAATTGAGCTCAAGATTGTGCTAGCATAAAAATTCAAATCAAGTGTGGTTTTTTAAATATGAGAAACAAGCTCTCTATTTATAAGATTTTAGGGGTTTCAACCAAGAATGGATGATTGAAGGGCTGGTTGACTGTGATTGAGGAGTTGAACTCAAAGTGAGTAGGAGTTCAACTCTGCTTGACTACCTTGACTGGGGGGATTGACTAAATGAGGTGGATGAGCCAACTCAAGTGAGTGAGAGTTCAACTCTATTTGACTTCCCTGATTGAGGGGATTGACTGAAGAGGTGGAGGAGCTATCTCAAGGGTGTGAGAGTTCAAATCTAATTGACTTCCCTGATTGAGGGGATTGACTGAAGAGGTGGAATAGGAAAAAAATTCGTGGAGTGAAGAGTTGTGATTGAAAAGCTAACTCAAAGTGGGTGTGAGTTAGGATTTAGGAGAATATTTATGTTTTAAATAAATAATAAATTATTTATTTGCACACAAGGGGATATTTTATAAATAAATAATTACTTATTTATTTATGAGACAAATTATTAGTTTAATTAATTAAATATAATTTATTTAATCATGAGAGGGGAATAATTAGTTTAATTAAAAAATATCATTTATTTAATCATGGGATAGCATTTGATTTAATTATTACATAAATGTGATAATTGGTGAAGGGGGAACACTAATTAAATTTGATTGTTTAATTAATTATAAGGAGACATGGAATATTTAAATAATGTTTAATTATTTAATTATTTTGTAGACGGATAGGTGATGAAATATTGATTAGACATTGAATAATCAAAGTAATTAATTAAAATTACTTAATTATGAAATTAAAGGGAAATGATGACTTTGACTTTGGAATATAGTAGAATGATGCATATTGATTAAATAATAAAGATTATCTAATAATTTAGGAGGAATGTTAGTAACGTCATTGTGTTAGAGAAATAAGCCATTTTTAAGTGTCAAGAGTTACTTGTTATGATTTGAGATAGACCTTGTATTTGGTTACCATATGAATATATGCATATCATTATCTTGATATTGACATGTTGGTGTTGCATCTATCTATTAATACATTATTTTATTCTTGGGATGACAGTACTGAGTTGGATAGTAGATTATACTCGTGAAATGATGAATAGTTTATGAGAGGACATCCAGAGAACCAAAAAGCACTTTACTTATTTGGGATGTGCTTCATATTAGGGCAAGGGAGAAGACATCATTAATATTAGTAGTATGAAGGAAAATTATCAAGAACACATCAAAAAGATAATTAGTCCCTCTACATATCAAACAACAAAAATTCAAAATATTACCCAGCTTGGCACTTTGTTGTCTCAAATCAGCCATGAAATGCAAGACTATGAAGAGAAAGTATAGGATTTGAAGGAAAACCACCTCTACTGGATGACTAAGAATGAAAACATCAAAGTTTCAAAAAATGAAGGAATGACATGTGTCCTTGAATCCCTTCAATGATAGAAATCTAGCCATCAGACTTCCACATAGGCATCAATTGAAAAAGGAGAAGAGACAAAGACCACATAGAATAAAAATGATTACTTTTTTGTTTCTTCTTTTAAAAAATTTCGACACCTATTTTTAAGATTCTGTCTATTTTAAAGATAATGCATTTGTAACCTCCATGAGAAGGTGAAAAAAATATTTATATCTCTGTTGAACATGAAATCTGGATTGACAAAATTTTAATGCAATTTCCCCTTATTGCTATGACAACTGAGTGAGTCTCAAATTTTTTTTATGATTGTTGTTCATTTGTTTCTGGTATAATTTTACTGTTAAATAGATGAATGAGATGAATTAATAAGGGGTATCATACTATGCTTTGAAACTTTAATTATAGGGTGATCTGTGAGTCACTATTTGTTTCTTTCCTCTATTATATCATGCCATTTTCCAAATTTAAATCATTTGTAGGTAGAACTATATGTATAATCTTCATGGTCGTGGAGATGTATTTTTAATTTCTATATGGTTATTCTAGTTGTGTTTGATCTTTCATGGATGTGAAATGTTAAGAATATAATTAGCTTTGTTTAGTTATCATTTTATATGTTATAATGGATGTATCATGGTGATGAATGTCCATTAGAAGCCTCTCCTGGTCTCGGGTCAAGAGCATACCCCACTTTATATTTTGAAAATACCAAAAAAAGATAATTCATTGAATATATGTCATAGAAAGATGTACCTACAAAATTCTGAGAACAAACCATCATTATTAATTATAGTTTGTTCAACTATTTGTTGATAGAGGGGCCTTTGAGGGTTTGATTCAATATTATATAAAGGGATAATCTATTAACCAACAAAGTTTTGGTGACTCTACTAGGGAAACAACAAGAAAGATTAACTAGTCGCCTATTATGAATCAAGATGGTGTTTCTGCATAAAAATATTGTTCCAGTACTCCAACCAAATCTTGGTTTTCAGGATACCCAAGAAGATATAATAAGAGTTGACCACTTTGGCTTTGAGGTGTAGACAAAGTGCTCAACAATATCACCAAGTTAACCATGTCCTTAAAGAAGATGAGTTTGGAGAACTTTTGAGAAGAGCTCCTATTGGTCATAACGTGGTTGTAATCGAGAGGATAGTTGTCATTCAAAGAAGGAATAGACCAGATATTGCACATATCCAAGATTAGATCAATCAAAATAACTAGGTTCTAAAAGTTGATTGACATAAGATGTACCAAGAGTGAAAGACCAAAAGGGGTTACAGACCCAGTATTCAAGGAACTTCAAGAAGGAAATTTCTCTGCTAGAATTCCTCTTTGCAAGAGGAAAAGTATACCTCCTCTCCCTCCTAATAAAAAATCTTCATCTCCCATCTTTCAGGCCCTAACCCTTCACTAGGTTACCCTCCCTACAAGAGTAAGTTTTCAACCTATCCCATTCAATCTACAAAGGAACAAGGTGTTCCCTGTGCCATGGGGCGTAGAAATTGGACCATTGAACTTGGGTGTCAACCAAGACCTACATAAGGGGTCCAGAAAGAATCTACCCAAATTTTACTGAGATGGTAAGGTCTCTACAGAAGAACATATCTCTGCTTTCTTTGCTACATGTGGAGTTTTGTCCGTCTAACATGAACACGTGGTTGTTAGAATGTTTGTGGAAACCCTAGTGGATAGGGCCATAGAATGGTTCCACCATTTTTCCCCTAGGTCAATCGATGGTTGGAATTCCATGAGAACCCAGTTTGAAGCGAGATTCAAAAGCCCAAAAGATGAACATTATTTTCTCACCCAGTTAACACGGGTTTAAAAGGAAGTATCTGTACCTATGAGGGAGTTTGTTGCAAAATTAAATAATATTATAAAAAAATTCCCGGCAATAAAAGTCCTACTGTAGATAACCATAAATGTTTCTTCCTAAATTCCATGCCTCCAGATATCAGTTTCCATCTAAGAAGAGCAAGATTAGCAGACTTGGCTACTGCTTAGAGCACAACTATAGAACTAGAAGATGACTTCATCACAACTGGAAAATGGAAGAAAGGGTTACAGGCTAGTAGAAAAAAAAATAAAAATTCTTCTGAAGCTATCCTAGAATGGTTAATGAATGATGTAATAGCCCTAAAGAGACAACTACAAAAGGAAAATCCTTCTCTTCATCAGCCTTATCAAGATGTTCCCATAAGGCATCACAAAGGAAGACAATCACAACTTCCACCAACACAGCAATGATTAGCTATTGGAGATCTCCCTTATGCTAATAAGGGAAACATGTAGGTCTTTCATCTCACAATGGATCATGATGGAGAAACATATCCCGAGATGACCAGATACATGCTCTTAATCACCTCTAACAAAGTTGCAGAGAACACTCTAGGTGGGAAAACAAACTCAAATTATAATGGTGACTATGAAAATTACTACCCATAGTATGAATCTAATTTTGAAGAAAGAGGTGACTGTTTTTCAGTGTTTGATGAGTCCTCCATGGCCACCATTACAAGAAGTCAAAAAAATAAACAATGGATCTCTATTCTACAAAGAAAGGGCCAATCAAGCTCTTCAATGCCTAAGACATTGGATCAAATAGTTACACCCCGGAGTAATGTTCTTCCAGGTAGGGATCCTAATTCATTTGATATTGTTTAGTTTTGTAGAGAATTGCGTATTCAAATATCTCCTTTAGATTATTTGAAATCAAATCCCACAGAGCTGAAACGCTTAATAGAACATTGTAAGCTAGGCAATGCAAAGGTTAATGCATGTTCTAGTAAAATTCCTGAAGATGATGCCTCTAAGTTAGCGCAAAATAAGTGATAGTAGTATCTTGTACACTGCTTGAGAACAAAATCCTGAGCCTTTCTATGCCTCCCTTTTTATTAATGGGCATAAGCTTAGCAATTGCATCATAGATATAGGAGCTTCCGACAATGTAATGCTGACCCCGGTAGCTAAGGCCCTTGGCTTGTCCTTAACAAAAAATTTTAGAGGATTTTATTTGATGGATGCTAAGAAGGTGCCACTGGTTGGCCAGATTAAAGACACACAAATAGTACTTGTAGCTCACCCAACCAAGACATTAAAGCTCATCATCCTAGTGGAAAATATACCCGCTAGTTATGGCATGCTGCTAAGTAGAAGTTATTGCGAAGATCGGGGTGGAGAAATCCAATTAAATTGGTCTCATGCAACTGTACCTATCAGAAATAAGAAAGTTTAGTTGGAACTTGAAGAAAAAGATAAATTTACAATACTAAAATCTGATGACCCAAAGGTGCAAATCTTGTATGAAGAACTTGAATTTGGAGACTACATGTTGTATACCGGATTTTGATTCTCAAGAGTTTAAAAATGAAGAGGAAGAATCAAAGTTGTGGACCTTGGAGTTTGATGGGAGTTGTGCTTTTGTAGGGTTAATTGTAGGAGTGGTGTTGATTCCTCCTCAGGGAAACATTATACATCTGTCTTACAAACTGGAATTCAAAAATATGAATAACTCCATGGAATATGAAGCTTTGCTACTGGGCATTGTTGTAGCTAAAGATAGAGGAGACAAGGTGCTAAAAGAAAAGGGTGACGTAGAGATGATAGTAAAACAATTCAGAGGGTTTTTATCTATTAAAAATCATAGATTAAAGAATTAAAGGAAAAAATTATGGGATGAAATAGAAATCCTTGATGTTTTTTTATAGAAGCAATGCTTAGAGAATAAAATAGGCGAACTGATTCTCTAATAGTATTGACATCCCTCCTTTTACCTCACCCAGATTTCAGAGATCAAAAGTATAAAGTTGAGTTAATGTATAGGCCAAGGGTTATTGATAATGTGGAATCATGGTATTTCTTTGAAGATGATCATCGACTCCACCAATTTCTAGAGAGAACTGAAGCTTTTGCTGAACAATATTTTGAGGGTGGAGAAAAAATTTGCACCGAATTATCTCCCGATAGAAAAAAGGACCTAGAAAAAGGGTTCATACAATTAAAAGCTAATAAAATTTCTCTAGGAATGATTTCCCTAGAGAAATTATTTGATAAACATGACACATACATCCAAAGAAAAAGAGAGGAACAAAGGAACACCTCCGGAGAGTTTGAGAGTTTGAACATCGGGGATATGCAAAACCTGAAGATGATAAGCATTGGGAAGTGTTGTACCAAGAAAGAAAGAATGAAGTTGAAGGAGTTTCTTTCATCCTACCAAGATGTGTCCACATGGTTCTATGATGACTTGAGAAGTTTCATGGGTGCAAGATTCAAACACCATATCCCCCTCAAACCTGAAGCTGCTTTTGTCCGCCAGAAATAGATGAATTATAATACCAAGGTAGTTGATGCCATTTTTTGGGAAATTGACAAGATGTTGAAGGAAAGAATAATATATCCTATCCATCATCCCACTTGGGTATCCAACATAGTCCTGGTATGGAAGAAAAATGGAGAGATCAAGATCTATGTAGATTTCAAAAATTTGAACCAAGCGTCTCTCAAGGATAACTACACATTACCAAACATGGATCATTTGTTACAAATGTTGGTGGGTTTGGAAATGATGTCCATGTTAGATAAATTTTATGGCTATAACCAGATAGAAGTTGATTATAATGACTGACATAAAACAACTTTCACTACTCCATGGGGCACTTTTGCCTATAACAGAATGCCTTTTGGGTTGATCAATGCGAGCGCTACCTTCCAACGGGCAATGGACTTGTCATTTAGAGATATGAAGAATAAGATAATAGCAATGTATTTAGATGATCTCATAGTTTTCTCTAAGATGAGTATTAACCACCTACGTAATTTGGAAGTAATCTTATGAAGGTGTCGAGAACACTGGATTTCCTTGAATCTGAAGAAGTCAATCTTCTGCGTGACAGAAGGAAAAATATTGGGCCATATTTATCTTAGGAAGGAATTTGCATAGATCCTAAAAGAGTCAAGGAAATCCAGCATCTTAGCCCACCTTCAAGCAAAACTGGGGTAAAATCATTCTTTGGCCAGGTCAATTTCCTGAGAAGGTTTGTGCCTGATTTCTTTGAAATTAACTACTAGACACCTGATATGATGAAAGAAAATCAAGGATTTAGATGGAACAAGGCTGGTAAAGAATCCTTCAGGAACATCAAAGAGGCCATAGCCAATGCACCTATATTGACACATTCTAATTTCACCAAAGAATTTCTCATTTACTGTTACACCTCTAAGCACACAATGTTTGCAATATTGCTACAAGAGAATATGGAAGGAGTTTGAGCACCCATTGAATTCATGAGTATCCCATTAAAGAATAATGAAACTAGATATTCTCAAATTGAGAAGAATTCTTTCACTATAGTAAAGGCTTTGAAGTATTTCAAATTTTACATCTTACACTCTCATGCCATCTTCTTTGTCCCTGAGCCCATGGTGAAATTTTTTTTAACACAATAGGAAGAAGGATGTAATACTAGAGGAGCATGGATTGCTAAGGTGCAAGAATATGATATTGAGATCAAACCAAACAAGATTTTATGGGGAAAGGGTCTTTGAAAAATGATAGCTGAGGACAAGCTCGAACAACAAGAGGATCTTCCTAAGGTGTTGATGGTAAGTCTGCAAGATCCCTGGTTCTTAGACATTGCTTATTTCTTAACTTATGGTGAATTCCTAGAAGGTCTCTCCCCTAAGAAAACAAGAAATCTAATAATAAAGTCTGAAAATTATGTCATTTTGGATGATAACCCATACAAGAGATCCATCGATGAGACCTTTGTAAGATGCATAGACAAGCAACAACATGAAAATATTTTGAAAGATTTCCATGAAGAATCTTGTGGTGGTCATTTATCTTCCACTGTTACCACTTTCAAAATCCTCAAGCAATGTTACTACTGGCTAGGGATGTTTAAAGATGCCTATTTTTGGGTCTCAAAATGTGAAAAAATATGATATGTTTGCAGGTTAGCCTCAACTAGATGCCTTACCTTTGAGACCTATGATAATTGAAAGTCCTTTTTAGTAGTGGGGACTATAATTTATTGGTCCCATAAATCCTCATTCAAGCACGAGGCATATGTATATACTAATAGAAAAAACTACTTTACCAAATGGGTCAAAGCTAAAGCATTCAAGAAGACCACTTCTGAAGTTGTTTGCGACTTCTTAAAAGAAAACATTTTGGTGTTGTAAAGGAGAAAAATGATGTTTATGGAATGAGAGTGTTTTGATACTCAAATCACTTATCACCTTTACATTTAATGTTTAGAGTGGAGGGATAAATAAGATATTCCTTTTTATTCTCAAATGCACAAAGGAAGGATCCAAATTGATCAACCCAAAAAGGATCAATGCATAAGTGAATCAATCTATTAGAAATAAGAATAAAGGAGATCCTAGGTTTCCCTCTTAAAATGTGGCATGTGTGAATGTAAATGTGTGATGGATTTAGAATTATTAAGGATTTGAATTGAAATGAATGATAGAAAAGTACTAACCTTGAAATATTGCAGATCAAAGAATGCTATTTTCTGGGGTCTGTACTCAGTTTCTAGAAAATCCAAAGTATGATACGGAAAGGAAACGCAAAGACGAACAAAACCCAGAAATTTTTTTCTATTTTGATGTTGTCTTATGAAAAAGGTCAACCTTGACCCACAAATGTCATCCCTGACCCAATAATGTCTACCCTGACCTGCATAGATCCGAAAGTGACTATGTTTGTGGATCCTGATAGTTCATTGAAAAGGGTATCCAGATCTGGTCTCAAATCTTCAATCTGGAACCTGCACCTACAAGAAAAAGAGGTTTATTTTTTGGGGGGGAGGGGTTTGCCTTAGTCAAACCCTGATTTAGGAATTAACCTTGAAATCAATAATTGAAATAAGAATGCTAGAAAGTAGTAGAATTGAATCTAATAATGAAGCTATGATATTGAATAGATATGTAATTGTAATTCAAATGTAAGCAAGTATGTAAATATGAAAGCATGGAATTTAGAAACCATAAACCTCCATGATTTTATGATTGGAATCCACCTTGAAGAGATGGTGAAAGAGTCTTGAAGATGCACAAAGGATCTTGAAGGAAGATCACACCATCATGATGGCTAGATCTAGGGTTTGAGGGATGAATCTTGAATGCTTGAACCAAATCCCTTCAAAGGCTTGAAAGCTTGAATCCTTGATCTTCAATGCAGAGCTTGAATTCTTGAGAGGAAGACTTGAATACCTTGAGAGCTTGAAAACATGTAGAACAATGGATGCTTGAACAAAATCTCGGTTAGAGCTTTTTGCACTTGGAAGACTTAGAGAAAATGAGAGAGAAAGGCTTCCTTTTATATGAAATTAGGGCACAATCTTCTAAGGAGGCTGACATAGGAGAATTAAAATCCCATTAAAGCCTTTACCCCTAGGAGAGGACCTAAGTTAAATATAATTTAGGAATCAATGCTTTGAAACCCGAAACAACTGACCCAAAAGCGGGAAATAACTTTTTGCAAAGATTGAGATCTGGAAACTGTGGGACCTTGAGATTTGAACCCTGGGTCAAGGTCAAGGTTGAACCTGACCTAGGTCAGGGTTGACCCTAACCTAGGTCAGGGTTGAGGTCAAACCTGACCTAGGTTAGGGTTGAGGTTGACATAGACCCAAAAGGTCGACCCTGACCCTAAAGTCAAAAACCTCAGATCTGCAGTCCAGGATGCCAAAACCTGGATGGAAAGAAGTGGAATAAGAGGCAGAATAGGGGGAAAGCTAGGTCAAAGTCAAGAACCCATTCAAGCTGCTTGATATGACCCCAAACCACCTACTCAGAAGGCTAAACCAGTCTACCATGGAAGTGCTTCCATTTTCTGACTATACAGGTGCGTTTCAACATACTAGTGAAATTGGTTATAGACAATGTCGCTTATTTATCTTCATCATAAATCACAAAATTCTTCTACAATCATGTGATTTAGTTGGCGCACTCTTTATATTATTATCCTCAAGGCAATGGTCAAGTCGAGTCAAGAAATAAAAACTTAATGAATATCATGAAGAAACTAGTTTCAGAAAATCAAATAAATTGGCACAAAAAATTGTATGAATCTCTATGGGAAAAATAATCACTCTAAAGCATGCTATCATAATATCCCCATTTGAACTAGTACATGCTATTGAGGCTATTCTTCTATTACCCCTAGAACTGGCAGAATGCAAATTATAGATATTTATAGAAGATGTCATTTTTCAGGATGGAATCGAGAAAAGAATCATGTATTTGACAAAACTTGAAGAAGAAAGAGAAGACATGGTCGATTAGATAACTCAACATCAACAAAGAGTAATTTTTTTTTTTTGAAAAAAGGGCTAGGCCTCATAAATTAATGGAGGGAGATCTAGTCCTACTCTGGGATAAGAGAAGAGAACCAAAAGGTATGCACGCTAAATTTGATTCCCTATGGAAAGGTCCTTTTAGAATTCATCAAGCATTTGGGTCCAATTCATTCAATTTATCTTATCTGGATGACATGATCTCACCTTTGTCTTATAATGGGAAAGATCTAAATTTGTACCATCTATAAAGAAAGTATCCCTTATAACTGTACCATAGTAGTTAGGCCTTCTGTTCAGTTTTGGTGTTCTATTTTCCTTTTTTTTTGTGTTGTTTGATCCTTTGTTGTGCAAAACCAGAGATTCTATGTCCCTTTTAAGTCCCTCATGGTCCTCCTCCCCAGTCAGAGCTAGTTGTTTCCATATTTTAGTCCCATTTTAAAATTGGCTTTGACATTGGAAGATCATGAAGAATTGCCTTTGCCTTCGGAAAATGAGCCTTCCCGATGTTCTATATCTTACCATCCTCCCAAAAAATTTCAAACCTAGTCCTTAAGTCAAATTTTGGGAACGCGTGTCTCTATGTTTTCTAGAGCCACTTCCATTTTTACTAACTCACGCGAAAATTTGATGAATAACATTCAAGCTTCAAGTTCCCAAAAGGAAAGCATAAGCGCAGAGTTTCAGGAATAAGGGGTTTCTACTGCTAAAGCTTTCGGGAATAGTAGCTGAGGAAGGTGCCATCTGAATTTAGAAAAAGTAAGAGAAAAGCACTAAAATTTTATCTTCCAAAAATTGATGATCAAAATACTAAAGGGGTCAGAAAGAGGAGTGTGAGGGTAAGATTTCCGAAATTCCAAAAACTAGAATTCATGAAGGGTAATTCCTGACATTTGCAAAGTGATAGCCCATTTTTCAGAATTTCCTCTTTATATCTACTTCAATTGCAAAAAAAAATAAAGGTATGCAGGTATCTACCTAATGAATAAGAGAAGAATTATAATTAGTGGTGCTAGGGTGCTTTTTCTGAAATTTCACATGGTGACTATGGATATTTCATAATGCCTATTTTTGAAAATTTTGACTGATGTAAGAAGCCTGCCATAAATCAAAATAATAAATGCATTACATGATTTACTTATAGAGACATCTTGTTCTACACTTAATGCATTTAATGCCATCAATGCACCATGAATCTCCTCAGATTTACCTTGATCACCTGATACCTTGTGGAAGTAGTTAAAACAAAACACCATTGCATTAACAAACACAAAAGGTATCCTCGCTTTTTATAATACTTTCTTCTAAGAATAAAACTTTATCATGGCCTGCAAATACACAGAATGGATCTTAGATATCATGGTTATGATCACCTCAAAAAAAAAGAGTGAATGGAAAGAAATATGTGATACTAAATTAAATCACTTAGACTTGGGAGACCTTCATAGGAGAATTTGGCGAGAACCTAGAAATCCAATTATAGAAAAACTCATTAAGAGTGGACTCAAGGAGGCAACCAGATTTCCCATCGCTGTGTAATCTCTAGAGTTGATTAGGGAATGCATTTCCCATTTTGAACTAGATACCAGAAAAATTAAAATAACCAATGGAGATGTTCTTGTCACTTTAGATAGAACCACCATCCAGAACTTCTTCCGCCTTCCTGCGAGGGAAGAATACACAGATTGGGACTACGGTTGTTCAACTTCTTTTTTCAATGAGAACAAAAAACTAGAGAGCCATAATGTCAAGAGAATGGTTTGAGAAAGCGAGGTCCAACAAGTCAAAGCTCCCAAGACCATTTATGGCCTAAATTTGCAGAGGGAAATCACCAACATGCTGGTCTTGTTACATAGAATAAGAAGTAGTGAGGAAGCTCTCAATTTAGAGAAATTGGTCTTCTTTTTAGTGAAAATTATGTGCTCTAAGGAAAGGTACATAGATTGGGCTAAGCTCATTAGTGATAGACTGAAGACTATAATGACCGAGGCTAAGTTTCACAACTCCCGTTTCATGCCTTCTTATATTATTTATGCCCTATCATGCACACAACATTGGCCTAGTCTAAATAATGTTAAAGACTTCAACGAGGATGTGCAAATATATGATTTCTAACCATGCTTATAGCTGCACAATAATTATTCTGAGTTTAGGAGGGTAAATGATGCATTTACCATGAAATTGACTTGGGAACTACAAGGATTCTCTCAATGGAGATTATCTCTAGAAGCGGTTGGGGTAATTTCCCATTATGGAAACTACTTCACCCAAGTCCCAACCTTTATATATCTCTGAATTGATGCATTTGATGATTTCCCCAATAAGCTACCCATATATCCCAACGACAAGATGGTTTTGATTGAGTTGTGTCGAAAAGTACTAGAAGTAAATAAAATGTGTGGGGAAAGGAACAAAGCCATGATTTCTTTTCCTATCACAGTAGGGGCATATTCATGCTCTTCTAGTTCAAATTCTATAAATATAGTCAAGGTTATAAAAAATCATTATCTTTTCCAGCAATACAAGGTTTTGCTGACCCAATATGATTCTAATGACTTTGTTAAAGATAATTTACAGTTAGGGTTATCTTTCTTTCATGCGCCAGTGATAGAAGATTTTTGGGCAAATTGTGCAGATGATTTTGAAATAAAAGGAAGGTCTTGGTTGAGGCTCACTATAGACCAAATAAAAATATATGAAGTGAATTTAAATGTGGATAGCTTAGTGGATTACAGGTCTTAGTTACTCTCTCCATGATACTTGAAGAACATTACAGGAACCCCGATAGTGCTTATTAATTGGGACACCCCAAAAATTGATGACCTTGATATTCACATGTCTTTAATAATGAAAAGAACTCGAGAGTGGGTTGAGTGGAAGAAAACTTGGAAGAGAAAAGGATTCTCCACACAAAAGTCACCAACACCAATGCAGAGTCAGTCTTCTGCACCTAGTGTTATTATCCTAATAGGCATACCAACATCTACATATTCCCAAGCTATTGAAGGAGAAGACGAACCTCCAGAGAAAGAGTTAGAGCCTAAGTCTACCCGTGGAGAAGGATCCCTTCCAGTTATAGATCTAACAGAGGGGGAAGAACCTAAAGACAAAGAAGCCTTAGAGAAAGGAGATATTTAAAAAATGCAACAAGATGCTTTAGGTCATCAACAAGAATATCCCCTTATGGATTCATAGGTACTTCAAGTTCTAGCTCCTTCTAGTCCTTCTTCTTCTAAATCTCTCAAATTTCCATTCATGTCTACCCAGAAGGATACTCCTCATGTTGTGAGGAAACTATTAGATCTGGAAAGCCTCAAGTCTGCCTTGAAGGTTTTATCCACTCCTTCCTAGCTAGAGAAGTCTATTGAGAAGAAAAGGAAGAGGGCAGAAAATAGCATTCCCCCTCAAGATATGATTGATTATATTCTAAGCAATCCTGCAGCCCCTCAAAAGAAGATGAAATCATTAGTTATGGGTGCTTTGGGGAAAGATCAGGATACTGGGCATGTTGTCATGGAAATAGCCCAAAATAAATCTACATAGAAGCTAGCTCACTTGGATACATCCAACTTCACAGTGACTAGGATAGACATTGGGCCTCCCAGGCATGAAGGGACAGTTTAGATTTGGGAATTTTCCCACCAACAGGTGAAAGAAAAGATGGATAAAGATATACAAGAGAAGGAAAAGTTAAAAGCAACACTCTCTCAAATCTTTGACTACCTCAGGAAATTTCTTATGCCCCTGTCTTCTCAACAATCAAACTCATCCTCCTCTATCCTAGATCTGATAGTGAGTGAGAACCAAGCCCTAATTGCCAAGTTGTAAGAAGATAGACACTTGGGTAGAATTGGTAGGGATGGGATATAAGATCTTAGGGTTTGAGTGTTGCCCTTAATTGAATGCATCAGATCCCTATACAATGTTTTTTTGCAAACAATAGATAACATGTAGACTAACTTCATAATCATCAAAGAGGGGGAAGATTCTTATGAAAATCTATTCTGAATGCTTAAGGAAGTCATGGACATGAAAATAAAAAATGTAGTCAAGCTAGGTCTGTTATAATCACCAGATGAACCTTTGCAAAAATGGACATTCTCTGTAACTTTTAAACAAAAATGTGTGACTAAAACCCTTAAACATTTAAGGGAAATGATGAATAGTTTAAGAGATGACATTGAGAGAATAGAAAAGCACTTCGTTGATTTGGTATGTGCTTCATATCAGGGCAAGGGAGAAGAAATCATTGATATTAGCAGTATGAAGGAAAATTATGAAGAACACATCAACAAGATAATCAGTCCCTCTATGTATCAAACATATAAATTCAAAATCTTACCCAGCTTGGCGCTTTGTTGTCTCAAATCAGCCATGAAATGCAAGACTATTAAGAGAAAGTAGAGGATTTGAAGTAAAACCACCTCTACTGGATGACTAAGAATGAAAACATCAAAGTGTCAGAAGATGAAGGAATGACAGGTGTCCTTGAAGCCCTTTAGCGATACAAATCTAGCCTTCTGGATTCCATAGAGGCATCATTTGAAAAAGGAGAAGAGAGAAAGACTGCATATATTAAAAATGATTACTTTTCTATTTCTTCTTTTAAAAAGTTTCAACACTTGCTTTTAATATTCTATCTATTTTCAAGATAATGCGTTCATAACTACCATGAGAAGGAAAACAAACTATTTATATCTCTTTTGAACATTAAATTTAGATTGACAAAATTTTAATACAATTTCCCCCTATTGATGTGACAACTGAGTGAATCTTGAAATTGTTTTATGATTGTTGTTTATTATTTTCTGGTATAATTCTATTGTTAAATAGATGGATGAGATGAATTAATCTAGGGTATCAAACTGTTCTTTGAACCTTTGATTATAGGGTGACATGTGAGTTACTATTTGCTTCTTTCCTCTATTATATCATGTCATTTGAAAAATTTATATCATTTGTAGGTAGAAGTGTATGTATAATATTCATGGTTGTGGAGATATATTTTTAATTTGTGTATGGTTATTCTAGATGTGTTTGGTCTTTCATGGTTGTGAAATGTTAAGCATAGCATTAGATTTGTTTAGTTGTTATTTTATGTCTTATCATGGATGTATCATGGCGATGAATGTCCATTAGAAGTCTCTCCTTCTCTCAGGTCAAGAGCATACCCCCACTTTATATTTCAAAAATACCAAAAAAAGATAATTCATTGAATATATGTCATAGAGAGTTGTACCTATTGTAGACACCTAAATTTGATTAACTTAATTCAATCATATTTAGTACTTTCTAGGACATATCAGCTAAGTAATTAAGCATTACCTAATTGACCTATGTCATCCCCTAGCCCTAATTAATTCAATTAATTAGCTATAGTCCTGATTAATTATTAAAATCAACCAATAGCTTAATAATTAATTAAAACCCTATTCCCCTATTATTGAATGAATATGTTATTTATGTAATTCAATTCATTAATATTCCCTTTAACCCCTAACCTAACCTATCTCAACCACCTAACTCAAAGTTCAAACTAATCCCAACCTCTTCACCCATCCTAATCGTAATCCTAACCCTAATCCAAATCATAAACTCTCCCTAATGATGTCACATTCCTAATCTTTGGATTAGGAATTAAATCCCTTCTCCAAAGTCAACAATCTCAAGCTCTATCTTATCTCCTCCCCCATGCCTCATTAATTCTCTCAAAAATACATCATTAATGCTCTCACACTCCTCATTAAGGCTCTTACACCCTCATTAATAACCTTATCTTCTAGAGTCTTCTTGGCTCTCTTCCCTAAATGGTCACATTCCTCTCTTTTTTCAACCTAATCATATTGTGACACTTGTCATCATACGATGTACTTGAAGAAGCACAATCCATGTACTCTCTTCGAGGTGCATTTGAGCCTCTCCTTAGGTTTGCATCCTAACCCTTGATTCCTCACCCATTTTCTATAAAAGAAACTTCATTCCTTCAAAAATTTAATCCACCTTCCATGTAGAGTTATAATGCTATTTTGAGAGAAAATCATAAATCCATCTTTTAGAGAAGAGTTATAATGCCAGTTTGAGATCACGGCTTGAAGCTTGAAGCACATCCATGAGCACACATCCACAACAAATAGACAAATCCAATGAACAAAATGGAGTTTGAATGAGCTTGTAGGAGGTTTGCACTTTATTCATTTAGCTTATTTCAAGTTTTCATTTTATGTCTAGCATGTATGTAGTTTAGAATATTATTTGTTGAGTGCTTTGATTCGTTACTATGCTCCCTTACTTCTAATTTTCATAGCTCACATTCTGGCATGCCCTAGGTAAATCATAACATTTAAAATTTGGGTTTAAAATTGAACAACTCAATAAAACATCATATTGAATGAATAAATGGGAATTGAACAAAGCAAAGAAAATTTTATTTTGGTGCACATAAAAAGGACAAACTTGTGAGTTCATTTTTGCACTAGATTAGTTCAAACATTGCCTAACTTATCAAAAGATTAATTGTATGTTCTACGTCTCTGGTGCACTTGCACAAAATTTTTGTAGAACACAACCTCACTTCATGCACTATCCTCTCCCACTAGCTTTCATGGTCATTGGTGCAAGAGAAAGGTGATTGTGAACATTCGATATTTTTCTAAATCTTCTTAGAGGGGCCTGTCTAGAAGAAGCATGAGTCCTTCTAGAGAATGAACCCAAACTGGTAAACCCTTCGACCGATATAGAAATAAGGTTGACTTAAAGGTCTGTCTATATCCCTTCAAGCTCGAGCGGGTCATGTTCAATGGTAGTCCATACCGAGTGAACATCCTTAGCATACTAGCATGGTTGAACTAGGATCTTAAGTGAGTCACACCGTACAAACTGATTGTGGGGACACAAAAAAAATACTAGCAACTTATAAATCTAGCAACCTACCTGATCTATCCCTGAAAGATTGATAATCGGCTAGGAAAGGAAGATAGTAACTTCCCTAAGAAATTTGCACATTCGTGCCACGTTGAGTGTTTGGATTCGGCTACTACAACATCATAACTAGAGCCTTGTGCTTTGTGATGGCCGTATTTTGATTAGCTCTTGTGTGTGTGCCTACGTATGCGGACAAAGGTTTTCAAACTCACCGCATCCTTAAGGTAGAAAGTTCTTGTATGTGTCTTCAGTGTTACAAATCTTGTGCAAAATAATTCTTGAACATACACAAATCTGAAAGTTTTGAAGTCCTTTTTCCAAGGAGATCAACATTTTATGTTTCTTGCAAGGTTGCTTTGCCTCTTGCAAGACTATTTTCTCACAATTTCCAAACAATCATCACTTGTTCAAAACAAAAAAAACAAATCTAAGGCACACTTGTCATAGTCACTACCTCATCCTAAGGAGTATTAGATTGAGCTCATGTCTTATTCCATCAAACACCATAAAGTGATGCCAAGCATCCATATCACCAAGTTGTTCACCCAAGCCTCCAAATATTTTCATCCTAGGTTCATAATCATGTCCTTACTCTCATCCAGCATTAGTTTCTTCTAGTATCATCCATTCCTCTATTTCTCTCCATGTCCTAGACCTCCAGGGCTATCTTTTTTATTTCCCATCCCCTTTCCATCTTCTTCAAAGTCAGTCATTCTTCCTAATCTGAGCTTGAGTCTTCTGTCCATCTCTATCATTCCTCCCTATCCAACTCATCTGCAAAGTGTCATGTCACAAATATATTATGATGAGTTTGGTTGTCATATCTCTTCCTTGTCTTTATCCTATTCCAGTGATGATTAGGGTCTTGTTGATCATGGCACGTATTTCAAAAACCTTAGCAAGATTGCTTTGAATACCATCCAAAATCCAGTTGTTCCTCCATCCTACCCCATCATGTCTTTATCCTAATCCAGTGATGATGAGAGTCTTGTTGATCATGATGCATAATTTGAAAACCTTAGCAAGCTCACCTCAACATCCTATTCTAGTGATGATGAAGATCTTGTTGATCATGATGCATATTCTAAAAACCTTAGCAATATTGATCCAAATACCATCCAAACTCCAGTCATTCCTCCATCCTACCCCATCATGTATTTATCCTTTTCCAGTGATGATGAGAGTCTTGTTGATCATGATGCATACTTTGACAATCTTAGCAAACTTGCCCCAACATCCTATTCTAGTGATGATGAAAGTCTTGTTGATCATGATGCGTACATGGAAAGCCTTAACAAACTTTCTCCAAGCATCCTCCAAGATCCATTCATTCCTCCACACTATCCCATCATACCACTAGTACTCCTTATCATACCTTTGACAAGGGAACTCCATCTTATCCTTCATCCACATCTCCTTCCTATACATTCATGCCTCCATCTTATCCCACAGTCATGCCCCACCCTCTATCTTTCCACAATAGTACTACTAGATACATCCCTAATCCTAATCCACCATCTCATTTTCCCCCAACCCATGTTCAAATCCCTAATCCTAGTCCTCCATTTCCTCCAAACCATCACCATGATCCCCGTGCTATTTCTAATCTACCATTTACAATATCCTTCCCATCTATGCCATCTTATCCCAATATACCATCTCCAATTCCTACCTACATTAACACATATTCCATCCCCCAGTACATCCCTCCTCTCCCATCAGCTAGTCAATCTTGCTTACAAGCTACCTCCATGCCTACCTATGTGAACTATCTAGCCATACCATCTCCTACACCCAGCTCTACACCATCGTTCAACCATACAAGTTCACAAGACATTGTTACATCTTCATATGTGGACTACCCTAACTTCCCACCATCTATACCTACAAATCCTCCATCTCTGATACGTAAGTCTCCAAGGAGTTTCACAAGGAAGCCATCAGAAAATCCATCTCTTAAAGAGTCATGTTATATCACTCCCCATGGGAAAACACTAGTGATGAAGTCCTTCCATCTCCCACACCTAGAATTCCTCTTCCATCTCCCATACCTATTATTTCCCTTCCATCTCCCATACCTTTTTATCCTCTTCCATCTCCCGCACCCATCATTCCTATTCCATCTCCCATACCTATTATTCCCCTTCCAGATCTCATACTTTTTGATCATCTTCCATCTCCTAGCTCCATTGAAGTCCCCTCATCCATTGAATTCATCCAATCCCCATCCCCATCTTCTCCTCTTGGCACTATCAACATCCCATCCCATAAACCTCACGCATCCACCCTTCTTCCCTCTCTAAAAGAATCATCCATCCATTCATCCAACCCATTTGTAGAATCCATTCATTCATCCAACCAGTTTGCCAAATCCATCCACGCATCAAACTCATTTGAAGAATCCATCCATATCTCCCCTATCAAGCCATCCACACCATTCCAATCATGTCAAGATCTTATCCAAAAGCATGTTGAAATATGTATTGACTTGAACAAAAATTGTCTTGATCCATCAACTCCATCTCATGATCCATTTCCATCTAGTCCTTCAAAGCAAGATCCTACCATTCCATATTCTCTAAATCTAAACCCATTACCCTATCTGAGTCAAGATCCAAGCATCCCATCCCCTCCCATTCATCCTCCTTTATCTCCTCCAATTCCAACTATCCCACCACCATTACTCCATCATCTTGGTCCACTCACATTCATCAGAGATGGTCTGCTTAAAATAGAAGAAATCAGTTACATCTCCACCATTTGTCATCCACCTAATATTGGACTCACATCTTGTTCCTTCACTGAAAAGTATCCTACCTTGACTCAAATGTTAAAAAATTTGAATTACCAAGGTAAAGGCGCAGGCATAAATGAGCAAGGTACTCTGGCAACCATTCAGGTTAATCTTGTGGTATTGGTTACACCCCTAGAGGCCCTTCTTCCAAAACTATTGGTACAACTAATGCAAAATTAAAGAGTGCTTTCAAACCCTACATCACATCTTCCTATCATACCTCTAAAGAATATAACGCCATCCCCCCTCCTCCATCCTTGCAACCCAAGAAAACCTTCCATATTCCTCCTTCATCCTCTAAATCCATTTTGGGCCCCTATGTCCCAAAATATCATCCCACATCTTATCCCACTCCTTCCTTCATCCATCAATTCCATTTAAAAAATCCCACCACTTACATTCCCAAGTAGGATCAACAAAGGCACATACCCATGCACCCCATCCACCATCCTACCTCCACCCCTCCATCTATATTTCCTCCATCTCATACAAGTTCTCATATCTCTTCCAATGCTACTCTTTGAAACTTGGATGCCAAATCATCAATGCATAAAGCTATAGATCTACAATCTAAATATTGTCATGTTCACTTAAAATGAAATGCTCCAGAAAAAGAAAATCCAGACAAAGAATGCACTACATCCCATAGGCCACAAAATCCCACCAAAGAAAAAGAAAAAACTACGGGGATCCCAAAGAAAAAAGATGACATGCATCTAAAAGAAAAATTCATTGTGGCATCCGAGGTTACTAATCCTCTAGCTAAGCATTCCTCTCCTCCATCTTCAAAATATCTTTTGGGTCCTTCTGTCCTAGAACTTCCTACCATGATTCCTCCATCACATCCATAAGTACCATCTGCTTCACATTCACTCTTCCCTCATCCCTCGCAACATGTGCCAATGTTGATCCTGATAGCATCCCCCTATCCCACTCACTTTCTATCATTTTATCTGAATACTTCCAACTATCATACCCCCTATCCCACATATCTCCCCCCTGCATAACTATCTCATTGTAACTTGGATGCCAAATCATCAATGTATAAAGCTATAGATCTACAATCTAAATATTGTCATGTTCACTTAAAATGACATGCTCTAGAAAAAGAAAATCCAATCAAAGAATGCACTACATCCCATAGACCACAAAATCCCACCAAAGAAAAATAAAAAACTATGTGGATCCCAAAGAAAAAACATGGCATGCATCTAAAAGAAAAATCCTTTGTGGCATCCAAGGTTACTAATCCTCTAGCTGAGCATTCCTCTCCTCCAACTTCAAAATATCTTTTGGGTCCTTATGTCCTACAACTTCCTACCATGATTCCTCCATCACATCCATAGGTACCATCTGCTTCACATTCACTCTTCCCTCATCCCTCGCAACATGTGCCAATGTTGATCCTGACAACATCCCCCTATCCCACTCACTTTCCATCATTTTATCTGAATAATTCCAACTATCATACCCCCTATCCCACATATCTCCCCTACATAAGTATCTCATACTCACATTTTCCTAAGTCTCTCATCCCACATAAATTTTTACCAACATATCATGATCAACACCAAAAAGGAGAAAAGCAAAGAAAAGCAAAAAAGCAAAAAAAAAAAAAAAAGAGAAATCAATTTGTCCACTAGTGAAAACTTGACAAACAAGCACCTTGGATAAGTACCATGATGAAAGTCTGGTAAACAGGCATCATGTGTAGTTCCTCCATCTAGTTGCTCTTCACACTTGGGGGCAAGCTCCTTCTAGCCACCATCCATCTACCATCCATATCCCGTCTTGTCATTTTCACTTCCTCCATCCTCCTTATACTGATTCTGGATCTTGATGAGAAATATATAGGCCACCATATCTACATGCTTTTGGACATCTCTTGACACCCATCTCCCATCTCACATCTTTATCCACCTATCTTTCCTTCCATCTATCCTTCTGCACTGTCTTCCTCCCTTATCCACCCTCCGTCCTATCTTTCATTTAACTTCGTCATCCTCTTGTTATCCTCTCTTCCATCCTATCATACCCCCTCCTAATAATTCCTCACATGCATGACCTATCCTAAGTGAGGGTATTCTATTCCTTGGTGATGTATTCATTGGAGACTTTCTTGTATCCACCTGTTATTTCCCAATCCTCCTCTCCTATCCACAATCCTGCAACTATCTATCCATTCCTCTACTAAAATCCTTCCATCCAACGCTTCTCTCTCTGCATTCCCCAATGTGTCCTCCATCTTCCAATTCCTCCTTTCATATATCCCATCACTTGTTTCTTCCCTTGTCATTGGTATCTATCTCTAGGCTATCCTCATGTACCTAATGCCACCCTTTCTGATCCTAATTCTCCTCCCTACCATCGCATGCAAATCCTATCCACATCCTCCAGCTATCCAAAGTCAAGTAGCAATTAGCCCATCCAAGCACACCCTTATCCTTGCTGCAAGATTTGAACACAATCCACTCATCATCATTGGGATGCATCCTTCCCACACCTTGTATTTTGTTTGGGATTACATCGTTCCCACATCTAGAGAACCCCATCCGCTATATCTCTATCTTGGCCTTTTCGCTCAACTAGAGCAACATCATGCATATCTACCTCATCTCATCCATTCTCTCTAAGCTTCCTATGCTTTCAGTCTGTACATATATTGTCTGCGTCAGTTCAGTCTTGAGTCCGGTCTCACCTGTGCATATCTCATGTTCTCAGTCGGTCTCCTTGTAGAAAGTGATCCAGTTTTGCTCCGAATCCTGTGCTACAGCAAGTTCATTTTGAAAAAATCTTGTTTCAGAAATTTGATCTTAGTACATCTTTGGCCAATTAGATTCAGAGTTGACATCTCCATGGAAATGGGTCCTTGAGGATGTATCCTTCCTCTTGTTGACCTAAATCCAATCATCTTTCTGGAAATGAGTCCTTGAGGATATACCTTTCCTCTCATTGACCTAAATCTAGATCATCATCATCACTAGGTTCTTGTAGGATGTGCCCTTCCTCTTGATCTAATATCAATCCAATCATCATCCCATATCATTGATCTCTTTGGCAAAAGGCATCTTGTACTTGAATTTTTTTATCTTGAAATTTGATTTTGGTTCTTGATTATCATTCCTGATTTCTTTCGGTTGTTATCCTCCTCAAAGTTTCCATGATTATTTATATCATGGTATGCATTGAATGGATACACCTAGGATAGGGAACTTGATCTTTTTGTTTTCTTCTTGTGAGTCAGTTGGATATGACCCTTGCATGTATGTAATCCATTTGGGTTCGCATGCTGCACTTGGGAAATGTCATTTTCTTGTGGGCTTTTCCAACATCATTTCAACCATGGCTCTTCTGGGACTCATGTGTGATGTTGGGGCAACCCCCATGTGTCTTTTGTGTCAATCCCCTGCAACACCGGTGACAAGGCCTCGTGTTCCTAGTAACCTTGGCATGGTCTCTAGCATTGCTATATCAAAATAAGTGCTCAACTACATGGCGGTATTCCATCTCGGAATACCCCTCACTCAAGCTTCAAGAAAATCTCCCTATCCCATCCCCAGAAAAGCCATCCCTTTTAGTCCAATCAAATCCCATCTCAAACCTAACCCTTCATCCTTGATGCAAACCTGACTATCCCATCCCTCATTCTTCTATCCCCTCCCTCTTTCTTATATCCCCCCTTCCTTTTTTCTTCTATCCTGTCTCTCTTGGCTGTCTTTTTGAGATGTCACCAGGGCTTCTCCTTTTCTCCTTGTCACCCTCTCGAGGGGGAATCATCCTAGTCATTCTATTCTAAATCTATCCTAATCATCACTCTAGGGAAACTTCGTTGCCTACGTCCACATCTTCGCATCATCTATTGTTTTAAACATCTTCAAAATAGCGTTATTCTAACACTATGTCAAAGAGGGGAAAAATATAGACACGTAAATCTAATTAACTTAATTCAATCATATTTAGTGCCTTCTAGGACATATCAGCTAAGTAATTAAGCATTACCTAATTAACCTATGTCATCCCCTAGCCCTAATTAATTCAATTAATTAGCTATAGTCCTGATTAATTATTAAAAGCAACCAATAGCTTAATAATTAATTAAAATCCTATTCCCATATTATTGAATGAATATGTTATTTATGTAATTCAATTCATTAATATTCCCTTTAACCCCTAACCTAACCTATCTCAACCACCTAACTCATAGTTCAAACTAATCCCAATCTCTTCAGCCATCCTAATCCTAATCCTAACCCTAATCCTAATCCTAAACTCTCCCTAATGATGTCACATTCCTAATCTTTGGATTAGGAATTCAATCCATTCCCCAAAGTCAACAATTTCAAGCTCTATTTTATCTCCTCCCCCATGTCTAATTAATGCTCTCATAAATGCATCATTAATTCTCTTACACTCCTCATTAAGGCTCTTACACCCTCATTAATAACCTTATCTTCTAGAGTCTTCTTGGCTCTCTTCCCTAAATGGTCACATTCATCCCTTTTTTCAACCCAATCATATTATGACACTTTTCATCATATAATGCACTTGAAGAAGCACAATCCATGTGACATCTTCTAGGTGCATCTGAGCCTCTTCTCAGGTTTGCATCCTGACCCTTGATTCCTCACCTATTTTCTATAAAAGAACCTCATTCCTTCACAAATTTAATCCACCTTCCATGTAGAGTTATAATTCTATTTTGAGAGAAAATCATAAATCCATCTTTTAGAGAAGAGTTATAATGCTAGATTGAGATCACAGCTTGAAGCTTGAAGCACATCCATGAGCACACATCCACAACAAATGGACAAATCCAATGAACAAAATGGATTTTGAATGAGCTTGTAGGAGGTTTGCACTTTCTTCATTTAGATTATTTCAATTTTTCATTTTATGTCTTAGCATGTATGTAGTTTATATTATTATTTGTTGAGTGTTTTGATTCATTATTATTCTCCCTTACTTCTAATTTTCATAGCTCACACCTACAAAATTTAGAGAAAAAACCATCATTATTAATTATAGTTTGTTCAACTATTTTTTGATAGAGGGGCCTTTGAGGGTTTGAGTCAATATTATATAAAGGGCTAATATGTTAACCAACAGAACACACTGTATGGATTGAAACAACCCCCTAGAGCTTGGTATACAAGATTGAATAAGTATATTTTAAAGCTTGGATTCAATAAATGTACTGCTGATAGTAACTTGTACTTCAAAATTGATCATGATAGTTGTTAGATTATTAATCTTTCCTTGGATGTATTTAATTTAGGAGATTCCTTTTGAAACCCTACATGTATTTTTTCATCTAGTACATGTGTGAGGGCATGCCATTTCTTTTTATTCCTTTATTAAGGAATTTTAGGCTATCCTCCGTAAGAGGATGTTGACACATTGAACACACATTATGAATGGTGGCATTCATAGATTTGTGAGTTACTTTGTAACTCCTCTCCTCATCTCTATTTAAGAGATGCTTCCCCTCTCATTTCTTCTTGAAGGATATAATTGTAATGAGCTTCTTTCTCTCCTCTCTCTCTCCTTTTCTCTTTAGGATTTTCCTTTATTCATAATACATAAGGGGTTTTTCTTTGTTTTTCCCATTTCAAAAGCTCTTATGTCTCGTCTTCACATTTGGGTGATTTCTCTCATGTTGTTGTTCTTGTATGGTAACATTACTTCAATCAACAAACTTGCTTGAATTTATTTTTATTTTTTCTCTTGTATTTCCTTTCATGGTATCAGAGCAGGTTACTAATCCTTGTTTAAGTTGAAGTTGATGAAGATTTCCATTGTTGTTTTTTGGAGCTCATCTTTCTTGGAGGCACTCTTTGAGAAGAGAAGTTGATATTCCAGTTCATTTTTATTTTGGACTACCTGTGGCCAAACCCTTTTTTTTTTCTTATTTTTGAAGGCTTTCCACCAAAACTGGTTTATTATTAAATACTAATCCTCTTTGTCCAAGATTTTCTAACTTGGTTTTTAATTTAAGTTTAGATTAATTTCTATTAAAATCTACACTAACTTGATTAAAAATTAATAAGTTTTGAATCGCTAAAACTCTGTCGTGTAAAATGCAAGGATTTATTTTTTAAAAAAAATTCTTAGTATTTTATATCAAGTTTTTACTCACAGATTTTGTTTGTAAGTTTTAGAAAATCTCACTATCTCTATTATAGTTTAAATATATAATTTTTTTAAAAAAATATACATCTCCTTCTGCTAGTTTCTTTCTTCATTGATGACCTTTTCCTCTGCAAACTTCTCCCTTGAGTTAGTACGTTGTCTAATCTTTTTTTTTAAGGCAACTCATAATTGAGCTCATCATATGTTTGCTATTTTTTTAGTAGTTTCATCTCTGTTTATCTTTGGCCTCTGCTTTGTCATCACTGACTTTATTTTGTATTCTTAAAAAAAAGTTTATTTGTTTTTAGTATCACTCTTGTTCTACTTGCAGGTTTGTTCTAAGACAAACATTCCTCTTAATTCTTTAGAAATTTTGAAAGTTCTATCATTACCTTCATTTTTATATCTTTGTTTGATATGAAATATATTAAATTTTAAATTCTATTTAATTTAGCTTCTATGCTTGGTTCATTTCATTATCCTACAAAGTAATGTTTCTTTCCTACTTTATCATGCTTGTATAAATTCAAAACCTTTATCTTGGTATTTTTTGTATGTAAGTTTGCTTTCCTATTATTATAAACTTTTGTTTTTAGTCAATATTTCTTACAAAGCTCCTTAAATAAAGGGCTTGTTATTTAATAATCGTGTTTTCTCAAGATTCTTTTCTTTATCTAAAAATGTTTTATTTAAAGTTTAAAAAAAATCTTTTAGATATTTTCTTTATCTAAAAATTTTACTATCATTGCCTCAATTTATTATGCCTGCCAATAAAATTTCACTGGCACGCTACTTATGTTTTTTTGTAGGGTCACACTTTACATTTTATTTGCATCTTTAATGTCTACGTTAATTTTTTTTTCTTTATTCTTTCTCCATATTTAGTGTTGTTTAACTTATTTTCTTCTTCACATTTGTATTAAGTCTTCTCTCGCCTAAGAGATTTTTTGACTGCTTCCATGCTTCCTCCATGTTTTACCTATTGATCACAGCTATTTGGGAGGTGGCTTTCCTCTCCATCCCTCACCGCCCAATCCTTAGATCCACATGCCAAATTACTTTCCCTATGAACCAGTGGTTTAACATTGACTGTAAAGCTTTCCACCGCTCCTTATGCTTGACCTTTGAGACTCTCCCTTCCGACTTCGCTAGCCTCCGTTCCTCCTACCACCACTTTCTTTGCTTGACATGTTCTCTGACGCACCATGTTCCCTTGGCATCCTGCTCCGCCTTCCACCATCAATCTTAGATCCCTTGCCTCCCACACCTCCACTCTTTACGACATCCTTGACCAACCATCTCTCCACCTCACCCCTCCCCCTCACTACCATATCTTTACCATTTCCATAATCTGCGAGGCTGTCAGATCCATGAGATGTAGTAGGGCGGCTGATGAGGATGGTTTTCAGGCTGAGCTCTTCAAGCTCATGTTAGGAATAAGGTGTCTCAACCTTGGATAATTCCTATTCTTATTATTTGTTTTGTAAAATGTATTTCTTGCAAATAATGTTGATGTGTCGACATCTTGAATTATGTGTAAGGAGATCATGGCTAA
>MU228042.1:525005-535326 GCA_018584345.1 Thuja plicata
TATGCTGCCGTGATTTGTCTTCAAGTTTTTGGAAATCTTCTGAAAGAACTTGCATTGCAAGTGTATTGTAAGCTGCAATAGTTTTGATCAATACATTGTGCAGGTTTTGGAGTGCTGGGGTTTTTTATCGAAAGGTTTCCCCAGGGTATATCATTGTGTCATTCTCTATTTTTTTGTATGCATGGTATGTGGTTGCAATATCTTTGTTAAAGTAGTTAATGAATCTAAAATTGTAAGGGTTTAAAAGAATTTGCACAATACTTTCCTATAGAGATTAGCGTAGGAAGTTGTTTCCGCACCTGAGTTTCCTTACAGCTCGGTATCTTTGTGCTGAGCTCCTATCTTTTGACACTCTTTAATAGTGTGGTTTGCACTGGCTTCCCAGAGTCCTGGTCAATACACTTAATTTATCTGATTCACAAGGCTAGGTCGGTATCTGACCCCAACAATTATAGGACCATCATTATTGGGCACACCTTTGCCAAACTCTACACAATAACATTGAATACTATTCTTAATAGGGAGTTGGATAGGAGAGATTGTAGGGCTAGAGGTCAAGCCGGCTTCCAGGAAGATTGCTAGACCATGGACCACATCCTAACTTTGCAGGCGATTATTGAGGAGGATCGCCATCATTCTGCAAAATTCTATTGCTTCTTCATTGACTTTTGTAAGGTGTTCGATACTGTACCTCGGGTGGCCCTCTTCTAGAGACTTAGAGATATTAGGATTTTTGAGACTCTTTTGACAGCTATTATGAGACTTTACAAATGTGTTGAGGGTAGGTTTAGGACTCCTGAGGGTTTCTTTGACCCTATCCAGAGCACTATTGAAGTAAAATAGGTTTTCCCCCTTTCCCCCACCTTGTTCAGCATCTACATTGATGAGCTCAAGGATTTTCTCAAAGATTCCTCACTTCCGGGTGATGGTTGCTACTTGCACCAGGTTCTTATCTCCATTCTTCTCTTCGTTGATGATGTGATTCTCCTTGCCTCCTCACCAGAAAGTCTACAGAGAATTCTTGATAGGTTGGCCTCTTTTTATGATTCGAGACAGCTGGTGGTGAATCTCGGTAAGACACGGGTGATAATCTTCAACTGCCTGAAGACCTCACATCTTCATTTCTACTATCAGGGACTGGAGATTGAGATTAATTCTTCATACACCTACCTTGGGGTCAAGTTCTCCAACCCTCGCTTTAGCCTGAGACCCGCCATTCTACCTAGGATCAGTAAAGGGATTGGTTCCCTTGCCATGTTGGAGAGACAATGTTTCAAACATCATTTTTTGGACACTGCATCCAAGTTGTCCCTCTTGGATTCCTTGGTGAGACTTGCTGTAATTTATGGCTCTATTGTTTGGGGGCCATCCCTTCTGGATTCTGATTGGGCCTCTATTGAGCATGTTTAGACTATCTTCCTCTAGTGTATCTTCAGATGTCATCGATCCACCTCTCATAGCATCATTCTGGCTAAGTTCGGGGCTCATCCCTTTAGATTAGGGGCCATCTTTGATCTGGTTTGGTTTATTCACCACCTCTGTTGTTTTGCAAACTCCAATGATGGTCGCAATAGATACTCCTACCTAGCCTATTGCTCTTTAGTGGTGATTGCCAAGTCAGACCCCTCCCCCAGAGCTCGTTGTTGGTATGCCCATGCCTCATCCCTTTTAGGTTCCATTGGGATTGCCATTGATATCCTCCCCCTATCAGTTCTTGCTTGACACTTCGGCTCACCTCTTCCCTTCCAGACAGGAGTTGAACAGACATGTCAAACTTGACATATACAGGTAGTATATCACCACAACCTGGATCAACCCGTGTGGGGGTCTACGCCCGAGGATGGCTTTTTATGCTGAGCACATTCTAGACATTCAGGATGTGATTATTGTTCGTCCTAGATACTTATCTCAGTGTTGGTGCCATGCCCTTTGCATCATGTTGGGATCTTTTAGGGTTGGATCTCACCACCTTCAGGCCAAAATAGACCATCACATTGACAAAGATGATTGGATTTGCAGGTTATGCACCCTAGCTGAGATTGAGACTGAGACACACTTCATCTTCCATTGTCCTACTTACTATGAGATTGGAGGGAGATTCTATTTCTTATTCAGAGGGTGCAGTTCCTTGAGTGCTTTCTTCAGCTACACCAATCAGAGATGCCTGGCACACTTCTCTATGAGACTGTATAGCTCTGCGAGCATACTCTACATCTTCTTTTCCCCTAGAGATGGATATCTGATTATCTCATTACGGCCTTCTTCTCACCCTTTTCTCCTTTACGGGGGGTGAAGCGGTCTCACATTGCCTCCATCACTGGTCACTCTAGATCTGTGAGACCCCACAACACCTTTACCCGTCAGCTACACATCTCTAGCAGCTCACAACGATGACCCAGGGTTCCTACTCATCTGGATCATTATCCTTCAGTGTTGGATTTCTTTCTACCTAAAAATGATCCTTAGTCCTTCTCTTGTGTTTGTTCTTCTTGCCTGTTGTTTCTTGTTCTCTTCTTTATTTTTTCTCTCTTGGTTGTTTTCCCGGCCACTGTTTAGTGGTATGTTGGTTCCCTGTTCTTTTTGTTGTACCTTTCCAGTCCCTTAGACCCTTGTTTGTCTCTTGTTGAACATTAATAAATTTATCTTATCTTATCTTATCTTATCTTCTTTCACTTTTTTTTCTAAAACCTTTATTGGTTTGTGTTTTGTTTGTTTGGGTTGATTGTTTTGAATTCTATTGTAAAATTTTGGTAAGTTAAATAAATTCTTAACTTACTCTTTCTGGCCCATTTAATATAAGAAGAGTTTCTTTTTCTATATAAAATTTTATAAAATTCCCTTTTGCTTTCACATAAAAACTTTTGTAAAAATGTTTAAAAAAATATAAAAGTTCCCTTACTTTTGCTTTCACATAAAAACTTTTGTGAAAGTGTTTTAAAAAAAAAATCTTAAACGAAAAATCTTTGAACTTTTATTATTTAGCTTTTCTATAAAAAAATTTTATTAGATATGAGATGTATATTGAGTTACAATTTCAAGTTATTCATATTTTAATTCATAAGTTTTTTTAAATCATTTTCTTTCAAAAATTCTATTAATCAAATAAAAAAATTTATTCAAGTTTTTAAATAATAAGGCATTGCATTTTTCTTTAAAATTTCAAGGTCATTCAAAAGAGGGAATTTTTTTCCCTCTAGCTTTCCCTTTGATCATGTTTTTAATATAATGTTAATTTTAAGGAACAATAGAAATTGTGTCATATGATTGATCCAAAGAAAATAACGTCATTGATGTTGCTAAATAAAAGTTTGTTCAAGTTTTATGAGTCTTCTTACAACATTGTCTTGGTGAGTATTATTATTGATTTCATTGATTAGCATGAATTGCTATCAATTTTAGTATGGTTTTATACCATCTATTTGTATGCACATAGTTGCATTTTTTAGTATGGTTTTACATCATTTATTTGTATACACATAGTTGCATTTTTTTGGGTAAGTTGTGTAGGGAGCCCTGTTTACAAGGTTAACTATGGAGGGCACTTCAATTACACCCCATTTATAGTAATCTTTTGGGACCTATGGAGAATATCTTCATCCAATGTTTTGGTATGCACTTCCTTCAGTTGATGTTTATTAACTTGATCCATTTTCCTTATAGTAAGGATGAAGTTCTTGATATTTATTGGGTTTCTGATCTCTTTGGAAGGCAATATGATTTTAATGCTCATAATTCTTAGAATTGGTTATGATATAGCACATGTCAATAATATTTTCAATAGTTTATTAAAATCATTTGGTATTAACAATGAGCTATACATTCCCTATAAACGTCAACAAAATAGTGTAATGGAAATGAAGCATCGATCTATTGTTAAAGTTTATCTTAATGTTGGTTTTGTTTTTTGATTCATGTATGCACTTCATCAATCTTATTTTAAAGTTGCAAAAAATAATTTTAAAATATGTTATGCATTCTTTTAATGGTTGTTTATTTTTATGATGTAATTTGTGAGTTTATTTTCGAAGGATATATTGATTCATATTTAGGGGGAGATCCCAATAATGGGAAATCTACTTGTGGATATTTTTTTCTTTATTGGATTAGGCGAAATCTCGTGGAACATTCAAAAGAAAAAAAAAACCACTTCTCTTGGCTCTATCAAAGATGAATATGAAGATTTTACCACTACATCCAAAGAGGCCCAGTGGTTAAGAAGACTAGTTGAAGATTTAGATTTAGCTCAAATTGAAGACAATCAAATTTCTATTCTGTATTGTAAAGATAAAGATCAAGTTGCAGATATTGTAAAGATATATTTATATCTCATTGTAAAAATATTGGCTTGCATTCCATTGAAGTGTTTTATGTAAACTCCCCAAGTAAATATCAAGGTGGGGTGTTATATTATTGATCTTTCCTTGGTTGTATTTAATTTAGGAGATTCCTTTGGAACATGTATTTTCTCCTCTAGTACATGTGTGAGGCCATGTCATTTATTTTTTTTCCTTTATTAAGGAATTTTAGATTATCTCCTTAAGAGGGTGTTGACACATTGCACACACATTATGAATGGTGGCATTCATAGATTTGTGAGTTAATTTATAACTCCTCTCCTCATCTCTATTTAAGAGATGCTTCTCCTCTCATTTCTTCTTGAATGATATCATTGTAATGAACCTTTCTCTCTCTAGGATTTGCCTTCATTCATAATACATAAAGGGTTTTTATTTTATTTTCCCTTTCAAAAGCTCTTGTGTCTCCTCTTCACATTTGGGTGATTGCTCTCATGTTGTTCTTCTTGTATGGTAACATTATTTCAATCAACAAACTTACTTGGATTTATTTTTATTTTTTGCTAGTGTATTTCCTTTCAATAATATTTTGATTGTTGAAGTCTTTGTTGATGATATCATTTTTGGTGGTAATGACAAGTTGAGTAAAGAATTTTATAATGAGATGAAAAATGAATTTGAGATGTCTATGATTGGTGAGATAAAATTATTTCTTGGTTTGAAAATTGCACAATCATAATAAAAAAAAAGTATTTTCCATATCTCAGTCCAAGTGCGTGAAACAATTATTGAAGAAGTTCAGTATGGAAGATTCAAAACCAGTTTTGTACTCTTGTGGTTACCAGTTGCAAATTGAAAAAGGATGGTGATTCTCCTAAATAAAATAAAACATGATACAGATCTATGATCAGTGGATTATTGTACTTGACACAACCCAAACTTGATATTATGAATGTTGTCTACATTGTTGCTATATTTTAAGGAGAACCTAAATAATCTCATGGTATGGAAATGAAAATAATATTCAGATACTTGAAAGGAACAATTGACTATGGTTTGTGGTATGGTGAGGATAATGACTTTACATTGAGTGCTTTTACTGATGCAGATTGGGCACGTAATGTGGATGACAGAAAGAGTACAAGTGGAGGTGCATTCTTCTTGGGTAAGAGGTTAGTTTCATGGTCAAGTAAAAATAAAAATAGTATATCACAATCTACAGTTGAGGCTGAGTATGTTGTTGTTGTTGTTAATTATACACAAGTGATATGGATTTAAGCAAATATTGAAAGATATCATAGTAATTATTGATGAGCCTATTGCTATCTATTGTGATAATTCAAGTGCTATCAATATTTCAAATAATCTTTTGTTACACTTAAAGACAAATAATATATCTATCAAGTATCATTTCTTGAGAGATAAGGTTAGTGAAAAGGAAGTTAGATTAGAATATGTGTCTACTAAAGAGAAGATTGTGGATATTTTTAGGAAGCCCTTTCCATAGGATATTTTTGAGTATCTCTGAGGTAAGCTTGGGGTAATTTCCCCTCCTAATCAGAGATAGAGATGCATTGATGTGCATCAGTCCAGTGTTTTACATAGATGATTATTTATATGGATTGATATTTTGGTGGCTTCTACGTAGGGGGAGTAGTTATTCTTGTGAGATATCTTACTTAGTTGTTATGATGTTTTTGGCTTCTATGACTTAGTGCATATATGTTCCTTTCTCATTGATGTCAAAGGGGGAGAGATAGTAATGTGAAAAAAAAGTGTAAGACTAAGGTGGAGAATTTTTTTTAGAGAGACTTTGAAAAATAATATTGTGGATATTGTTGGTAGTATTGTTGATATGGATTCTTTGTGCATTGATCATTTTTCACATCATATGTTGCAATCAATGCCAAAGGGGGGAATTGTTTGGAGATTGTTGGATTATCATGCATGTATGTGCTGACATTACTATTTTTTCATTGATGTCAACATATTTGTACTATTTTTTATAGTGTTCCGAAGATGTTCAGTGAGATGATTGGTTTGGTATGGCTACTATATTGTTGGTTAGATGTTAAGAACATACAAATGGTTCCATGGATGTTTATTATTGACTTATGTCAATTTACAAATGTCATAAATAATGGAATGGTGTGTACGTAGAGGGGAGGGGTGAATAAGTACACTTAAAACTTGTATCACTTAACCTTAATCCTTTTAGTAATCAATTATATTAACAACCATATATGCTATTCTATATTTGTGTATGTTATATCAAATCATAAACTCAATTAGCATGTAAACATTCATGAAAAGTATTGACACATGACACAAGATTTGGTAACACAGAAAACCACTGTTAGAAAGTAAAAACTGTGGTGGGGATGAAACCCACAAAGCTTCACTATCTACAGAATGGAAGGGGCCAGTTAAGGCTTATAATTTTGATCACTTCTGATGATCTACCCTGTTAGGAGTATCATGTAGAGACTGGTTAAGGTCTACTCTATTAAGAGCTTTAACAACACTGTTTAGTGTGCACTCGGTTAAGATATTTACAAAGGATTATTAAATCCACCTTTCTCAAGGATTTCTTCTATTTGCTACACTTTTTAGAATGTAGTCAAAAATATTCACTGACCTGAGTATATGCAATCTAGAATTGCTGATTACATATCCAATAAAGATTACATGTATATTTATCACCTATAGTGATTGATTAACACCTCTATTCTGCTTGGTAGCCTTGAATCTGGTTATTGATAACCTGGTTCATCTTTTGTTTTTCTTTTGCACAAAACTCTCAGTTTGATCCATAGATGTTCTTCTTGGCTACAATCATCATCACAAACATGTGTTCTAATAGATTACATTGTTAGTAATAACTGAGAGGGGGGGGTGAATCAGTGGCCTCACAAATTTATCCTTCAAACTTAACCACCAATCAATAAATCTCAAATTATTATGTCCCTACAAGATGCATGCCATGAAATACTAATAATGATTAATTGTCTGTCGGTTTTCTCTGTCAATCCTTATTCTTTCTTGATTATCGATAAGCAGTATAACTATTTACCGAAACTTAGTAAATAAGTAGAGTATACCGATCAATCTAGAGTTAGCTATGTAAGATGAAAAATAGTAAAGAAATGAAGCATACACACATAACACATGAATTTTAACATGGAAACCCTGTTAAGGGAAAAACCACTGGGACCGGTACCCCAAATTTTCACTCCTTTGAAGTGAGCCCTGTTAGGAGCCAACCCTGTTAAAGGTTACAAACACATTGTTAAGTGTGACCTTGTTAGAGGATTTTATACATATAGGTTTTCACTTAGTATCGGGCATCTATTGCTACCATCCTTGAATCAGAATCCTTCTTAGACTATCAATAGGTATTGGGCAAATTCAATGCTACTTTCATGAATCAACCTTTTTGGCACTCCTTGAGATGTACCTCAATATATAGAAGATTGCTAAGTCCTACTTGGTTAAGAGACTTGATGCTTCAATGGTTAAATTGAAACACTACAACCTGTTCATATTGCAACTTGAATTGCATATTTTCATATCTATTTAAGTACATTACCTCTCTAACCAATGTATCAATTCAATCCTTGTGCTCCACACTTTTTGCTCTATTATGTTGTGCTCACTGTTTGTCAGTGTCTGCATAATTCCTTAGCTCTTCCTTCAGCTTGTTTGATCAGCACTGCATGAAGTTTCTCTTCATTATTTTCTCTTCACTATCATCTTTCTATTCACTCCCCTTAATCCCATTCATAAATGAATTAAGCTTGTCTCTTATATAGACATAATATTCATTGTTTATTGGTTCTTGATTCTTAGCGTGATAAACAATCCAACCAATTAGATTTAAAGCATAACTCCTGATTTGTCTCAAAGATATCTTCTTGGCAACTATACAAATTAGCTTTAAATCAATCACTTATCTCTGGTCGAATAAAACAAAGTAGACAACCAGTTAAGTTTATATTTAGCTCTACCAACTAGATATTTTGTCATTTTCTAAACTCTCTATTCTGTTGGTCACCACTGCAGTTAGTCATCAGTGACAACTGACTGATCTATCAGTGAGAATCCAGTTGTCTTTGTGATCTCCATCCGTTGGGCATCATTGGAATTTTACTCATCGGGCAACTCTGTATCTTTGGTCTTCGGGTATTTTGAGTCTTTAGCTTGTCGGGAAACCTTCTAACTTTACTCGTCGGGCATTATGTGGTTTTTCTTCATCGGGTAATACTATGCTTCTAATTGTTGGGTATCATCGTGACTATTATTCTTTGCTCTGTCTGGTAGTGTGCACTCTGTCGGTGTTGTTTGTCACTTAGTGAATACTTTACTTTTATGCATTGCTAAAAGCATAAATTTGGTTCTCTGAAGTCTTTGGCATTATGTACATGATTGTAAAAATGATATCAAGTTGACATCAATGAAAATTCAGTCCATTAACTGATTTAATGACTTGCATTATCTTTCAACTTAACATTATCAAACTACCATTCAGTTACATGTCATCAATCTTTCCCTTTGGCATTGATGGAAACATACTATATTATCACACTATACTATTTATAATACAATATGAAATACAATAGTTGAGATTCATCAAACTACCAATCTTTTTGTTCTATTAACCGATAAATGTCCAACCATCGATAAGCTCTGTTTTATCTTAGATTTGATTCTTGTAGCTCTCTATGTTTTGATGTGTTGTGTTCTCTCCTTGTGTCAATTTCTCCCCCTTGTCTGCTCTTCTCTTTTGATGTCTTTTTCTCTTGTCAGCAACTCTCCCTTTGTATAATCTTTCCATACAATTTCTCTCCGTAAGGATATAATCTCTCCCTGTTGGAGTAATGTGATAATGGATAATCTGATTCTTTTCTGAAGAATGTGACAATATGGATAATCTCTCTCCCTTTGACAACAATGCCAAAAAAATATCTGACATTAATGTCAAACAATCATTTCTCTCCATCCATAATATATTCCTTGAATTTCCCTTATCCATCAACAATACAACAATATGCTCTGGTGCTCAGTGATGATATATACATGTTTGTATATAGATGTAGCCTTGAAGTTCATCTCTTTGCTTGCATCAACATTAATGATATTATGATATTATGTAGGTTGATGTAGTCTTCTAGTAATTTTATTGGTTGGTAGACAAGGGTTTGACCCTTAGTCTCTTTCTCAAGTACTCAAATGCATCCTTGGGCAGTGGCTTCGTGAAGATATCAACTAATTGTTCTTTGGATTGCACATACTCAAGTGTCACCTCCTTTTCTTGAAATTTTTCTCTCAAATAATGATACTTGATGGAAATGTGTTTAGTCTTAGCATGCATGAATGGATTCTTGGAAATGTTTATTGCACTGGTGTTATCACAATAGATAATTACTAGATCTAGGATCTTCATATGCATACCTTCCAGTAACTGTTTGATCCATGCAATATTTGAGAAATTTGTAGTAGCAGCAACATAATCTGCTTCTACAGTAGATTGAGAGATGCATCCTTTCTTTTTGCTAATCCATGTGATAAGTATGTCACCCATAAAGAATGCTCCTCCAGTTGTGCTCTCCTAGTCATCAAGATTTCCAGCCCAATCAACATTGGTAAACACCTTAAGTTCAAATTTGCCTTCTCTTCTATACCATAAGCCATATTCCTTGGTATTCTTCAGATATCTTAAAATTTTTTTCACATTAGTCATATGTGACTCTCTGGGATTAGCAGAAAATCTTGCAACTATTACTACTGCATGTGCAATATCTGGTCTAGTGTGTACAACATACATGAGTTTTCCAATCATTGATCTGTAAAAAGTCTGATTTACATCTGGTGTCTTGTCCTCTTTTGTCAACTTACATCCAGTAGCCATCGGTGTTCCAACTGGTTTGGAATCTTCCATCTTGAATATTTGCAGGACCTCTTTAATGTATTTGGACTGTGTAATGAAAATACCTTCACATTGTTGCATGATCTGTAGACCAAGAAAG
>MU228042.1:548795-572190 GCA_018584345.1 Thuja plicata
ATATTGAAGGATGATAGAAATGGAAAACTTGACTGCAAAAGTGAAGAAGGTATCTTCCTAGGGTATTCAACCAAAAACAAGGCTTATAAATGTCTTAACAAGTCATCTAACAAAATCATTGAAAGTGAAAATGTGAAAATAGATGAATTTGTAGAAAAGAATGATAAGGAAATCAAAAAGGAACCGGAGGACTACGACATGTTTGTTTATACAGAACCTGACACTCTACCCAAGCAACAAAGTGTCACTCGTGAGCATCAGAATATTGCACCTGAGCATCAGGCTGCAATTACTGACAATCAAGATAATATACTCAAGATGATGTTCCGAACAATGGAGATGAAAATGAAGGTGAAGAAGATAATCAGAATGATGAACATAGAGTTGAACCAAAACTTGCCAAGTATGTCAAAAGACATCATCCACAAAATCAAATCATAGGAGACTAGAAGTCTGGAAAAAGAACAAGACATAAGTCACTTAACACTAGATGTTGACTTTGTGATTTTGAGCCTAAATCTGTTAACAATGCACTTGAGAATGAAGAATGGGTCAGTGCTATGAATGAGGAAATAGAACAGATTGGGAAGAACAATACATGGACACTAGTACCTAGACCAAATGACAAGAATTTTATTGATACCAAATGGATATTCAGAAACAAGCTGAATGAGAATGGAGAAGTCACAAGAAACAAAGCAAGATTAGTATGCAAGGGATATGCACAAGAAGAAGGTATTGATTATGGAGAAACCTTTGCACCCGTTGCTAGAATAGAAGGAGTTATAATCTTACTTTCTTATGCTGTATTTAAAGGATTCAAGGTATACCAAATGGATGTCAAATCTACATTCCTAAATGGAATACTAGAAGAAGAGGTATACATTGAACAACCATAAGGGTTTATTGATCCAGACAAGAGAAACATGGTATGTAGACTACATAAAGCCTTGTATGGATTGAAACAAGCACCGAGAGCATGGTATGAAAAAGTTCCCTCATATCTCATTAGCATAAATTTTTTTAGAATAAGTGAAAATAGAAATCTATACTTAAAAGGAGATACCGATGGTAATATTCTGATTGCTGAAATTTTTGTTGATGATATCATTTTTGGAGGGAATGAATTGTTATGTAAATCCTTTGCTAATGAAATTAGCAAGGAATTTGAAATGTCTATGTTTGGAGAGATCAAATTCTTTCTTGGTTTATAGATTCTTCAACAAGATGCAGGCATATACATCACTCAGTTTAAATACATCAAGGAAGTGCTAAAGATATTCAAGATGGAAGATTCCAAACCAGTTGCAACACCTATGGCTACTGGATGCAAGATGACAAAAGAAGATAAGAAAAATGAGGTAAACCAAACCTTATATAGATCAATGATTGGAAAACTGATGTATGTTGTTCACACCAGACCAGATATAGCACATGCAATAGGGATACTTGCAAGATTCTCTGCTAATCCCAAAGAATCACATATGACTGTTGTCAAAAGAATTATGAGATATCTGAAGAACACCAAGGACTATGGCTTATGGTACAAAAGAGAAGGAAAATTTGAGCTACAATTCTATACAGATGCTGATTGGGCTGGAAACATTGATGACCAAAAGAGCACAACTGGAGGAGCATTCTTCATGGGTAACAGACTTGTCACATGGATAAGAAAGAAGAAAGGATGTATCTCTCAGTCTACTGTAGAAGCAGAATATGTGGTTGCTACTGCAAATTGCTCTAATATTGCATGGATCAAACAATTACTGGAAGATATGCATATGAAGATCCTTGAACCAACAATTATCTAATGTGATAATACTAGTGCAATAAACATTTCTAAGAATCTGGTCATGAATGCTAAGACTAAGCATATTGCTATCAAGTATCACTATCTAAGAGAATAGGTGCAAGAAAAATAAGTGACACTAGAATATGTTCAATAAAAGGAACAGTTAGCTGACATATTCACCAAGCCATTATCAAAGGATACTTTTGAGTACCTGAGACAGAGACTAGGGGTCCAACCCTTGTCTATTAGTCAGTAATCTAACTAGGAGGTTGCATCAGCCTATACCAAATCTGAAGATCAATCATGTTGATGCAAAAACTGAGATAGACAGCAATAGATACATCTATACACATCAAGGTACAAATCTACACTGAAAACTAGAGACATTGTATTGCTGATGGATAGGGAAATTCAAGGAATATATTATGCAAAGGGATGGAACATGATATAGATGATAAATTGAAGAGAAGTATTTTTGTTTGGCATTGTTGTCAAAGGGAGAGATGATCTTCTAATTATCATAAAGTAAAAGGGAGAGATGTTCTCTTTATCATACAAAGGGAGAGAAGATCTCATTATCAAATGGAAATATTATATCATTATCCATGAAGAGAAGTTCCTAAGAATCAGAAAGGAAGAGTTAATCAATATTCTAAGGGAGAGAAATTGATTACATATGAAATATACATCTAAGGGAGAGAAGTAACAAAGGGAGAGAGTTCAGACAAAGAGAAAGAATGTTGTCAAAGGAAAAAGAGATTATCAAGAAGAGGAATAGTCAAGGCAGAGCACATATCAGAACAGAGATTTCAGATGATACATCTATCCAGTGAAGGGATTGAAGATTGAAGATGACCATTATGTAAGAAACAAATCTAAGCTATTTTTGAGGTTACCGAGAGCCAGACATTTGTAATAGTTACATTAGGAAAGCTTGATGAAATTGTATATTTCACATTGTATTAGTGATAGTATAGTATGATAATGTCGTATGTTTCCATTAATGCCAAAGGGAGAGATTGATGACATTTAATTGATTGAATGTTTGAAGATGTTAAGTTGATCACCGAAATGCAGAAGGATAATGCAAGACATTAGATCAGTTAATGGATTGTATTGTCATTGATTTCAACTTGAGATAATCTAAATGGTTATAATCAAAGTGTCAAAGACTTTAGAGAATCAAAGAGAAAAAGATTATGCATTCTGTAATGCATAAAAGACAAGTATTCACAATGTGACTACAAACACCGGCAGTCAGTGAAACCCGATGGATAGAGATCACCAACAATCAAGTCAGAGTGATGCCCGAGCAAGAACACCGACAAGCATTATCGACGAGTAGAATCAAAAGCATACCTGATGAACAGAAATATAGTGTAAAATGATAGAGAAGCTCGAGGAGAACTGGAGTGTTGACCAACGCTATCAAAGAGTTAAACACTGAAATTAACTTAAGTTCAGAAATGAAAAAATATCTAGCTGGAAGAGCTTAATATAGAGTTAATTGGTAGTTATCATTGTTTTCATCGACAAGATAAGCCAAAGACAAGTAATTGAAGTAAATTTGTTGGCAAGAAGATCTCAACAAGATAAAACAAAAGTTTTTCTTTAAATCTAATTGGCGAGAATTGTGGATCACGCCAAAATCAAGAAGATTAAGAACCTAACAATGGTGATATCAAGTCTATAAAGAGACAAATCAATTCATTACGAACAGGTGTGGGTGAATGAATGAAAAGAGGATGTTGAAGAGAAACTGATGAAGGACAACTTCATACAGTACTGATCAACAAGTTGAGGAAAGAGACAAAGTTTTCTACGGATGCCGAGCAATAGAGAACAGTATCACCAAGAAGAATCAAAGTGGAGAAAAGGTATAAACAGAGTTATATTGATCAAAATAGTTTTATGAGATTACAATAGATCTTAAAATCTGCAAGTATAAGTTGTATATGTGAACAGATCATACTATTTCAGTTTAGCCATTGATTTAGAAAGTCTCTTAACCGAGCGGGATTTAAAGATCTTTTCTATATTGAGATACATCTAAAGGAGTATCAAAAAGTTTGATCATGAAGATAGCATGAGATGCCAAATACCTATTGACAGGCCAAGTGAGTGTTTGATCAAGGATGGTAGCACAGAGATGCCAGATATCAAGTGACAGACTAAAATTTTAAATCCTCTAACAAGGTCACACCTAATAGTGTGTTTTTAACCTTTAAAAGGGTTGGCTCTTCAACGATCTCACTTCAGAAGAGTGAAAATTTTGGGTTATTAGTCCCAAGTGGTTTTTCCCTTAACAGGGTTTCCACATTAAAAATCCACGTGTCAATGTGTTTATGAGTCACTACTTTAGCATTTTGCATTACACTTAACTTAATTGGATTGATCAGTATACTCTAGATAATTTACTGTCTTTCAGTAAATTGACAGATTGCTTTTCGATAAACATACAGTAGAAGGTTTTAAAAAGCATTCAGAGTAGTAGTAATTTGATATAAGTATTTGGAGGCATTCATCTTATAGGACTGAAGATAGCTAGAGGTATAATATTATGGTACTAAGTTTTAAGGGTTGATTATTGGAATATTTTTGAGGCCACTGATTCACCTCTCCCCCCCCCCCTCAGTTATTACTAACAGAATGTGTCTAGCCAAATTTTTGTTCCAGTTCTTGGGTGATAATTACTATGTCCCCTACACCTACTTGTATGGTTACTATGTGGTAACATCCAGGTACCCTTGCATAATGTGATGAGACTAGTCACAAGTGTTTTTACATCTTAGTTGTCTATAATAGTTTCCAACAAGTGCATAAGTAAAATTACACACACACATAAATATTTGATAGATAGTGTTTTTCAGTTGGTATATTATTATTACTTTTATTGTTGCCTCCAAATAGTGTACGAGAATTTTAATTAAATTGGGGTTTTATTATTTAATTTGGCTTTTTATATTTTAAAGTTTTATTTATGTGTTTTTAACTTAAGTGGAGTATTATATTTTATTGTTCTAACAAGAGCAATTTTTTTATAATTGGAAAAGTTCATGCATATTTTGAACTTGTCCTTTGTTTTCTACAAAAAACCCTCTTGGAGAATTCAAATGCATGCTTAGAGAGTGGATTTAAATGGAAATAATTTTGTGGGAAATCTTTTATATCATAATTCACTTGTTGATACCTACATGTCCTCAAAATTTCCTTTTGGTTGGTGGAGAATTTCTCAATTTATAATTTCTTGGATTTTGCTTGTTGAGGTCACTTTTTGCTAGTTCTTCCCCTATTCTTCTTGGCATTTAATTTAATGGATATAAATGGATTAAAAGCATATTTTTGGGTGAATATAATCACAATGCATATTTTTTTGAAGGATTTTGGGTGAGGATTTGAGTGTTTATATGGTTAAGAGAAAATGAGGGTTTTCTTGGTGTTATTTTGTTAGAATATGATTGGGTAGATGAATTGTGTAATTGAATATATTTTTGTGATGTGGAGTGTATGGGAACAAAGGGCTTTCTTGGAATTTTGATTTGTAGAGTTTGAATTTTTTAGTTATTTTTGGATGCTTGGATTTTCATGCTTGTTTTGAAGCAATTTGGTACCCTAATATGTGTGTGTGTGTGTATGTGTACACATATATACATATATGTTATATATACATACATACATAAATATGGTTTATCATAGAGATGTGGTTTATCATTTAGTTTCTCTATCTATTGGCAATATGAGAAACCAAGCTACATATTCCTTTAGTTATCACAATACTTAGAGGTACATTTTATTATATGGAGATACTTATGTAGTATGTGTTTCAACATTTCAACATTTTATTTCCTTACTCCAAATGAAAAGTATCAAGTTTTTGAACAGGTAATGGTTACAGTAACCAACCAAGTTGGTGTTGACATCAACCTAGTAGCATCACATGAATTAATGTTTTATCCACCGCAATTTATAGCAAGCCTTGGACCTAGAAAAGTTGCTTCCATACAAAGGTCTATTTTGAGGGCTAGAATGGTTTATAGTCAGAGAGAATAGTCTTTATAAATGTTTATGGTTTTGTAAGGGTTAGAGGGAATAGACAAGAAGTTTCTAGGAACCATGTTATGGATCTATTGGACGATACTAGAATTCATCCAAAATCATATGAACTAGCCAAGAAAAGGGTTGAGGATGTATATATTGTTCTACAACAATATCACCACACTGAACGAAGTTGTAAGAATTTTATATATTTAATAAAACTTATTGGCTACGACATCTTACCCATGAAAAAAAATTAATAGAAATACTTCAATGAAATTTTAATCATATAGAGGTTTCCATTTCTTACAGATTCTATTAGATAAAGAGCCAGGAGAGAGTATTATCTATCCAAGCTTGAAAGGGCCTACCCACTTGATGCTAACTCTGAACATATTTGATGGAGTTTATGCTGACAAGGATATTGTGGGGGGAGAAAAATACCATAGGGATTTTTCTAGCTTCCTTCAACTTGGGAAAACACTTTCAATTGGGGAGGAGACATTTGAAGATCTTGATGAGGTTTTCTTAACACACAATATTAAGTATGTTATGACTTAGAATTTTTGAATTCATGACTTGAAATTTACTTTGAAGGCTTCAATGTTTTTACTAAATTTATAGATTTAAAAATGTAGGTCATAGATAGATATGTGTATCCACTCATTAGCAATTTGAAGGCAAACCTTGATTACATGAGATTTAGGAGAGGATCAAAAGCATAGGTTGATGATGCACTATGAAAGGAAAAATATGAATATCCAACAAGAATTCCATATTATATATCTATTTCACATGAACTATTTCCATACAAAGGGATATTTTGAGGGATGGAAGGGTTTATAGTCATATAGATTTGTCTTTATAAATCTTGTTGGTTTTTTAAGGGTTAGAGGGACTATAAAAGAAGCTTTTGGGAACTATGTTATGGATATGTGGGATGATACTAGAATTCGTCTAGAGTCGTATGAACGAGACAAGAAAATGGTTGAGGAAATATATTGTGAAGATGTCAGACATGATATAGATGATATGGATGAGGAAAGACAAGAAATGGTTGTTGAACATGTCAAAAAATATACCCATCTGTTAAAGGCTCTTGATATTGATGAATATGCTAGAAGTGTGGAACAACAAACATCCAATAAAAAGTGGGAAACCCTTGCTGACATAAAGAGTGAATTGTTAAATGGATTTAAGGATTTGTGACCATTGTATAAAGAGGGTATTGGATAAATAGCCAACTAAATAACCCCTTGGTAAGATATGTGTTTTAGTTTGTTCTTTAGACATTTTTAGACAACGTCTAAGGAACAAACTCAAACACATATCTTACCAAGGGGGACACTTAGTTTTGTTTTTCAAATGCCTTTATATATTTGACGTTTTAGTTGGCTATTTAGCCAATACCCCTATAAAGAGGCATCCTAGGATGAGGAATTTTATTTGCTGACTTGAGAAAATGAAGAGACACTGTCAATGGGAAAAATTGTCCAAGCAACAACCCATAGAGTCCTAAATAATCATGTAATTTGTGATATGGAATCAGACTTGACAAGAATAATATTGAAGGATGAGATTTTTAATGATATAGATATAGATTTCATAGATGATATTGTAGAAGGCAACATCCTTACCTGTCGGGTGAGATCTATGCAAAAACAAAAGTACCTAGTTGAATTGACTTGCAAAGCGAGTGCGTTATGGAGTGATAACTTTCAGGTTGAAGAGGATAAGGATAAGGGCGTTAAGGATCCTTATTATGTGAATGAGGATTCCATTTCACAAAGTGAACAAGAGAATGCGAGGAAAGTAAAGGATCTTGCAGAAAGAGATTTCAAACCTCGGATGATTGTGCATCCACGCTTCCTAAATATTTCAGAGGATGAAACATTTAAGGTATGTTTTTAATTATAAAGGAATTATGATTTCTATAAGAAAATTGATCAAGTATATTAATGTAGAACAAAGTTATACAACAATAGAAATTATTTAATGTTATTTTAATCACAAAGGGGAAGAGGAGGAAGTGGTGGTGGTAGTAGCACTGTTAGCTGGAATGAAGGAAGAGATGGTGGTTTTAATAGAGGTGGAAATGAGGGAAGGGGTGGAGGTATGAGAGGTAGGTGGACTGCCGATAGAAGAAATAGATGGGGAAGAAATGATGGAAGAGGTATAGGGTCCAGAAGGGGTGCCAATGAATCAAATATTAACAATAGACGGGGGAGAAATTATGTTGATGGACGGGAATAAAAAATTGAGGAATGTGGCAAAAATTCTGGCAACAAAATTCATGAATCTCTTGCCAGAGGAGCTTGGACTATGAGCTGTAGGGAAAGTGAGTTGAATAGATGGGGAATTGATGGGTGGGATACTAAAAAATTGAGTGATGGTTAAAATTATTCTAAAGTTAGTGATCGTGATCCTACATTGAAAGATAGTGCAGGCCGACAAGAGGGTCTCAGTATAGGTAGTGATGACATGTTGAACACTTCAAAAGATTGGTCTAAACAAATTAGCAGATGGGATCATGCAACAATATGTAGTAATGGGAATGTTGGAGGTAGTGGCTGGGAGTCATAAGATATCATTGTCAAATAAAATAGTCCATGCTTTGATTTAACTCAAGTATGACTTCCTTTTCAGTTTAACTTATGTTCTAATTCCACTGTAATGCACAGGTTTTGATGACATTAGAATAGACGATCATGATCAAAATTATTAAAAATAATCAATATAGTGTTTTGTAATTTCAATTTTTGACAATCTTATTAAGTACTTAATGTAATTATATTGAGGTTAATGGTTGTTGACCCATTGTATTATTAATTATTATCTGATTTAATGTTTATACTTTTTTATGTACTATTGAGATTACTTCATTAATAGAATTGGCATAATTTTTTCTTTTATATATTCACAAGGTAGAAAGTATTATTAGCATTGAATTTAATTTACTTTCCTTCTAGCTTTATTTGTGTATCTATATGATACTTCCATTTCTCCATTTCTACGTATATTCCTTATTGTTGTGTCATCCTTCTTGCTATTGGATGTGGTTATATACAACTGACTCCCTTTATCTTTGATAATGTGCACCTTTTCTCTCTACTTCCTCCTCTCATTTTTGTTCATAGGATCTTCCTTGTTGGATTTCCCCATTTTGATACTCACTAATATAGTGTGGATAGAATAGCATGGAAAAAATATGAAAAACATGTTTTCGCTGAATGATCTCTAAACTATGTATAAGGAAATGTTGTCACATTCCTCTGATTACAAATCTACTATAGAAAAGACTTTAATTTTACCAACCCCATCTATTTTTTGTTTGGCTTAAATTGTGGTCCCTTGAATGTTCAAAGATGCCCTTACGCTTATTTGGGGTCATCAAATTATTTTTATTCTCCACTATGAACTATTCAAATTAGTCATCATGACTATGACATTATGAAAGTCTACCTGAAGAGATACCTATGGTAAGTTCTATATAATTATTGGGTTTTATTTGCCAAATATTATTATATAATTTTAAAAAAAAAAATCCTGATTTTTTTTAAACTGCAGGGTTTTGTCGAAATTGTGATGTCAATATCTCGACGAACCAAAAAAATGTGTGATGAGGTTGTTGTACTCGCGACATTTTTTTTGTCGTAATGACAATGCAAGTTTTCTCCACCTTGTCGGAAATCTGACATGAAAGTTTAGTTCTTTTCGATAATTCCAAACTGGCTCGCTATTTTGCAACCCTTTTTTATGTCTTTGCGAAACAATGATGGCTTCACTATTTTGCAACCCTTATTTTCTGTGATTGAAAAATACTAATGGCTTCACTATTTCAGAAAATAATGGACAACAAAATAATGAGCAATATATTTTTCTTTGATTTTGCGACAAACACCACAATCATTTTTCTGGTGCTTATCGACGATTATGGGTCGTTGTTTCGATGTCAAATTAGGTGGTTGTTAAAGCGACGAAACTTATGCAACAAAATTTAAATCAAGGTTTCATTACTAAGTTGATAATTTTTCATCTATATGTCACCAAAAATGCGTCAGAAAATGCAATTAAATCGTGTAGTGCCAAAACGAAGCAATTAGGGTGCTTCTATAGTGATTTCGGGAGTCAGAATTGCATAGCTGACCATAGATATAGATACCTTTCAAATCCATTGAGATGGACCCAAGCCCTACATCTGGGATCAAGCCTCTGGGACAAGGTCGGCTTGGGTCAAGCTAGTCCAGGACAAGGTCGACTTAGGTCGACCTTGTCCCCAAGGACTTTGGTTAATCTTGATGGATAGGTCACTGTTGATCCGACAGTTTGAGGTTTAAAATTGTAGTTGATTCTGACAATGGGGTCAAATTTTGAGGCCAAAAGGAGGTAAAATAGGGCCTAGGAGATGAAATGAATTTTTGATTGGAGGAAAATAGAGGAAGATGCCTAAAAATTAGATCCTACCTCAATTTTGCATAATTTGGAGAGAGATGATGACTCAAATTTGAATGAGGTATGCATTAAGTGCAATTATAAAGTCCTAGATTGCAAATGTATAATGTAAATACACTAAGGTAGGTGCTAAACAATCATTAAATTGTAGAGGGCACATGGAGGCTAGACATTATTAGATCTATGGTGTACTGCTTCTTTACATTTTTTCAAATTTAAATTATAAATAACTTTAGAAAAAAATAGTTCCATTTGATGTCCATTTGATGTGTTTTAGTAGTTTATGTTATCTTTTCCACAAAAGGGATTTAACCTTGATCCTTTTATATGTAGGTGTTAGAAACACTGAGAGGGGGGGTGAATCAGTGTTTATCTATTAATTATATTTCAGCCAATTAAACATATATCAAATGTGCATCCAAAGAAACATAACACAAGAACACATAACACATGATAGGATTATGGAGAACCTTGATCAGAGGAAAACTCCGGTGGGGATTAGTACCCACAAATATTGTACTAGGTATAATGAAACTGTTAAAGTTCCTTTGCCCTGTTAGAATCAGTCTTTACAAATTAAGTACAATGACCTGGTTAAAGGTCTTACCCTGTTAGGAGTCTTTTACAAAACCTTGTTAAAGGTATATGGCTCACTTCTTAGGCTCACTACCCAATAAGATGAAGGCTACAACCCTCTGAATGTTGATATGTACTATATAAAAAATGAACTGCTGTAATGACACTGTTGTCTGATCAATTCCTTGTATGTGCGAACGCTCTTACTCCTTTAAAGAGATATATCATCTACTAACTTCATTATATTTCTCCTCTGTAACTTCCTCTTGCACAATAATCGACACTTCTTTCATATCTTTACATTATATACTTATATATGCAAATCCAAATAGGCGCGACCCAAAACATAACACTAGTCGACCTTTAAACCAAAATATACAACGCTTCTGAACAAGTCGGCCTAAGCATGTTTACTACAACATTAATTACATTAATACAAACTTATAACTAAAGGCGCTTATCCATTACATTACAAAATCATTCACGTTGATCAAAATTGTAGTCGGCTTCCATGCTCTGTTTCCTGGACTGCAGTTCTACTGATTTGCCTATAACTTTTCCATACTGATGTTCTGTACTCTGCGCATCTAGATCTAGCATGTATATACACCATAGAGTATATAACTAAGCATGCATGCTCTGGTGTGATCTCTAACATGTGTGCTGATGTACTGATCTCTGTATGTGTCTGTCTGCCCTGTTTTCACACTTAGTCATTTTATCTTTCATAACAGAACTTAAGTATAACTTTGTTGCCATGATTGACAACACAAAATAAGTCATGCTTCCTCAGGAAGTCAACTTTCCAACAATCTCCCCCTTTTTCATTTATGGAAACAAAGTAATGTGGCTAAGTTACTCAAAATGACTTCATACAAAAAAATGACTATATATCATAATACTTAATGATATATACATATATACTTCTCCGCATATACACATTCTATACTATTCCCCCTTTGAAATTAATGACAAAGGTGTGCAAAAACTGTAAGTCTTTAACATACTTACTCCATGTAGACTTCTGGGTACACAACTTGAAGAGATTGAATCTCTTTCTGCCAAAAGACTTTCATTGCATCAACTGTCTTGAGATGCGCGCATAAAGCATATGTCAATTTCTCCATTTTTATCAGATCCATGCAAGGACCTTGATCACATGTCTATATGGTGTTATTAATCTATTTTATGTTCTCATTAAGAACTACTAGAGATGGCACAATTGCATTCCTCAACTGAGTTTGTCTTATTCTAATCTTGCTAATTTCCAGTTTTGCCTTCTCGATTTTGTCCAACTAACCTTGATAGACATTATTGCATATGTTCATATCTTGCATGGAGTTTTCAACTGATTTCCTTATGTTATCCACCATTTCTTCTGCTTCTTCTATCTTTTTAGTGTGCTCACAGGTGAGCTTCACTCTATCCATGAAATTTGCAATAACCTTCTTGCCTTTTGCTGCCAACTCTTTAAGTATAGATTGCCCAATCTTTAAGGAGTTTAGATCTAAGGTAAAGCTCTTTACCAATTCATTTAGTCTCTCCTTGTATTCATCTTCTGTAATCTTAGTAGCTGATTCTACTAAGCTAGTGAAATGTGTTTTGAAGTTTGTCAGTACGCTATCCACATGTTCAACTGTTTGAACTTTAGCAACTTTCTTATTAGCAGGAACTAACTCATTCAAAATGTTTATTGATTCCACAAAGTGAGGGTTCCTCATCACATGTTTCTCTTTTGCCTTTTCCATGGCAAGGATGCTGATCTTGATAAGGTCTTCTTCTCCCCAAGCATCTAAACTTGCTGAGTCAGGAGTTAACCTTGACAACAATGAGGTGGATGGTGAGAAAATAGTATTCTGACTAGTATCTACACATTCACTTTTGACATGAATTTCCTTTACTGGTGTCTCATTACCTTGAGTATCTTTCTCCTTATCCAAGTCTATTGGATCAATGAGAGGGACTTCATCCTGTTGTAAAGATGTGTCATCTGTGTTCATTTCCTCGGTGTTTACAAATGCTTCATCAACTTTATTCATATCATTATCAGAAGCTGTCATAGATATCTTGACATTGTCAACTAATATAGTGTCTTCTGAATATTTATCTGTATCAGAAGTTATTGTCACTGTGGGCACTAAAACTTGTGGACCTGTTATAGGCACTGCCTGAATTACTGGTTTTGAAGCTTGTTTAGGAGGAGCTAGAGTAACTTTTGCTGTAGGTGTCATTGGTGGATACATGTTTCTGTCCATAAAGACTTGTGCAAATGCCTTTTCAGTCTCCTTTCCAACCTGCTCATACTCTTTGTTCATAATTTGTAGAGTTCTTGTCTTACTACAGAGATGAGGCTTTACTAGATCTAACAAAATATCCTTCTCATCATGTGAATAGATAGGGAGAAGAGTATCCAATGTTTCTTCTCTTATCCTCATGTCTTCCTCAATTGCATGTCTTTTCATTATCTCCAACAAGTTCCATAACTGATCCGGTATCACTGTCTTAAGTTCAAGAACTAATTTCTTAAACTTTATCATATGAGATATGACCATAGAATGTATCTTAGTCTTATCAATTTCTTGATATTTGTCATAGAATTTGAAAAGTGTATCCAATCTTCCTTCATTTACAATCCTATTCTTCAAGATATTTAGACTGGGTCTAAATCCTACCTTAGGAGGAGTTTGAATATTCTTAGCTTTGCTCTGAGTGTTCCTTGAGGATGGGTGATTTGTAGCCACTTAATTCCTTCCTCTAGGTTTATTGCTAGGTACAGAAGGTGGAGATGTATCTAGATCAATGGTTGTAGTAGGCGTAGTGGTACTCTCCTCATTTTTCTTTTTCTTCTTCTTCTGAGTTCTAACAGTTTTCTCAATTTTAACTTGTGCATGAATCTGCTCAAGTTCTTTAGCGATTTTGGCTTCTTTTGCCTCATCCAAATCTTCTTGTGTGATTCCATGCTTTTTCAAAATGTTGGATGTCATTCTGGGTGCTTTCCTTTTGTTAACAACAAGTTGTAGTTCAATATCCACTTTGTCGGTCTTTTCTCTGTAAGTGCCCCATCTAGGTTCATTAGGGTCTTTGGGTGCTGACAATAAGACTTGTGCATATCCTTCTAACACATGGTCTTCTACTTCATACCCTAGTGGATGAATCCACTTAGTTCTAGGCTCAACAGCCTCCATGCATGTGCAATCTGTCTCTACCATAAAGCATATTATATCCTTGTATTTGTCAACTATCTTCTCAGATAGTCTGAACCTGTTCTGCATTTTGATCCTGAATATTTTTATATCCATATTCATTGCATCTCTTGCACTGCTATCTACTATGGCCTTAAGAGATATCTGAGTCATTGTAGGTTTACCTTTGTCTAGATAAAGGTTTGCAACCTTTCCAACTATATGGTAATACAAATAGATGATCAGAGATCCAAACCTAAATGTTTTGCTCTTGTCATGCTTGATGATTCTGATATTGTCAATCAATTGACCGTGCAAGATCTCACATAGGTTGTATTGGGTGTTATCCTTCACTATTCTGATAGCTGCAAGGACTATTTCTACAGAGACATTATTCAACCTGCTTGCATGCTGAAACTTGTATCCAAGTATCATTGTCAAGAGTTTTATGTCATCTTCCTTGATAGGGTCAACTGTCATTCCGTGCCTATCACTCCTAGACAAACAAACTTGCTCAATTTGTTTCTTGACATCCTTTCCAGTGGGAAACATAGGTCCAGTCATTGGAAGTCTGGTTAACTAATGGATTAGTTTTGTAGTGATGCGAACTGGGACATCTCCAATCCAGAAAAGATCATCATGAATTCCGCTTAACAAAATTTTTACCCATTCTGGTTCTTCAAACTCATGCGCATTCAAATACTCAAGAATAGGGTTATCTTGTAAGTGTTTGAACTCAGCCTTGAATGTGAAATCCGGATTTAACATTGATGTCATATGAGAGGCTATATTATCATCTCCTAATGATTCCTTCTTACAGTAAATGTATGCGCGTATATCTTCCACGTGAACAACGCCAAGCGGGGTTTTGGAGAAAGCCCCTTCCACATCATCCAGTATGGATTTCAATGGATGCTTCTTAAATATAAACCTCTTCCTCTTTGTTACATCAAACACAACTGGGGTCACCATACTTACTTGGTGTTTGCTTATGTAGGGTTTCCACAAAATTCTGAAACGACGCGACGGCTAGGGCTCCATTTCAAACTAATTATCTATTTTCTCCAACTACCAAATTGTTATGCCTTTGTGCCTAGATGTCTTAGTGCTCCAATTCTCTTCAATTTTTATGCTCTCAAGTGTAAATGTGAGAATGATTGATCGCGAACTTCTTTTTATACAATCTGTCGCATTTAATGCTTGCAACCATACACAGTAATTTTCAAACTTTGATCCCGATGCAATTTAGATAATGCATGAATGCATATAGCTATAATCTATTCTTTTAACCATGAATCCAAAGGTGCATACTCAGAAGTGATTACACCAACCGTGCAGGGGTCCTGAGCTAGAATAGCTCCCCCTTAGACCAAGAAGGTCTATTCAAGCAGAAGTAGAGGGTGCATCCACTGTGGATGCATCAACTACTTTGTCAACATTATTTTCCTTCTTAACTTCAACCCATATTTTGTTTGAATCTTCATTTGTTGAGACAAACTTGACTTCTCCTTTCTCTTCAAATAGTGACTTTTTAGGATCCTCTTGTTTCTGAGTTTTGGATCTGCAAAACCTTGTGATATGTCCAACCTTTCCACATGTGTGACAAATTATAGGAGGTCTGATGTTCTTTCTCATCATGTTGCACTACTTTGTTGTGTGTCCATTGTAGTTGCATATCTGACATGTAATGTTCTGCAAATTTCTTGAGAGTTGATTTCTTTGATTGTTTTGATTCATACTTCTGTGATTCTGCTGATGTTGATTCTTATAAATTGTTCTGTAATGTATAGCCCTATGACCAAACTTATTACAGGAGTAACAATAACCTTTAAAAGGTCTTACCTCTTTGCAATCTCTTGCCAAATGCCCATGTTTATTGCATGCATAACAATTTCTATTAACTTGCTTGATTTCTCTTTTAGGTGGTTCAGATATAACCTCTGTAGTATCTTCAACTTTCTTAGCTTTTGAAGATGCTTCACGTGTTTTTTCTCTCTTTTGTGATGATTTGATTTCATATTGTGCTGTACTGAATCCAAGACTAGCAGTGTTCCCTTTTTGCCTTTGCGCATTGAGCTGGGATTGAATTAAATCAGAACTTGTGTGAAGTTTATCAATCTTGTCTTTTGCTTCTGTTAATTCAGATTCCAACTTATTCTTCATGTTTTCCAATTCCAAGACTTTCATGTTTGCCTGCAGAAGTTCATCTTCCAATTGTTTTCTTTCTTTGATCTTGTCTTCAATGGTGTTCTGGCTATCTGTAAGTTGTTCCTCCAGATCTTCAAGTTTATCCTTTAGATATTTATTCTCTTCATTAAGATTTTTGACCATTTGTCCTAGATCACTTGTAGAACAATCTTTTAGATCTTTTCTTAGCCTTTTAATAAGTATTTGAGAGCCATCAATTTTCAATCTTAGTTCTTCATTTTCCTTCTCAGATCTGTCAAGATCTTCAAGAGCTGCTTCGAGATTATTTTTCAAATTTTTTGCTTCAGCGGAGTCCATGATCTCCTCAAGTGGTTAAACTTTCTTTTAGAGGACCAGAGCTCTGATACCAATTGTTAGAAACACTGAGAGGGGGGGGGTGAATCAATGTTTATCTATTAATTATATTTTAGCCAATTAAACATATATCAAACGTGCATCCAAAGAAACATAACACAATAACACATAACACATGATATGATTACAGAGAACCTTGATCAGAGGAAAACTCCAATGGGGATTAGTACCCACAAATATTGTACTAGGTATAATGAACCTGTTAAAGTTCCTTTGCCCTGTTAGAAGTAGTCTTTACAAATTAAGTACAATGACCTGGTTAAAGGTCTGACCCTGTTAGGATTCTTTTAAAAAAACCTATTAAAGGTATATAGCTCACTGCCCAATAAGATGAAGGTTACAACCCTCTGAATGTTGATATGCACTATATCAAAAATGAACTGCTATAATGACACTGCTGTCTGATTAGTTCCTTGTATGCGCGAATGCTCTTACTCCTTTAAAGAACTATATCATCTACTGACTTCATTATACTGCTCCTCTGTAACTTCCTCTTGCACAATAATTGCCACTTCTTTCATATCTTTACATTACATACTTATATATGCAAATCCGAATAGGCACGACCCAAAACATAACACTACTCGGCCTTTAAACCAAAATATACAATGCTTTCGAACAAGTCATGTTTACTAAAACATTAATTACATTAATACAAACTTATAACTAAAGGCGCTTAGCCATTACATTACAAAATCATTCACGCTGATCAAAACTGTAGTCAGCTTCCATGCTTTGTTTCCTGGACTACAGTTCTATTGATTTGCCTGTAACTTTTCCGTACTGATGTTTCATACTCTACATGTCTGGATCTAGCATGTATATACACCATAGAGTATATATCTAAGAATGCATGCTCTGGTGTGATCTCTAACACGTGCGCTGATGTACTGATCTCTGTATGTGTCTGTCTGCCCTATTTTCACACTTAGTCATTTTGTCTTTCATAAAAGAACTTAAGTATGACTTTGTTGCCATGATTGAAAACACAAAATAATTCATGCTTCCTCAGGAAGTGAACTTGCCAACAGTAGGAAGCAAAGGGATTTAAATTTTAAGCAAATCTTAGCAGAAACAAAAGGTAGATGCCTACATTCGTTTGAGGATTTGTTCCCCGAAATAAAAATTTCTTACTTTATGGGTAGTTTAAATGACTCTACCGAGATGGAAATTCTATGGATTTGACTCTACTGGGATGGAACTTTTATGGCTATGTGTTGGCAAATTGAAAAGCTTTTCATCATGGATTCCTATACATAAGTTACATTGCTTATTGATTACCAATATGGAAGAATTGTGGAGTGTGTTTGAGAAACAATTTCAGATCAATACCCAAGTATATTGTTTTTCTTTGTTGGGAATTAAGTTTCCTTCTTGGCTAAGATAACATTCAAAATGATAGTTTGGTGAAGATTGTTTACTACTAAGTACTGATTCACTTTTTGAAATTAATTGTGAGTTGAGAATCCCAAATATTTATTGTTCTCCCTCATTGTAAAATCTTCCAATATAATAAAAAATTTAAATCTAATGGAAGAATTACATAAAATCATATCCTTGGAGAAGATTGATACAACATCCTTTGTACAATCACTTAAGCAATACAACGACTCCTTTACTAGGGATTTGATCTTGAGCAAAGGTAGAGATCCAACTAATTTTGAGGCTTCTACAAGTATCCTCATGAAAAACCTTGAGATCATAAATTTTCATAGATTAGATAATAAATCAATATTACTAACTATTGGAAAGGTTTATCCCAGAATTTGATCATTGGAAATTTTAACAATGAGGAATCTAAATGAAATGGACTTGCAACAGCTAGAGAGACTGAATAATCTTATAGTGAACCACTATCCCAAATTGGAATCAATGTTAGAGTTATCTTCTAGTGTTATACACAATAGAATGTGAGAGTTTGAGATCATTACCAAACCTTGCACAATTACGTCATCTGGATTGAATCATGATTGTTGAATGTTATTAGTTGCAGAGTGTAGAAGGTGTGGAAGAGTTGCAAGGATTAAAAAGTTTGAAAATTGGAGTGTGCAATAATGGAGATGCAACTGTATTGAATTGCATTTATGCCCTCAAGGTACTAGTAAATAACATTTTCTCGATGGCAAGCCCTGGATTTTTGAGGGGAAATGCAACAACCCTTTTACTATGAAAAGTGAATTTGGTGATTTTTTTTTAGGTTGTAAAAGGAAAAAAAATGCTACTATTTTTAAATTGGGTGTTTTAAAATGATGTATTTTTCAATTCTAATATAGCTAGAAACATTATTTAATGTTGAGCCACTTTTTGATATTTTTTCATGTTTTAGAGGCTACCATCAGAGCGTATCATTTTGAGAGGGAAGCCATTGGAGAGAGCATCTTCCATAACAAATGTAAATGTTTTTCCTAAGGTTATTGGCGTCAAAGTAGTCTCTGAGATGAAGGGAGGAGAGCACAATATGTTGGAGATGAGACTATTTATGCTTTTCTTGTAGCATCTGATTGTGGTTACATAAAAGTTGAATCCACAGTCACCCATTTGCATTTATTTCCTTGTCGGGGTGAGTGGATGATTACAGTTATATTAATTCCACATAATATCCATGGTAGCCTAAATTGCATGAAAATACATCAACGGTTTGAAGCGATGATGAATGTAGGGGTAGAAGAGAAAACATCAACTGCATGCAAATGATTGTTGACCCATTGTATGGGAAAAGTGGGCTACCAAGTTTGGTAGCATATGATGTGGTAAAATAAAAGTGAAAGTGGTAGCAGAGGAGTGTGATTAATATTTTCTTATCAATTATATTTATGTGTCTACAATATGGATTTTTCCATTAAATTAAGTGTCTTTTGCAAAAAATAATTAGTTTATATATTTAAGAAAAATAAATAGGAAGATATATTTAATTAGCTTTATAGAGTCAAATTCAACATTACAACTACCTAACCCTCTTTGCACCAACATATATGATCAACGAATAGAATTCTATTGGTTAATTTGTGGGTTGTCTTATGTTGTTTCTACTTGTTTTTAATATCAATAACAAATGAAAATGCCATAATATATTATCAAATGGATAAAGGATAGAGAAAGAATTACAATATCATTCAAGCAAGAACCATAACTCAATAGAACAATATTACCAATATGTTGCAGAAGAACAATAATACCAATATGATGTAGAAGATGAACATATGTAAATGATAATGAATACCCATTAGTATGCAACTTTGACAAACTTCAAATGAAATTAGAAACAATGAAAGACAAAATGGAAAATGTGAAAAGAGGAGGAACTTGAGACCAATTATTTAACCATGGAATAATTATAAATTTTTCAAGCACAAAAAACCATAAAATAATTTTTTTTTAATGTTAAATTAATTCAAGCAAAATCTTTTTTAGCTTTTTGTTAATTTAAACATGAAATAAAAATTAAAAAATATGAAATCGTACCCTTCAATTCTCAATGAGCCCAACAACATTATTTTTAAATAAAATTGGAAAAACAAGAATTTATACATTTTTTTTTTCATATACATGATTGTATTTAAACATTTTCAAAATTAAATGAACATTAAGTTCAGTTATGAAATTAAGTTGATTGTATCATATGAAGGAGATTAAATGCAATGGAGAAAATCTAGTTGAAATTGAAATCTAACATCAAATAAAAATATTACCTCTCATATCATGATATAAACCCTAACCCTAACTATAATTTTAATTGTAGTCCTAAACTCTTACCTGAACCCTAATCATGGTAAAAAATCTAACCCTAAACCTTAACCCAAACAATAATCCAAACCACAAGTCTAAACACTAACCCTAACCATAATCACAATCCTAACCCCAACCATAATCCAAATACTAACCCTAACCATGATGTAAACCATTACCCTTACCTTGATCCTAGCCATAACTATAAACCCTAACGATAACCATAATCTTAAATCTAACCCTAACCATTATGTAAACCCTTACCCCATCAATAACTCAAACCATAATCTAAAACCTAACCTTAACCATAATCCTACATCTAACTCTAACCTTGAACCTAATGCTTTGGTGTAAACCCTAACCCTAACCCTTATACTTTGATGTAAACCCTAACCCTAACCAAAATATTAACCCTAACCCTAATGATAAATATAATGTCCTAAATGTAACTAATACACAATTCCTAACCTTGACCATACTTCTAATCATAACTTTAAATCCTAAACATAATCTCAACTCTAAGCCCATCCATAATCAAAACACCAAGTTTAGCGCTAATCATGATGTAAACCCTAACTGTTACCATAATTTGAATGATAACCTTGAACTCTAACCTTAACCCTAATCATAGTTCTAACTCTAATCCTAAACCCTAACTCTAACAATAATCCAAATCATAAACATAAACACTAAGCCTGACCCTAACCCTAACCCTAACCCTAACCATAATCCTATCTCTAATTCTATCCATAACCCAAATCCAAACCCTAACCATGATGTAAACCCTAACCCTAATCATAATATTAATCATAACCCTAAACCATAACCTTATCCCTAATCATAATCCTAAGTCTAACCCTAAACCCTAATCCTAACAATAACCCAAACCATAAACTTAAACACTAACCCTAACCCTAAACATGATGTAAACCTTGACCCTAATAATAATCCAAACCATAACTCAAAACCTAACATTAACCATTACCTTAACCCCAACCCTATGATGTAAACTTTAACTCTAACCTAACCATAATCCCAACCCTATCCCTTACCATAATCCTAATTTCATTATGTAAACTATAAACTTGACCATACTTCTAATCATAACTTTAGATACTAACCCTAACCCTAATCCTAACCATTATGTAAACTATAACCCTAACCATAATTTGAATCATAATGCCAAATTTTAACCTTAACCATAATCCTAACTCTAATCCTAACAATAATCTAACCAAACACCTAAATACTAACCCTATCCCTAACTCCTTACCCTTACCCTTACCCTTACCCTTACCCTAGCCCTACCCATGACATAAACCTTTTTCCTAAACATAATCCAAACCATAACCATAAGCCTATGATGTAGATTTTAACCCTGACCATAATTCTAACTATAACTCATAACCCATAACCCTAACCATACTCCTAACTCTAATCCATATCCGAACCCTAACTATGATGTATATCCTAATTGTAACCATAATCCTAACTCTAACCATAACCCAAACCTAAACCATAACCATTATGTAAACCCTAACCTAAATGGGATCATTACACTAAACCTAACTTAACCATTTAACCTTAATTTTATCCATAACCCTAAACCTAGCAATAATTTTAGGATTAAGGGTAGGGTTAAATTATAATTAAGATAAGAACTTAATTAGTTTTAGGGTTAGAGTTTAAGTATAAATGATGTATGATAAACTTCAAGGATTGCTTTCACACCCTCCAAGAGACTTCACTTGCCTCCTAGGATCCTATTCCTCTATAGGATCTCCCAATAGGCTTAGATCATTAACTAAGACCTATTCAAACTCTTCTATAAGATTCAATCTCTGAAAACTTAATCTTGAATGATCAACACCTTAGTTTTGATTCACTTCTCCACACTCACTTAGAAGGCTCTAAGTGCCAAATCTCCATAAACATACTCCAACATTTCAGGGGTATTCTCCATCATGAAAAAATTCTTTTTCCATCCCATTTGATCCATCTTGGAAGGGTCTTCAATCATCTTCTTATCGGATTTCATGAATCATCATGAATTGACCTTAAAAATAGGCCTATTCTAGTAGCCCTAACCAGTCACCTTTTTCTATTTATTGCAAAACTTTTCCAAAAAACTTGGAAAAATAAGACTTGATTTGAATAACCTTTTGGAAGTTTTAAAACATTCACAAAGTTTTTGGGTCTGACAGTGACCGTACAGGGGGTTCCTACAAACAAGGACAAGAGGCCTAATAGGCCTAATTTAACTGTGATTTTGATAGCAAAATTGTTCAAACCAAATCCTAAACGATTGGTAGGACTTATATCTGACTATAATGGATAGATGTTATGTTTACCTTCATTAAAAACTCCTTCCCTTGTACAAATCCGTACCTCCATGCAATGTTCAATCACTCTTTTTACCTCTAGACCTCTAACTGGGCTTCACAAACTTGCCTAGGGCCTAGCATATAAAATAGTTCCTCATACATTCTAGACTCCTAACTCCTAAAAATATATAAACTAATGAATTCTCTACCATTTCCATCTACTATGGATTATTTTCCATGGTTAGATTTCATGGGGGAGCCATGACTCTCTAAACTACTCAAAACAAGCTAAAAATGGACTCCCTGAACTAGATTGCTGAAAATCAGAAGATAGATGACCTCAAAATGAATAAAACTTCAAATGAAAAAGTTCATAAACAACCTATAGATCACTAATCCAGCATTGGTTTTAGTCGTTCAGTCCATTAAGTATGACTGTCCATAAAAACACCAGTAATTTTCTGTAAAAATGCTTGCAAAACTCTATTCACTTTTCTCCAAACTATTACATTCTTTCATAATACTTTGTGTTTGAGTCTTAGGTATCATTAGATTCCATTTCCTTCATTTTAGGGCCTATTGGTCGAGCATAACCTCCTATAACTTAGGGAATCCACAGATACCCGAATGGCATGCACTCTTTTGCAATAATTGCAAAATTGAAGACAACTTCTTTTGAACATTTGGCAACTTCCACATATGCCATGTTCCTATATTCTTGGGCTTCTAACCTCCTATGTCTCAAG
>MU228042.1:576464-597286 GCA_018584345.1 Thuja plicata
AATCTTTTTGTCTAAGATTGTGTCTCCTTCTATGAAGCTGAACTTCATAATCATCAGGCAAGTAAGTTTGCTGGAGCTTAGTTACCATTCCTTTCCATGAGAGTATAGGACTCTTTCCTTCTTTCTCTCTTTTAGTTTGAACAAACTTCCACCATGTGAGAGCTGATCCTCTCAACCTTGACTTGGCCACACTCACTTTTTGGGCCTCTATGATACCATTACATTCAAAATTGTTCTCTATACTGTCTATCCAATCCACAACTGAATCTGGATCCATTTGTCCACTAAATAGTGGTACACCCTCCAAAGCTTTGCCACTTAAATCCTTCAATGCCTTTAGGAAGGGTTCTTGATCACTGATAGGGTCAGGGGTTGGAGCTTCCTCTTCTATATCCACTCCCTTTTCCCTTGCTTCTTCTTCTTCTTCTTTCTGATCTATCTTGTCTTTCATCTTCTCAGCTTTGTCTTGGACTTCTCCCAAGAGTTGCTCCAGTTGAGCCAACCTTTCTCTTAGCAAATTGTTGTCTTCTTCTTGCTCATCCACCTTTTTGGCTAACTCAGCATTAGTCACCATGATTTTTTCCTTCTCTGAACTTCTAGAAGTATTCTCTCCCACTGACTCAGTAGGCTGCAACATCCACCACAAGCTTGATCAAATCCAAGCTCTAATACCAATATGATGTATGATAAACTTCAAGGCTTGCTTTCACACCCTCCAAGAGACTTCACTTGCCTCGTAGGATCCTATTCCTCTATAGGATCTCCCAATAGGCTTAGATCATTAACTAAGACCTATTCAAACTCTGCTATAAGAGTCAATCTCTGAAAACTTAACCTTGAATGATCAACACCTTAGTTTTGATTCACTTCTCCACACTCACTTAGAAGGCTCTAAGTGCTAAATCTCCATAAACATGCTCCAACATTGCAGGGGTCTTCTCCATCCCGAAAACATTCTTTTTCCATCCCATTTGATCCATCTTGGAAGGGTCTTCAATCATCTTCTTATCGGATTCCATGAATCATCATGAATTGAACTTAAAAATAGGCCTATTCTAGTAGCCCTAACCAGTCACCTTTTTCTATTTCTTGCAAAACTTTTCCAAACAAATTGGAAAAATAAGACTTGATTCGAATACCCTTTTGGAATTTTTAAAACATTCACAAAGTTTCTGGGTCTAACAGTGACCGTACAGGGGGTTCCTACAAACAAGGACAAGAGGCCTAATAGGTCTAATTTCTAGGACTGAACTGTGATTTTGATAGCAAAATTGTTCAAACCAAATCCTAAACGATTGGTAGGACTTCTATCTTCCTAGAATGTATAGATATGATGTTTAAATTCATTAAAAACTCCTGCCATCGTACAAATTCGTACCTCCATGCAATGTTTCATTACTCTTTTTACCTCTAGACCTCTAACCGGGCTTCACAAACTCGCCTAGGGCCTAGCATATAAAATAGTTCCTCATACTTTCTAGACTCCTAAATCCTAAAACTATATACACTAATGAATCCTCTACCATTTCCATCTACTATGGATTATTATCCATGGTTAGATTTCATTGGGGAGCCATAACTCTCTAAACTACTCAAAACAAGCTAAAAATGGACTCCCTGAACTAGATTGCTGAAAATCAGAAGATAGATGACCTCAAAATGACTAACACTTCAAATGGAAAAGTTCATAAATAGCCTATAGAACACTAATCCAGCACTGGTTTTAGTCGTTCAGTCCATTAAGTATGACTGTCCACAAAAACACTAGTAATTTTCTGTAAAAATGCTTGCAAAACTCTATTCACTTTTCTCCAAACTATTACATTCTTTCATAATACTTTGTGTTCGAGTCTTAGGTATCATTAGATGCCATTTCCTTCATTTTAGGGCCTGTTGGTCGAGCATAACCTCCTATAACTTAGGGAATCCAAAGATACCCGAATGGCATGCACTCTTTTGCAATAATTACAAAATTGAAGACAACTTCTTTTGAACATTTGGCAACTTCCACATATGCCACATTCCTATATTCTTGGACTTCTAACCTCCTATGTCTCGAGAGGATCCAAAGCCATTTATAACCTTATGGCATCTTTATAACAACAAGATGTGTTAGAACACATTTAAGACTCTCACCTAAGCTAAGCTTCTAGCTTAAGAAATTAAATAAACAACTAACAAAGGCTATTATTGTGACCTTAGTCCTAATGACTAATTCACCTAGCCAACATGGCAAGAGACCTTCTAAGGTCCTAAAACAAACTAAACTAAGCTCTTGACTTGGCTAGAGTCAAGTACAAGCCAGAATTTACTAACCAATGGAGGTTAGCCTAGGTGCTCCTGCACCAAGAAATAGAGTTAGAGTTTAATTAGGATTAGGGTACAATTATGATTCAATATGGGTAGGAGTTGAAAAGAGGATAAGGTTAGAACTTAATATTATTTAACATTGAAATAATATTATTATGATATTTAATATCTTACATGTTGCGAGAGTACTAATAAGTATGTGTATATACATACACACACACATACATGCAACAAATACTTCTAAACAAACAACTTATATATATATATATATATATATATGATCTCATTTAAATGCACAAATTTCACCATTAGAAATATTATACAAGATCAAAAGCTAAGGGACACTCCAATAAAAATGCAAAAATGTAGGGGAAGTTGAAAAAAGGTTGTAATTCCACCTCACTTAAGCAGGGTTGGGGGCTTAAGCTCTATTTTCAAAAGGAGCTAGAGGTCCCATTAGAAAAAAAATTTGTGCTATTAGATTAAATAAAATCTTTTGCTGAAAAGTAGGAACTCCTACTTTTTAAAGTGAAATGTATTATAAAATTCAACTGAAATGCATTACAAAATTCATGAGAATACTAACTTTTATATATTCCCAAAAAATCTCAATAACAGCTCTATTTTGAAGGAAGCCCGACCCCTCTATTTTGAATGGAAGTCATCACAACGATCTTTTAGTAAAAGCGGACTCTGCTGTGATGCGAGTGTCACTTCTCAGTTGGAAAGTGATAATATTTTTGTTAGTGGGTACCTGGTTTTATTCTAAATTTTTCGGGAGGCCATTTATTGTCCTGCCAACTAAGTATTATATTACGTTGTATCCTTTCATCAAATCTGGGCGTTCTCTGCAATTCAGGTTTTTGCATTCATGGCTTCCTCCTCCTTTCCCCAAGAAATTGTAGAATATCAAGCGCAAAGAGAAAGATCTGCCGCATCTCAAAAAATATATGATGCGTTCATCAGTCACCGAGGCCCTGATGTAAAAGATACCCTGGCTAAGCAGCTTTATGAACTGCTTCAGGAAAGAGGGTGCAGAGCATTTCTAGACCGGGAAGAGATAGAAGGGGGGGATTCAATTCCTTTCGCCATTCGCAATGGCATATGCTCATCTGTCGTGCAAATTGCCATATTTTCCAAAAGATATGCGGAGTCAAAGTGGTGTTTGGACGAGCTTGTTCTTATGTTAGCACAAACTGATGCCCTGTTTATTCCTGTCTTCTACGAAGTGAAACCCTGGGAGCTTCGGCACACGGAGAAAGGAGTGTATGCAGCGGCATTTTCTGATTATCTAAGAAAACAAAGGTACCTCGACAAGCTGGATGAATGGAGAAACGCCCTTGAATTCGCTGCAGACATATCTGGTTATGAACTTAGCGAGCATAAAGAGTAAGTTTACCGCTATTTTCTTTGTATTCATTGTGATTCATCATGTTTCCCCTTTTCCTCCATTACATGACCTTCATTTTTAGCCTAGTCGAGTGACTTTTTAAGGAGATTCTCGGTTTGGCTTCCAGCAATTTGAGTGAAAAGATTGTATGCCGTGTGCTGCAAGAAATGGAAAAAAGAGTACCATTACATGTTGCGAAATATCCTGTTGGGCTTGCTGAACTAGTCCAAGATTTTGAAAGGTCTTGTTTAAAGACAATGAGGGATAAGGTCACGATGGTAGGGATCTTTGGACTTGGGGGCTCTGGGAAAACTACACTAGCAAAAGAATTGTTTAACAGGAAGCGTTCACGCTACAGTGCATCTTGTTTTCTCTCTGATGTGAGAGAGTCCCATGCCAATTTTAATTTGAATTCCTTGCAAAGCCAGCTCTTCAAAGATCTCTTCAATGAGAATCGAGTATTTAGGAATGTGGATGAAGGCACAGGACAGCTGAAGCATCGTCTGGGAAAGGCAAGCCATTTAAATTTTCTTATAGTTGTAGATGATATCGATCATCGAGACCACTTAGATGCCCTGTTACCTGAAGCTATGCTGAGTTCTGGTAGCCTAGTAATTATTACAACCCGTGACCAAGGACTGTTAACGGGAGCTGATATCAATATCCGTTATAGGATGAAGGAAATGAACAGAGATCATGCTAAAGAGCTCTTCTGTAGTCATGCTTTCCGTGGACCGGATCCACCCATTGCATATAAGGAATTGGTTGAAAGCTTCCTGGAATTCTGTGGAGGTTTACCCCTCTCACGTAAAGTTTTGGGCGCCCATGTTTATGGTAGGGATGAGTATTATTGGAAATTACAATTGGAAAAGGCTAAGAATATCCAGCCTAAGGATATAATGCAGTCTCTTAAAATCAGCTTTGATGGTCTGGAAAATCATGAAAAGCAGATATTTATTGATATTGCCTGTTTATTCAATAAGAAAGAAATGCCGAATATTATAAACATAGCTACATCAATCTGGAACGGATCCCGTTGGAGCGCTGAACATGCAGTTCAAACCCTGCAAGATAAGTGTCTAGTTGAAATCACAGTCAAGCACCGGCATTTTCAAATGCACGATCACCTCCGCGATCTGGGAAGACAAATGGCAGATGACTTGGGCCCTCCTCGGCTGTGGAGACCAGACATTCTTAGATCCATGGTGTGCTGCTTCTTTACATTTTTTAAATTTACATTATAAAAAACTTTTGAAATAGCATCATAATTTATGATTTTTTATGTTATCTTTTCCACCCAACCACAAATTTAACCCTGTTCCTTACCATGTGTAGGAAGCAAAGGGATTTAAACAAACCCTAGCAGAAACAAAAGGCAGGTGTCTTCATTCGTTCAAGGACTCGTTCCTGGAAACGAATATTTGGTATTTTGTAGGTAGTCCAAATGGCTCTACTGAGCCTGACCTTCTGTTGCTTCATTTTGGCAAAATAAAAATCATTCCATCATGGATTCCTGTACAAAATTTACTCTGTTTATCTGTTTCTAACGTGGAAGAAATGTGGAGCACTTTTCAGCAGCAGTTGCAGACCAATACCCAGGTATTTCGCTTTCCTTTTGTTGACAATCAAGTTTCCCTTCCTGGCAGAGCATACATTTCAGAATATGGTTTGGTGAAGATTGTTTACTACTGAGAACTGATGGATTTTTTGAGATTAATTGTGAATGCCAGGCCAGTTTCCGGTTGAGAATCCTGAGTATTTTTTGTTCTCCCTCGTTGCAAAATCTTCCAGATTTATTGAAAAAGTTAAGTCAGCTGGAGGAATTACGAATAATCAGATCCTTGGCAAAGACTGATATAACATCCTTCACACAATCACTTAAGCAACTTAGTAATCTTAGATCATTGCAATTGTCAGAGGGCGGGGGCTTCTTCAATGGGAATTTGATTCTGAGCAAAGGCAGAGATTCAACTAATTTTGAGGCTTCTACAAGCAGCCGCATGAAAAGCCTTGAAACCATAAAAATTCGTAGATTAGATCATATGTCAATGTTGCTAATTAGTGGGAAGATTTGTCCCAGACTTCGATTATTGGAAGTTTTAGCAATGAGGAATCTAAATGAAATGGACTTGCAGCAGCTAGAGAGTCTGAATAGTCTTATAATGAAGCATTGCCCTAAATTGGAAACAATATCAGGGTTATCTTTTCTAACAGGGCTTCAAGTGCTATACATCGTGGAATGTGAAAAGTTGAGATCATTGCCGAACCTTGCACATCTATGTCACCTGGAGCGGATCACGATTGTTGATTGTAATCAGCTGCAGAGTGTACAAGGTGTGGAAGAGTTGCAAGGATTGAAAAGTCTGGAAATTGGAGCGCGTGACTGTGGAGCTGCAGCTGTATTGAATTGCCTTTATGGTCTGAAGGTACCACTAACCATTTTGATGGGAAAGCAACACTATTCATTGTGAAAAGTGAATTTGGTGGATTTTTTCTTCAGGGTTTGGGTGTTTTAATTTTTTTTTATAAGTACGAGATACTTTCTACAGCAAGTCAAATTGTGATATTGCTATCCAAATTTAACTGTGTAGTTTTTGAGTCAAACTCATTAACCTATGATTTATGAGTAGTGGCTCACAAGAACTCATCTCTCATGAGAATGAATGGAACACTTAGCACTCATTGCATCTAGGTGATGCTCACAGAGGTGAAACACCACCCATCCCAGTACTACTCCAGCTCAAATATGTTTAACTACAGAGTTTCCTCCATGGTTAAGCTCACTTTGCTTGCAATCCCATTTGCCAAACCTTCAGCAAGTGTTGTGCCTTATGAACTATTCATTTAGGACAATGCTAACACTTGCTGAAGGTTTTGCAAATGGGGTTGCAAGCAAAGTGGGTTTAACCATGGAGGAAACTCCGTAGTTAAGCGCGCTTGAGCTGGAGAAGTATTGGGATGGATGACCTCCCAGGAAGTTCTAGTGCTTCACTTCTGTCACCACCACCTAAATGCAACGAGTGCTAAGTGTTCCATTCATTCTCATGAGAAATGGGTTCTTGTGAACTATTACTCATCAATCATGAGTCAACGAGTTTGACTTAAAAACTACACAATTGAATCTAATAACAATATATATATTTTTTTAGTGTTATTCGATTCTAATACTATTTATTATTTAATACTGGAGCCACTTTCTGACATTTTTAATGTATCAGAGGCTGCCGTCAGAGCATATCATTTTGAGAGGGAAGCCAGTGGAGAGAGCATCGTCCAGATTAAATATAGATTTGTTTTCAGAGGTGATTGGCGCCCAAGCAGTTGCTGAGATAAACAAAGGAGAGTATAAGCTGGAGATGGGAAGTTCATCGAGTGCAATTACAATGTATGTTTTGCTTGTCACGTCTAATGGTGATGGTGCTTACATAGAAATTGAATCAGCAGTCACCCATGTCCATTTCTTGCCACCTGGAGGCGAGTGGATGATTACAGTTTTATTAACACCACATGATAGCCATGGTATCCTAAATCGTGTCACAGTACATGAAGGCTTTAAGGCCACATTGAATGAAGGGGAAGAAGGGAAAGCATTAACCGTGTTACAGAGGATTGTTGAACGATTTTATGGACAAAGCATGCTACCAAATTTGGCGGCATATGACGTGGTAAAGCGAAAGCGAAAGCTGAAGCATTGAGGAGTGCGATCAATTTGGCTTTCCTGATAGTTCTCTTATTCAATTCAAAAATCAGTTTATCAGTGTTTTCTTTTCAAATTGACAGCAGTTATCTGTTTTGTGTCTTCAGCGTAATTTAATCATATGTAAGATGATTAATTCTATGCCAACAATTGATTCAGTTTGGGCTTTGTTTGTAACTTGCAAAATTAATTTTGGGCCAAACTTATACTTACAATTTGAAGTTTAGGCTAGGTTTGAAATTCAAGTCATATATCTTATGAATCAAATATTGCAACTAATGGTAGGGGAGATAGGGGAGAGAATCTACTAGTTGAGTCTCCTAACTTTGTCTTTCTCAAAATCTTATGTGGAAATTTTAAATCACTGCCAATTTTTTACTGCAGCTTACTTGGCAAGTCCCCCTACTTATAACTAAGGTTTCAGGGCCACATCCTCAAATATGATGCCACATCAGCATGTTTTTTGCAAAGATGTCCAAAACAACCAAAAAAAAAGGTGAGACCAATGGTTGTGCAAAATGGATTCTCATACTTTGTGTAGCTGATGTGGCATCACATGATTGGTTACTTTTTGCAACCAAGGGTACATTTCATTCAATTATAAGTAGTCCTTATAGCAATAACAACTTTAAAGTCACAACTATAGGTACAATGTTGTAAAAAAAAATGGACATTAAATTAACTAGTGTGCATATTAAATCAGCAAATGTAGGTATTAAATCAACAACAACCATTAAAATGTGTTCTAAAATTAAAACTTGAGTATCTTATGAAACTAATGGTACTTAATGATGCGTTCTCATGTTTTGCTTAATTGAAGATTATTTAGAGTGACTACGTACTCGATTACAAGTATTTATAGACATGCGGAAAAAATGAATAACTCTACACTTTGCAAATGGTTCTTTTGATAAAGACCCTGTCATGGACATTATTTGTAGCGTAATAATGGTAGTGTTGAGGATGGTTATGTAGATGCTTAAAAATCAAGGAAGACGGGCATGTACTTATGCATAACTCGTTTCCTTGTTTTATTGTCATTGATGATGGTAATAACAATGATACTTTGATTGCACTCTTGTATAATGAAATGGGAATGTCGTAGATGAAAAGATGATGTTCTAAATGCATGCTTGTAGTTGGATGATTTTTATCATGAGAATAAACATATTGGCAATTTTATGGATGTAGGTGCTAAGCATATAGATAGTAAACAAATTGTTTTGGATGAGTCCCTTACCTTTCCCTTTTATACTGATAACTCAAATGCTGATTTCTTGATTCAAATATTCCTCATGATTTCAACACTTGTGAACATGTTTTTGATTAAGTGAAAACAGGTTTTGAAGGGAACTTGAAACCCTTTACAACATTAGGAAGAAAAATAGATCATCTAAGCACAATAGAGAAGGAGCGGGCATCAAGGAAAAAAAAATAGTTGACAACCAGAGGCAAAAGCCAGCAAAAGGAAAGCACCTAAGACAAGGCCAATCGACAGAAGCAAAAAGGGACAAAAAGAACCCTAAGGCAGAAGCAGAGATAAGTAAAATTCTTAAGAAGCTCATCCGCTTCCAACTCAAGATGACTCATGGTATCAACATCTTTCTTCAGACCCTCAATGTCCTTGTTAGCATTTTGCACAATCTTCTTCATGTGAGCATGGGTTCTCTTACCAGGCCCATCAGGAACATCAACATGATAGATGTCCTTGTCATTAACAAACTGAACTATAGCCTTCTCCTTGCTGGTATTCTCCATCTTGGCAATGAGGATCCTAAGGTGTTCCGAAGAAGCCTAGAGGATCTTAAAGCTCTATTCATTGATCTTCTTGAGAGTGTCCTCCAGGCCATTAACTCTTTTCTCAACAACATAGAACCTATCATCCACTTTCTCAAACCTAGAAGAGTATGCTTTGGTCATGGCATCAACATCATTCACGACCTTGGTGAGATCTCAACTCTTCAGGGAAGGAATTGTCCTTACTAGCCCCATGGCCTAGAGAAAATCCAATTTGCTGGAAAAGGCCCTCTGATTTTTCTTCATTTCTTTAACCTCGTTGAAAACCCAATTAACAATCTTATAGAAATCCATTGCCCCTTCCTTGGTAGTCTGCAAAACTTTCATATTGGGCTCCTTGCTGTAGTTATTAAATTCAGAAAGGGTAGTATCCTCCCTACAAGTACCCATAACAACATCAGTATCAAGATCACTTTGGGGAATGGAACCATGATCAGTCACATTCTTCAGAACCCTATCCTCTTCCATAATATTATTCAACACATTCTTAGTGTTAGGCAACAAAGGAGGGGGAGGGCTGACGGAGTCCACAGGATTCAACTTCACCGGGCTGCAGGGAGGGGAAGGAACATCCCTATCAACATTCTCCGAGTTTCTGACCATAGAAGCCGACATCTTAGGTTTTTGCTAGAAGATCTAACATTATCCTCACGGCCAATCCATCTCCTCGCTTGTGAACATGTTGCTTTCAATCTTATTATTTGAATCAATATGAGAATCCCGCAACAACCACCATAATGGAAGCATATATTTGATACTTCTAAGAAATTTACTAATGTTGAATGTATATCTTGCGAAAGAAATCTAAATGTTTTTTCTATGGGAGAAAGAAGATGATATTATCAATCATTTTCTTTGTAACAATAATTATTATGTGGTTAGTTAACTTGAAATGTATGAAATAGATAGATACTTTGAAGAGTTTGGTTGTTCTTTGAGGCTATCTCAGAATTTTGACTTACATGATAATGTAAATATAAATTTAAAATTTATACACAACCCATTTGTGAAGGAATATTTCAATGTTAGTGAGGGCCATATTGTAGTTGTTCATGAGAACCTTATTATACGTGAAGTTGAGAATCTCAATTTGATACCAAGTGCATTTTTCAATACAAAGAGATAGTAAAGCTTGAATTAATTTGAACAATCTAAATTGTAATTTGAGAGAGCACGCCTATTGATGAAAGTAATCAATTTGATTATTAGATTATTTTATATCTTATATGATTATGAATTGTTGAAAATAGAGGGTGTCTAGGGCGTGGGCATATGTTGCCTTTATATTCAATAATGATATGTTGTATTTTTATTCAATAATGATTTGTATGAGACTAATAATATGGATGTTGTTACATGTGACCTATGGTGTGTCTTACACCCATACTCCATTTTGCCTTAGCAAAATAAGGAACTATTTTTTAATAACTCATATTTAAAGCTTCTCAATGTTTTCAAGCTACACCAAACTCTACCAATATTTTATAAAGTTTTGAAATCCTCTGAAATGTTGATGTTTTTGTCAATTTGATATCTTTTTAAATATTTAATGATATCACGAGCTCACCAAACTTGTTAATGTTGACTTTTTATAATGTTGAAGAGAAAATTGTTGGTGATTTACAAGTTTTGTGAAATCTTGAAAATCTCCTCATTTGCTTTATTTGCCGACATTCTTTGAAGTCATTAAACTTTTAGAACATGTGACAAGTTCAATTAAATTTACAAATTAAGGAAAATGATAGTAAAGATTTCCAAATCTTGTCAAATATATAAGAAATTTGTGAGCTTGTCAAATCGAAAATATATTTTGAAGAGACTCAAAATAATTGACAAAAGAAAAATGACTAGAAAATTTAGTTGACTTCTTTATCTTCTCTTTTTATTTGATTTGAATTTTATCTTGATTTCAACTTTTCCTTCCTAATTTATTTTGAATAATATGTATGTCATTTTTCTTCTAGCTCCATGCATTATTTGCCTTGAAACTTTTGAAAAGAAAGCATTTTCCAACACACATCCATTTATATTGCTTTGAACCTTCCTTGATATTACCCACGCTTATTAAATTTTCTCCATGACGACACTTCAAAGTTTTAGTGAAGAAAAGAAAGATGCAGGAGAGCTGGGTTTTCTGGAGAAAGAAAATAAAAAATTATGATCCACCCTCATTTAAAGTGATATTATTGCATATAATATTGAATTCTATCATTTGTTAAATGCAAAGATAATGTCGTTATGCACTTGTTACTTCTCACTAGGAAAGAAATGCATGGTAGCAACATATTCTTGTTAGTGGGGGAGACAATTGGTTTTATTTTAATGTTTTCTTAAGTCAACTTATTGTCTTACCAACTATATTTTTTTATATAGTTGTATCCTTTCATCAAATTGGGGCCACCCTGCAATTCATGACTAGTTGCTCTTCTCCCCAAGAAACTATAATTGTTTGACAAATTGCCTCCAAAAAATGTGCTCTTATGGGATGCCATGATTGTGGGATATGTAGAATGTGGAATTATAGACAAGGCATGTGAATTGTTTTTGATAATTAAAAGTAGAAAAAAAAGGGTGTTGTCCCTTACACCAGTCCTAAGGCAAAAAAAAACTAAATACAAGGTCTAAAACTGACCATTAACAACAATCTAGCAATACAACAAGCAACCCACATCACAGTGCAGTTGTTTCATGGGGGGAGAATGAGGGACTACTGAGTGAATTTTCCTTTGCTGATAGACAATTGTCTAGGAAATACTTTAGGTAGAGTCCCCACCACTAGGGAGAGGTGGTAGAAACCCCTTCTCAAGACGATTAGCACTAGGAATAGAATGCTGGCAATGTTGTGCCTCCATAGCCAAAGGTTGGAGAAGATCAAGAGAAATCATTAGAGGAGGGTCCACATGGCCATAGGGGACTGCACTAGCAACGAGAGGTGGAGTCGGGTCCACCAAGTCTTCCAAAACAACATGAGCATCACCATGGGGGGAGTCATCATCAATGTGCATGAAGAATTATCAAAGGAAGAATAAGAGGCCAAGACGGTCAAATGATCATCATTTGCATCCTTCCACCAAGTGGCAACACCTTTACGATGTGAGAGAGAACAATTAGTAGCCAAATAAGTAGTAGAGAAGCACCATTGACATCAAAAAGGGAGACCCTCATAATCCACCGATTGAGTCCAAGACCTATCGACAACCATGAGAACCACATCCCTCGAAAGGGGTGTGGATATGTCAATGTCCACCAGAATGTGAACAAAGGTAGAGAGGCCCATATTTGTCGTAGGATCATCTACCTTTAAGAAGAAGACAATAGAGTTTTCAATGGCCTCAAAGCAATAATTCTCCCAAAAATGAAGGGGAAGATTTGGGAGACAAACCCTCACTGGACGCACATTGAGTAGTTCAGTAAGATGGTTAAAGGAGTATGTCTAGGGTTTGGCCAAGAGAGAATGATTCCCTTAGCCCCATAGCTTTCTCAACACCAAATCACAGTCTTAAAAAGAAATAAAAAGAGCAATAACGAACCCCTTTGCACAAGGGAAAAGCTCAATGTAACCTGGTGCAGGAGCACCTAGAGCATAGGGGTCACCATGAAGCCCTGATTGAGATCCAAGGAGAGATGAAGACAAAGGAGGCCTAAAAGGTCTTAAATATATGTAATTTGGCCAATCGAGCCACAAAATATAATGAAATGCACTAAAAGTGCCAAAAAGATGTAATGTTGTCATGTGGGCAAAATAAGGCCTAAAGGGATAATGTAAGAGTTAAAGGGGTAGATTAAATTTTTTTGTTTTGTTTTATGATCCATAAGGTCTTATATGACCATATTAATGTAATGGGGGTGATATTTATATCCTTGGTAGAAGGAAGGACAAAGTTATAGAGATTGTCAAAGAATGACAATATGTTAGTAATCTTTGTTAAGGGGAAACCGATGACCAAAAGTTGGTTCTAATGTAGTTAATGGGTTTGGTTCGGTCAAAAACTGATTGAAACATATTTATATATTTTGTAAGATTCGAAAATGAGGAGAGGGGGTGGTTGTGACAAGTTTGTTGTCAATAAAAATAAAGTTTTCTGCAATTTTCCTTATTCTGCCATAACAGAATAGTCTGATAGCAAACTTTTATTTCTTGTTTTATTCTTACTGTAAGGTTCTAAAACCTATTGTATTGTTTATAATAATGAATCTACTTCATTTTTGCTTTTGAATCACCCGATTCCATTAAGTATTGGCAAAGTTATTCAATTTTTGGTGTAGGCTGTCCAAACCCTCAATAGGGTAATCTGAGGAGATAAAAATGTGATTTATATTAGGTTCAACATGGAAGAAGCCTCTCATCTTGGAAAGGGATGAAGGAGATGATGTATATTAACTTTCCATGAAGTTGCATGAGCCCATGCAAGGTTTTGGCACGTGCTTGAAGCAGTGGAAGTGACTTGTTTTGAGGAAATGAAGGAATGACTGTCAAAGGAAAAAATAGTCTCAGTGCGGGGGACATATCTCCTTAATGAACTGTTGGATCTGACCAAATTTTGGATATGTTGGAGAGGGCTAGGTTACGCCAAATCTGACTAGAGCGATCGAGGAAATGTGATTGGAGTCAAAAGTTATGAATGTCTGTGTACAGGTCTATCTAAGAGGACAACGAGAAGGTAAATTGGTTGTGTTTAATCAAGAAGTTGTATTGTTGAGTCAAATGTATAGGATGGAGTGTGGATAGGGATTAGATGGTCCAATTTTTATGGTCCAATGATGATATTAATGGAACAACATAAAGTGTTGGTTAATGGAAGATCATTATTAAAGGGTTATTGGTCTAATGTATGGGATCAAATTGTGAAAGGGTATGTTTGTTGATGAGGACAGTCACAATTGAGTGGAGATATGATCAAACATGATCAAACAAGTTGATAAGAGGGGTGATAAGAGTTGTCTACAAGGTGTATAGTCTAGTGGAAAGAACCATTGTTGACTAGTGAGAGGTCTATTATGTGGGTAGGGTCTAGGAGATTGATCCATTGAAGGAGGATCAAGGGGATTTGATAGGATGTTTCCTAGTAACCACCAGTGCTCTGCATCATAACCAGAGACTAAGGATTTCTAAGAATAAAAAACCGAACAATGAAAATTCAGAAGGGAAGGCCAAAAATTAGTGAATCTACAGACTAACCTGCAATGTTGGTATAAATCCACATTCTCCACCACATCCAAACCACACACCACCTCAAGGGATGTCTTGGCACAGGCAAGAGGTCGAGATTTCTCCTTTGAAGGAATTGTTATCACATAGGTTTGCGCCCCAAATGCCAAGTTAGTCTTAGTAAACCTGTGTAACATGAGACTAATCTCAAGTTGTAGGTGTCCTATAGTCAGAGTAGACCTCTAGAGAGGGCAGGTTCCCGCTAACAAAATCCTAAATTGCTAACTCTTGATAGGAAAAGGGAGAGAGATTGCATGTAAAGAAATAACTACTAGCTTAGGAGGTGATTCATCGAACATTAAAATATGAAAAGATGACTACCTAACTCACAATCTGATATATTAAAAGATCTGATCTTCACAACTCAATCAAAGTATCCATCACATAAGCATTTCACATGTAGGTATTGTTTTCAATGATTTGTGCAAAGGAAAAAGATATTTCACAACCCCAAAACATTGATATAACAATTATACACAACATGCAACATGTACTACACATACATTTCTTTACCATACATTGTTTGAAACGAACTAACAAGTAAATGATTAAATACAAATCACAATACTTTCTTGAATTCCCTCAAACAAAACAATGATTGAAAATATTGAGGACAACTTGCTGCATTTTATTGAAATCATAAAAGAGACGTTACAAAACATAGAAAAACATGTGTTACAATCCATTCCACTTTTGCATTGAAAAGGGGGAAGAAAGAAATGAACCATTACAAAACCTCTATTGTCCTTTTATTGAAAAACAAGCTTCAAATCAGGGGCTCAATTAACTATACTCTAGTCATCTTCCTTAATTTTGGGCTAGGTGAGGCTGAAGCTAGAAAATTCTTCCTCAAATCGGGAGTTTTGACTCCTGCCATCTCTATCCCTAGAAATTAGGAGTTAATTCTAACATGCCTACCACATACTGAATTAAAATTCACACCTCTTCCACACCCTTAAAATTTTCCAAACAAACTTCTGTACTAATCTTTAGTAACCAGAAAAATCAAGCTTCAAATTGATAGCTTAGGATCTTCCTTTTGTTGCTGCTACAAGGCCTCGTTGGGTGTATTTTAACCTATATGCATCTTTTCCATTCACTACATCTTATACATTAATTGATGTCTCTCTATGTACATAGTTGATTCATGAAGTTTATAGAAAGCAACCAAATGAAGGCACCTCTGCAAATAGAAGGGATAACCCATGCCGAGAAAATGATGTGAAAGATGTCTTTGACAAAGGAAAACCACTTATAGAGGATAAATAGGAATGTGGAAGTAGCTGGGTGACATGTACAAGGATAGAGAATGTTGGGATTAATGGGAAGTAGTATTGAGAGGGGAGGGGTGAATCAGTACCTCTAAAACTTTTAACACTTCTTCATTAGCAATCAATCTTTATTGTATTACCGACCAAATCTGATGTTCTTTCTTATGCATGTAATATTAACTCATAAACTTAATTGTATGTAACATTCATAGAAACATTTATGAAATTAATAGACACATAACACAAGATATGATATCGCAGAAAACCCCTGTTAGGAAGTAAAAACTGCGGTGAGGATGGCACCCACAAAACTTCACTATCTGCAGATTGGAAGGGAGGCAGTTAAGGCTTACAATTTGATCACTTCTGATTATCTACCCTATTAAGAGTATTAATGTGGAGACTTGTTAGGATCTACTCTGTTAAGAGCTTTAGCAACACTGATGTAGTGTCCACTTGGTTAAGAGATTTACAATAGGACTATTAAATCCACCTTCCTTGAAAGGATCTCTTAAGTGTACCCCACTTGTTAGAATGTGTACAATATGTATGACCTGAATGTATGCAATCTATAATTGCTGATCACAAATCCATTAAAGCTTACAGTATATGAATATCACCTATAGTGATTGATTAATACCTTTTCCTGCTTGTTGGTAGCCTTGGTTCTTGTTCTTGAAAACTAATTTGATCTTTGTCTATACTTTTGCATGTATTCTCTTGTCTAAACCTTAGATGCTCTTAGAGGCTACAATCATCATCGAACAACATGTTTACAATTGATTGAGCATCTATTTATACAAGTTCTTTGACCTATTTTAGAATCATGCATTACAATGTTAACTCTAGATCCAAGGTATACAACTTGACCTTGATCCTTTAGTTTGCATGTTTTAAATCAGTTAGACTGATAAAAACAATAATAATTACATTGCTTTTCCCTTGCGTAATGAATTTAAAACAAATCAAGAAGCTAAATATAAAACTTGAGTGATTTATTTGACGTGGAAGTCAGATCCACTTTTTGCGGGATGTAACTGACTCTCGGTATCTAATTGTTGGTGTGAACTGAAAGTCTGTCAGTGTTCCTTCTTTGAACTGTTCATCGGGTTCCCTTCATCTATTGGGTTCCACTCTTGACTGTTTCGTTGGGTTGCACTGTTGGTTACTCGTCAGGTTCCTTTGTCTTTTCTGTCATCGAGTAACACTAAATAGTGTTGTGTCGGGATGCTTTGTACTTAGCAATATCGGTAACCTTGTTGTCGGGTAGTGTTGTACCCTGTCTGTCAGTGTAGTATAAACCAATGGTGTTTATCATGTTTTTCCTTGCATATACTAATGGAAAAATATAATGTCTTCAATCTCCCCCTTTGACATTAGTATCAAAAATTGATATGTGCACAATATTAAAGTGTTTAGTATGTACACTGTGTATATATCCTTTTCATTATATGACTCCCCCTAACTGTATGCATCCATATAGTATAAGTATATGTACATGTATACTTGCCTTTGTACTATACATTCCCCTTTTTTCATAATCTTTCCTCTTTTTAATTACTGACTGTACATATCATTTCCCCCTTTTTTGATAATCATGACAAAAATGTACAACTTATAAGTTGTCAAAAATGTGCAACTTACAGAGTGTCAAGAATTTGGGAGTGACTATTCTTGATATCTTCAATCATTTTCTCCCATTTGTCTTTGAGGATTTCCAGTGCCATGTGCTCTAGTTCAATCCTGGCTTGCATATCATAAATGTTGTCTAGGATAGACATTTTTGGGGTGGCAATAAGTGTTCTTGCCTATGTCATATGGTGTTGCAATAATGTGAGATTTGGTAAGAGTTGAGCTTGAAGCTCATTCACCTCATCTTTGAACTTTGTTTTTGCAATATGTATATCTTGTCTCAGCTTCCTAGCTTGCTTGAGCTGGTCATTGTGCAATTTGATTGCATCTTCAGTGTTTGTGAGACCTTGTGCACTAACTTGAAGATCAGCATCAATTTGTGCTATCTTTTTGGTATACTCCTTGGTGAGTTGATCCAACATGCACAATTTTTGAATTAAGGCTATAGCTTTTGAAATTATAGGGTCCAATGTGCTTACCAGTTCAGATAGCTTCACCTTTTGCAGTGCCACTTCTTGGCTTATTTTCTCTTCTAACTTGAATTCACATTTCTTCTCAAGTCTTGCTTCCATAGCCTTCTTAGCATCTATATTCTAAGATGTGATACCGTCGGTGAGAACCACTAATTGATCAAGCATGGGAGTTTTTTGATCAACATCTGTATCAGGTACAATTTGCTGAAGGATTCCTTTTGCAACTTCAAGTACCTTTGATTTCTTTGTGGCTTTTCTCAGCTTATCCTGGATAGCTTTTCTCTCACAAAGTCTAGCATACTTTGTCAACTTAGTAGGATCCAATGTTCTAGGATCACATATTGGAATCTCAATTATTTCATCTAGAGTGACTGGATTTTTGATCTTGCTCTTCTTCTTTTATGTAGAAGCAGATGTATGAACTACCATTTCTAGTTCATTTGTTTTCTCTGAGGCACTTGATGAAGGATTTTTAGATGAAACTTCTTGTGCCTTCTGCTCAGGGTTCACCTATTTTTTAGGTGAAGATGTCTCTTCATCAACCTTGGGTGTATCAACAGATTTCTCTTTTTTTTTGGTTTTGAGAATCATATGTCTTTTCTTCTTCACTCTTCTCCTTCTGCTTTTCCTCTTCTACTTGTTTTTCTCCTTCTTTATTCTGATCAGTAGACTTGTCTTGCTGATCATCGGTAGCAACTTGTTCTGCAGTTGTATCTTTGGATTCATCTGTTGTATCTTTTGTTTCTGCATCACCCTTGTCTTTGGGTATGCTTGTATCTACAGTAGATTCTTCGTGTCCTTCTAGCACATTAATGACCTTCATCAATACTGGCATATTATTCTGTGTGCCCACCTGTGCTGCATCTATAGTTGTGTCATGTTCGTCAGTTTGGGCTTGTTGAACAGTGACATCTTCATCCTTTTGAATTTGTTCTGCAGGGTCCAGTCTTGTTATGTCAATGATTGAAGTGTTTGGCCATGTCTCATCAACAACATCCATGTCCTTATTTCCTTGTGTCTCCAATGCTTGTTTCTTTTCTTGATCCTTAAGAGATATGAATATTACATCACCATCCTTTTGTGGATCCTTATCAGAATCATAGTGTGTAATATCTTGAATGTCAAGATCATCCATGACTTTATCTAAGTCAATGAGCTCAGTATCCTCCACATTATCCAAAGCAATGTGCTCTAGACTTGCTTTTTCTTTCTTCTCCTCTATATGAGGTGTCTCGGTGAGAAGTAGTTGATTCTCACAGCTTGTTGATTCTGCAGGTAGATTAAGAATTTCTCTCCATTTAGCATCTGTCATGCTGTCAAGATCTAAGAACTTCCCCTATAGCACCTTGTAGGCTCTTATCTTTGCCACAAATTTATTGGAATGCTTTTTCATCATTTCTTTTATCTCTTCCATTTTGGATTCGGGAGGCATGAGTGTCACAAGTATCCTCTCCCTTGCTTCCTTTTCGAAGTTCAAAGCATAAGACCATCGTGCTGAAATTCTGTCACTCAGTGGTTTGGTTATTTTGTTAGCAAAATCTACTGGTACATATTTGAATTTAGCCATAGACATGATTATTCCAACTTCTATTTTGTTGGTCCTCGGGCTCCAAATTTACCCATTGTCTCATTTTCCTATCAGTCATGGTACATGTTGTAGCAATTGAATCAACTATCTTATCAATTTTTCTAGGGGTTAAGCTTTTCTTGTCCACTTCAGGCTCATCCTGTTTTGAATCTTCAATGTTGGTTTTGGTCCTGACTAGTCTTCTCCTCCTTTTAGTAGGTGTTTTCTTCTCTATTTGTTTCTTCCTTGTATAGGTCCTCACTTGACCTTTCTTAAGAGGTGTTGTATCTTTCTTTGCTGGTTGGCTCCTTGTCCTCTGAGCTGCTATACTCCTTGGTTTCTTGGTTGGAGGTGGAGGCACATCAGACTCTGTGGATTTAGAATATGTTTCTTGTTTATCTTCCTCTTCACCGATGGTACCCTGTTCCTCGGTGTCCTCTGTTTGTTCTTTCTCCTCCTCATTTACCAAAAAAAACTTCTCAAGATTATTCACCATCTTGGTTTTCTTGTTGTTAGTATTCTTGATGACTAGGACTGTTTTTATTTTAGATTTTGCCTCTTCATATGTGCCAAATATTTGTTGCTTACTGTCAAGTGGTTCATTCAACAGTGCATCAATTGCATTTGTTGCTTGATCTATGTTAATCTCATAGTTAAGTGGTGGTAACCAGGCTGTCCTTGGTACAACTGGTTTAATATGAGTAAAGTCTGAATCCACCATAAAACATATCTCATCCCTATGATTTTCAATTAATTGTTCAGGGATCCTTACTCTCTCCATCATCTTTTCCTTGAAATCAAGGAAGTATTCAATCATCACTGAATCAAAGTTGTCACTTAGAAACTTGATAAGGTCACTTATTTGCAATGTGACTGGCTTGGTGGTGTCCCACTTCACTTTGCCAATTGAAGCTAAGTATTCTTGAAAATAAAAGAATATACACATTATAAGTGAGCCAAACTTACATGTGTTTGTCTTGGTAGACCTGATTGTTGTCATATTTTCATCAAGTTGCTTCAGTAGGATCTCACATGGATCCATTTGTATTCATTTTGTGAAAATCTTGTAAGCTGTGCTTACTGATGTTGATGCTATGCTATTTTATCCTGCTCGCTTGAAATATTTTGTACCCTATGACACATGCACCGAACCTCAGTTCTTCATTGGTGATGGTGTTCAACTTAAGTCCTCTGTTATCCCATACATCGTTGGTGAGTTTCTCAACTTCGGGTTGAGAGGGATGCTTGTGAGATTTTGGTTTGTCAGTTATAGGGTAACCTGTTACAGCATGTAATACATCCTTTGTAATCTACTTGGGTTCATCCAGCCATAACTTTTGATCGTGCATTCTGTTAGAGTAATCAGTTATTTATTACTCTTTTTCGCTTAAGCTTTCTCTTAGGTGCATATAATTAATACTTTATATTAATTATATTGCGCAACCTAGCCTTTATGTTTTTAGGGTTTCATTCACC
>MU228042.1:600449-620893 GCA_018584345.1 Thuja plicata
TTCATTCACTTTGGAAATAATAATTTTCTCTCACTCCGCTGAGATTTTCCAAACCCTAGCTTCTCTCTCTCTCTCAGGTTTCTCTTTCAGCTTCAGGTATTTTGCATGCAGGTGTTCTTGGCAGTCTGTGGATTTGCATGTTTGCAAAATCCTACACATTCTGCTTAGTACCAACCTAATCCAGTTGGTTTTGAAAACCCTCAGGAAATATAGGGCATTTGTTATCCCTTTTATTTGCAAGTTCTTGTGTTCTTCCTTTAGGTTCCCTTGATCATCATATAGCTTCTTATAAGCTTGATCTATCTCCAGATCACCAATCTTAGCGATCTTGCAGTGGATATACATTCTAACGTCTTCTATCAACAAAACCCTAGGTGGAATTTTTGAAAATGCGCCAGACTCATCGGGTTGCGAGGTAATCTCTGGGCATATCTTGTATTTGGGTTCCACACAAGTGCTATTCTTGATTAGCTTAACGACATTCTTCTTTTCACTCTTCAATTTTTCTATTCTTGAATTTGTTGTCATTGTGTTCAAATTTAGGGCTTTTTTTCAAAAATAATAATAGAGTTCTTGATACGCTTGGTACTTACTTCAATCTATGTAACTTGTGAGTGATCTATTTGGAGTGCGTTGGATCAAGTCAAGGATGCTCTGCTAACTGCTCTCTTTTTTCTTTGCTTTGTTTGCTCAATTCGCGTGTGAAGAATGAAGTGCTTCTATTGAGTATTTATAGACTTTTTCCCTAAGTCTGTCATAAATGCTCAACAACTCGTCGGGTCATGAAGACGGAGTTTTTCGGGTAAACTCTCAAATAACATTCTCAGTGTTGACAGGATTCTCAGGATAGCTGTTGAGATTGTTGCTTTCACTGACGGATTTTGGTGTAGTGTCAAGACAACATTGTAACTTTGCTTCCTTACCGACGGGTGTCGGTTTACATTAGCGACTTAGCCTTTTTATGTGTTGACCGATAATTCTTGGTAAGTGTAGACAACTCATTTTTATGTTCATCGATGATTTTTGGTATGTGTTTACCGACGGGGTTGTTTTCTCAGAAATTTAACAAGTAACATAATATGCATCTTTATTCATGCAGATTTTGACTATCTATCAATTTGTATAATGGAACTGATGCAAAATATGACTTGGTGTAGTGCAGTTCCATACATGTTCATCTTTTAGGCGGGGGTGGTGATTTCACCAGATCCATGGGATGAGGTGTCACTGACTGCATTGCTTGGTCCAACTTCCTTAATGGTTGAAGCTTTCCTCCACATTTGCTTTCTCATTTTCTTGATGTCTTCAATGGTGTTACCATTTGCAAAAGTGGTTGTTTCTGTTATTCGGTCTCTATAGTCCTTCTTTAGATGTCCAAGCTTATGACAGTGCAAACATGCCATTCCAGGGTTGGTCCAACCTCTAGACCTTTTGGTCTATGTTCTCATGCAGTTTGAAGCAATGTGATCATATCTACCACATGCTGTGCAATTTATCCATGTATTGTAATCCCAAACATATGAATTACCAACTCTATTTAGTTTATATGTATTTTCTTCATTTTTGGGTTTCCATGCTTCAATTTTCTTCTTCCTACATTCAAAAGATGTGTGCCCATGCATTTTATAGGTGGGACAATACTTGTCCATATAGGTTTCCTTCTTTGGTTCTTTCAACTTTGATTTACATTCATATGCTTTATGTCCTTTCTTGCTACAATTATAACAATGTCATATGAATGTAAATGTGGATTTAGGAATACCTTTTTCTTTGCTCCTGCAAATATTTGAGGTGTGGCCTTGCTTTCCACAGTGATTGCATGTAATCTTCCTTGGTCTAGGATTGATGTAGTCATCTTTTGGATTAGCTTCATTTGATGACTCTCCATGCTTGGTGTACCCTAGTCCAGTGTTGGTGTTGGGTCTTCTTTGTGCATTCAAGAGTTCATCCATCCTTTTTGTACTTTCTTCAGCTCTCTTAATCATGTCATTATGATGTTGTTGAATTCTAACCTCATGCTTTAGTTTTTCATTCTCTTCTCTCAGTTCACTAATAATCTGTATACTTTCAATGAGTTCCATATTCATTCTGTTTGCTTCTCGATTGATCATAAGAACAATCTGATTTGTAACCTTATGGTGAAGCTCTGTAAATCTTTGTATCTCAGACTCTTTTTCTTGTATCTTTTCTGTGATCTTTCTTCTATCATCAATAGCTAGTGTTCTCTCTTGTTCAGCTTGCCTAGCATTGTTCATGACATCAATCATCCTTACCATCTGTGTCTCTTGACCGATTTGCAGAGATTTGACTTGTCCAGCCAGATGTAGATTGATTTTAGTTAGGCTTGTGATGCTTTCTTCTGATGTATATGATGCTTTGCTTGTATTTGATCTTAAAGACTCAAATAAATTTAGAATATCTTCCTGATGATAATCTATCTTGTTACAACGAGATGCCATATTCTTTCTTTCATCCAGCAACTGTCTCATGTTGATTCTAGCTTCTTTATACTGTTCATAGAACATATGAATTTCAAGATTTTTATTCTCAATATTTTTATCAAGTTTGTACTTCTCCATTGTATAATATTTTCTCTTAAGCCTTTAAGATTTCCAAGAAGAGACTCAACTCTGATACCAATTGTTGGGGTTAATGGGAAGTAGTACTGAGAGGGGAGGGGTGAATCAATACCTCTAAAACTTTTAACACTTTTCACCTTTCTTCATTAACAATCAATCTTTATTGTATTACCGACCAAATCTGATGTTCTTTCTTATGCATGTAATATTAACTCATAAACTTAATTGTATGTAACATTCATAGAAACATTCATGAAAGTAACAGACACATAACACATGATATGATATCACAAAAAACTCCTGTTAGGAAGTAAAAACTGCGGTGGGGATGGCACACACAAAACTTCACTATCTACAGATTGGAAGGGAGCCGGTCAAGGCTTACAATTTGATCACTTCTGATGATCTACCCTGTTAGGAGTATTAATATGGAGACCTGTTAGGATCTTCTCTGTTAAGAGCTTTAGCAATACTGATGCAGTGTGCACTCAGTTAAGAGATTTACAATAGGACTGTTAAATCCACCTTCCTTGAAAGGATTTCTTAAGTGTACCCCAGTTGTTAGAATGTGTACAATATGTATGACTTAACTGTATGCAATCTATAATTTCTGATCACAGATCCATTAAATCTTATAGTATATGAATATCACCTATAGTGATTGATTAATACCTTTTCCTACTTGTTGGTAGCCTTGGTTCTTGTTTTTGAAAACTGATTTGATCTTTGTTTGTACTTCTGCATGTATTCTCTTGTCTGAACCTTAGATGATCTCAGAGGCTACAATCATCATCGAACAACACATTTACAATTGATTGAGCATCTATTTATACAAGTTCTTTAACCTATTTTAGAATCACACATTACAATGTTAACTCTAGATCCAAGGTATACAACTTGACCTTGATCATTTAGTTTGCATGTTTTAAATCAGTTAGATTGATAAAAACAATAATAATTACATTGGTTGTCCCTCACGTAATGGATTTAAAACAAATCAAGACGCTAAATATAAAACTTGAGTGATTTATCTGACGTGGAAGTCAGATCCACTTTTTTGCAGGATGTAACCGACTCTCGGTAACTGATTGTCGGTGTGAACTAAAAGTCTGTTGGTGTTCCTTCTTTGAACTATTCGTTGGGTTGCTCTGTTGGTTACTCGTCGGGTTCCTTTGTCTTTTCTGTCATCGGGTAACACTGAATAGTTTTGCGTCAGGATGCTTTGTACTTAACAATATCGGTAACCTTGTCGTCGGGTAGTGCTGTGCTCTGTCTATCGGTGTAGTATAAACCGATGGTGTTTATCGTGTTTTTCCTTGCATATACTAATGGAAAAATATAATGTCTTCAAGAGAAATATTTCAACAATCAATTATCAGTCCTTGGCCATGTCACAGTCGTCAGAAGTCAAACTATCTTGTTGGAAAAAAATCTCGACGGGTGCAGAAAACACAATGAATTATCGGTCGTCAACACATATCAAAGAGAGAAGAAATATGTCACCCTGATGCGAGTACGTTGGGATCAAATAGTCAAAGAGACTAAAAAAAAATCTCTCCGAAGCCAAAATGTCATCCCGATCAAGAAGAAACAAAAGAGGAACCCCGATGCATGTCTTGTTGATATTATCCCGTCTCTCCAATGAGAATCATAAGATAAACTGCCAGATACCTCATGCTGACTGATGCTAGTCATCCTAATGCACTAATGCAAAAAACGTTATGTGTTTTATGCCAACCTCCTCCATCAGAGAGACATTGGAAGAAGTCAACCGAACAAATAATTGTCTCACTGAACTTGAATTTTCATTGGGGAGACTTAGAAGATCTCTCTCCGATGACTGCCTTGAATGTTCTATCGAAGAGACACACAAATAACTCTTCTCGACCAAGGATCATCTCATTGATAGAAACACTAGTGTCATAATTGACTTGGTGTAGAATAGACAGTGTTATCGACAGTGTGCCAAAAAAATACAACATTTGCCAAGCTTGTGTCAAAAACATACTGCACGAAGCTCATAAAAGTGTCTCAGATTGGTTATTTGTGATAGGCTAATGGTGGAAAAAATAGCCAACATTTATGTTGACTCAGAGGGATGCTTTCCTATTAAGCATAAGATTAGTAACCTTTATAGTATCCATTGGGCATAGAGTCATAAGAGGACTGAAAAGAACCTAGGACAGACTTGTAACTTCACTGCAACAAGCACTAACATCAATAAACCTTTAGACCAGACCAAAACAAACTGTGCTCAAGCACTTGGAGGAACTAAACAAGACTAAAAATAAAAGATAAACTAGACAAACTTGTGCACTAGCACTTGGAGGAAAGACAAAACAAAACTATCCTAAACCTAAACTAACTGACAAGGATGGTGACTCAAACAAAAGCATTGATAGGTTTTTGAAAATAACTCCCCTTTCTTCCCAACTTAGAATGCTTCATGTGCTTATGAACAATAGATAAAAGATGAAGAAAAAAGATAGGCTTTATCATATGATGCAATACTACTTCAAGCACGAAGACAAATTCATATACCTCTTCTGGTGGATAAGGTAGTGGAGGCTGCTCTTCTTCAGTTGCAACCTCATACTTATGTGCATGGATGACTTGTGCTGTCTCCTTGGCCTCCAAACGTACTAGATGTCTTATAGGACAACCTCTTGTAGGAATGAAATTGGAGCTCTCCTTTTTGGCTGCCATGAGCTCATGAACTACTTCTCCAACCTCATTTTATGATTCCTTAAATGATTCTCTTGAAAACCTGATATCTTGCATTTTTTTCTCCATGTTGTTCCTAATCTACCTCTTCAAAAGGTGTTTCTTTAACCTTCATGTTTAAACAAAAATTCTCCAAATCATCCCAAAATATGTCCTATTCAATGTCTTCCTCAGTCTTCCGCATAGGAGGACTACCTTTGACTATGTTTCAGCTCTCTTCAATGTTTAATGAGACATAAAAAATGTCCCCTTGAAGTATAGGTTTTGACTTAGGAACTTGATCGCAAATTTTTGAGTTTGAAAGGGATGACTTGGCATCCATCTTTTAGAAAAAATCATCATTGATATTTAAGAACATACACTCATCATGATTAGCTTCTTCAAGTATAACTATCCTATTTAAAACTATTGATTGCTAAAGATATCAAAGCTTTTACCTTGACAAACAATCTCTTGTCTTTCCTCTTGTCCATTTTGATGAAATTTGTTATCCATATCAACCTTTTTATTTCTCATGACAAAGTCGTCCTCATTTGCTTCTTGAAATAGTAACACCCTATCCAAATGATCCATATTGTTTTGTTGTTTAATACTTGTCATTGGGGTTAGCATGAGCATAATCTCTTCATTTTCATCAACAAAATCATGACATTCACTAAATAAATTAGTCACTATCTGATCATTTTCCTCAACATAACAAGGTAGCTCACTGAATAAATCAGTTAGAACTTCACATTTTGCACTCATTTATTGCTTACAACCTTGTTGTTCAGATTGATATGCTAGTAAAGGCATTGATACAACCTCCTCATCAACATATAGTGGAATCTCACTTAACAAATCAGGCAAAATTCATGTTGATATCCATTTTCTTTTACTATACCTTGCTGTTTCAACTTGTTATACTCATCATTCTGCTGCAACAAATCTGATTTTTCATATTGATCCTCATGCATAAGCAAATCTAAAGAAAAATACTCCACTTTTCCTTTAATCATTTCCTCTAGAAGATTTGGATCATTTAACCAACACTTTTGGCAAACAATTGGTCCTCCTAGAAACAATGAAATGGTGTTGGTACAAGAGGGTCTAGATGAGAGAAATAGGTATCATGGAAGACTTTCTTGAGAAGAAGAAGGTGCTTGGGATGGATGCTCATGAGGAATAATGGGTTGCTTTTATTCTGCAAGCTGATCTGGAATACAATGAACTGATTGTGCTTGTAATCTATGGCCTTGAAAAAGCATTGGCTTCATTTTCTCTTCCTTGTATCTTACTTGTGCCTCGAACCATGCAATATCCTCTTTATATTGTTTTCTTTGTGCCTCCAACTCCTTCACAAGTTTTTTTTTGAGTAGCCACCTCCTTTGCAAGAAGTTTCCCATACTATCTTTTTTGTGCCACCAATTATTGCTTATGGAATTGGACTTATTGGGATAGCCCCTCCTCATGAAGATAGGCCTGATATTCCCACTCCTCTTGTTGTAATTCGATCTCTTGATGGAAATCTAATTCTTGTTGCCTCTTAATGTCATCACTCTGCTTGGTGAAGTCTAGCAAAGCATCTTTGACAAAGTTTTTCATGTCCCTCAGCTCCACATTTTCAATATTTTGAGGCTGAGTGGGATAAATAGCATGTTGATTTGATATAGAATGGATTTCTTGAGGGGTATTTTGGGTATATACATGCTACTATGAGGTTGGTGCAAGGGTGGGTGTGTGGTGTGCATGATAAACATGCTAGTAACTTTCTGTTGAAATGTTAATTTAGCTATGGACAATGGTTTGTTCAACTTGATATGGAAAATAAGAAGGCACGTGGGTAAACTCCTCATGATATGTAGGGTGATATGACATATCACCATTAGACATAGACATACTTATTCATTAAAAGATCTTGAAAAATAGATTTTATTTGAAACATACCAATACTAGGATTGCTTAAACCAATAGATATGCACTTGGTGTCGCCATGGTGTTTCAAAAAAATGCCTCCAAAGACTAGTTGCACTAATTAAAACACTACAATTCTCCGTGGATGATGAGAATCATCGATCGCATCCCATCGAGCATGCCAAAAACTGTTATCACATAGGTTTGCACTGCAAATGCCAAGTTAATCTTAGAAAACCCGTGTAACATGGGACTACTCTCAGGATGTGGGTGTCCTATGGTGAGAGTAGACCTCTAGAAAGGGTTGGTTCTCACTAACAAACTTATAAACTATAAACTCTTGATAGAAAAAGGGAGAGATATTGCATGTAAAGAAATAACTAATGGCTTAGGAGGTGATTCACCGAATATTCAAATTTGAAAAGCTGACAACCTGACTCATAATCTTATATAAATTAAAAGCTCTGATCTTTGAAATTCAATCAAAATATCCATCACATAAGCATTTCACATGTAGGTATTGTTAAATTCAATTATTTGTGCGAAGGAAAAAGATATTTCACAACCCCAAAACACTGATATAACAATTATACACAACATGCAACCTGTACTAAGCATACATTTATTTCCATACATCAAGTTTGAAATGAACTTACAAGTAAAAGATTAAATACAAATCACAATAACTTGCTTGAATTGCCTCAAATAGAACAATGAACAAAGTAATTGAGAAGGACAACTTGTTGCATTTTATTGAAATCAGAAAGGAGATGTTACAATACTTAGAAAATCATGAGTTACAATGCATTCCACTTTTGCATGCAAAAAGGGGAAGAAAGAACTAAACCATTACAAAACCTCTGTTTTCCTTTTATTGAAAAAAAATCTTCAAAACCTCTGTTTTCCTTTTATTGAAAAAAAATCTTCAAAGCAAGGGCTCAGTTAACTCTACTTGATTCCCTTAGTCATCTTCCTTGATTTTGGGGTAGGTGAGGCTAAAATTGGAAATTTTTTCCTCAAATTAGGAGTTCTTACTCCTACCATCTCTTTCCCTAGAAATTAGGAGTTAATTCTAACATGCCTACCACATACTGAAATTCAATTTCATACCTCTATCACACCCTTAAAATATGCCAAACAAACTTCTGTACTAATCTTTAGTAACCATAAAAACCAGGCTTCAAATTGACAGCTTACGATCTTCCTTGTGCTGCTGCTACAAGGCCTCATTGTGTGTATTTTAACCTTCATGCATCTCTTCAATTCATTGCATCTTATAAATTAATTGATTTCTCTGTGTGTACATAGTTGATTCATGAAGTTGATAGAGAGAAAGAAAATGAAGATACATTTGCAAATAGAAGGGATAACCCATGCCCAAAAAATGGCATGAAAGATGTTTCTGACAGAGGAAAAAAACTTTTAGAGGATAAATATGCATGTGGCAGCAGTTGGGTGGCATGTACAAGGATAGAAAAATGGTTCAACAATCAATTTTTAGTCCTTTTCCATGTCACAGTCGTTAGAAGTCAAATACGTTTACTAGAAAAAAATCTCAATGGGTGCAGAAAACACACTAAATTATTACTTGTCAACACATATCTGAGAGAAGGAAAATATGTGACCCCAATGTGAGCACTTCGGGATGAAATAGCCAGAGTGACCAATTTTTTTTTTCTCCAAAGCCAAAATGTCATCCCGATCAAGAAAAAATAAAAGAGGAACCGTGACACATGTCTTGTCAATATGAGCTTGTCTCTTTGATGAGAATCATCAAAGAAACCACCAGAGACCTCATGCCAATTGTTTCTAGTCATCCCAATGCGTTAATACAGAAAACATAATTTGTTTTCTACCAGCCTCCTCCATCAAAGAGACACTGGAAGAAGTCCACCCGACAAAATCTTGTGTCACCGAACGTGAATGTTCATCAGGGAGACCCATAAGATCTCTCCCTGATGACTGCCTTGAATGTTCTTTCGGAGAGACACTAAAATAAATCTTCCTGCATAAGGATCATCTCATTGATGGAAATACTGGTGTCATATAATTGACTTGGTGTAGAAAATACACAGTGTTATCAACAGAGTGCCGAAAACACACAACATTTTCCAAGCTTGTGTCAAAAACATACCGCATTAAGCTCATAAAAGTGTCCCAGATTGGTTATATATGATGGGCTAATGGTGGAAAAATAACCACCAAAAATAGTTGCACCAGATTTGGCAATGCAAGCGAAATTCTACCCACCAACAAAAGTTGGTGGAACCCTTCCACTAGCAACCAGAACTCCCAAATCACCAAAAAAAAAGGGTGTGGAGCTGACACCAACCCCAAAAAAGAAGGTCTAGGGTGAGCCCCACGCAACCCATCAGAAATGATGGCAGGAAAGTCTACCACAACAAACGAAGTAGCTAGAAAACCCACATGGCCAAAGGGAAAAGTAGTTGTTCTAGCAAGCATAGGCCTTGACACTCAAATTTTTTCCTAGGTGGGAATACCCATTGGAACGACAGTGGATGCGAATGAAAATGACATCATTCTTCATTACTATGAAATATAAGTGTTGTCTTAGTGCAAAACATGTGAATTGTTCAACAGTGCCTTGAAGAAATATTTTCTCATGGGTTACTCTGATTGTAGATTAGTCACAAAATCCATATTTTTAAAAGGATTTGAGAACTTTGAAGAAAATGCCATTGATAGGTTAAAGCCAAACTTCATAAAATTTTCTAACATCCTCCTAGCATTTCCAAAATGACTGCTTTGGAATAAGTATAGACATCCATCAAAGTATTTAGACTAAAGCGATTTTGTTTAATGGAGTTGCAACTGCTTTGATACAAACGCTTGCAAAAGGAAGCATAAACAAGGGATAGTCCAATTATTTTTAGATCATATTTCTTACTCATTTACAAGAAATTCTACATGCTTAAATTCTATTCTTTATTTTTTGTAAGCTTGTTTTGAGATCACATTTCTTACTCATTTACAAGAAATTCTACATGCTTATTCTATTCTTCATTTTGGTAAACTTTTAGTAGTCTTTTGCTGCTTGTTATCTATCCTACATTTTCTTTAAAAAAGTAGAACTAGAGGGATTAAAACAAATCCTACCAGAAATAAGGGTAGATGCTTCTATTAGTTTAAAGACTCATTCCTCCAAACAAAATTTTTCTTGTTTTATAGGTAGTTGAAATGACTCTACTGAGACAAATTTTATGGCTTCACATTGGAAATCAAATAAGTGTTGTAGGGACAAGACTAGAAGAACAAGTTTTGGTTTTGTATGATATTTTTGTAGTCACTGCATTCATAGAAAAGAAGATGAGCTTGAATAGTCTTTGTTTGAAGCATTTGGAAATAGCTTTGTAACAACTTAAAATGAAATTATACACATGTAGTTGTATAAGACCTAAACTATTTTTAAGGTCACTTCTTCCATTATACATTCAAAACCAAGTTTCCACAAAAATCATATGCAATGGAAATGTCATAGTATCATCAATATTACTAGAGCCTGGGTGGCTGCAAGAAGTTGAGTCCCACTTTTGGGCAAAAAGTGGAAGTGTTTTCCCCATTTTTTAAATTTTATCTCAATTGATGTCAAAATTTGAGGAACTTAAAAATTGAATCTCAAAAAATTCAATAATATAAAATGTAGTGCTCAGAGTCTACTTTCAAATATGTAATTTATTTGAATACCCACATGATAGAAATAGATTTTTAGAAGACATGTTTAAAAACCACTTTTTCAAAATGCTTGTTTGAGGACCATCCCACACACGTGTACGACCACTATATTTTGACCTAAATAAATGAATTTTTGTGAGTCCTAGGGAAAGATACCTAAGACACCAAAGATTGATGAGCATATTTTTGATTTTTTTATGAATTTTTAATTGATTGTAAAATATATTTTCAAAACCTCTCGTGTATGACCAACATAAATTGATGAAAACTTATATTTTTATAAAAATATTTTTTTAATCTTCAAGGAAATTTTATGTAGATTGATGTCATACAATTTATTTTTAAAAAAACGTAAAAACAAAAAAGTTATTAAAATTTTAGTGAACTATTTTAAGTTTAGGTACCACTTTTGATTAATAAATAATGCAAAAATAGTAAAATTAATCATATCACTATGAAATTTACATTTTTGAAATTATTACAGTAAGAATTCTAATGGGTTTTTGTTTTGTCTAAATATACAATCGGGAAGGCCTTCAAAAAATTATGGCAAGGCAAAAATCTGGGATTCCAGTGCCTTAGCCATTATTTTGGGGACCCAAGAATAGGCTTGGTCCCACCAATCCTATCTCGAACCAAAAACCAAAGTGGAGGGACATTTCCCACTCTAAATTCTAAGAAACAGGCACCCATTATTTAAAATTCAAAAAATGGGCACCCGTTTCATTTTTTATTGTTAAGTAAGGAACGATTGCTCGTTTTTAAGGAACGAGTGCCTGTGTTTTTAAATAACGAGTGCTCATTTTCAAAAGGTTTGTTTCCTGTAGAAAATAGGCCCAAAAGATAAATTCCAATGGTTTAATGATTATTCAATCATTATTCAACTGTTCAAAACAATGGAAGGAATGTTAGATAAAACATTTCACATTGTTGTCTTTTTATGGATTTGACATGAGAAAATTAATTTGAGTTCAAAATTTGGTGCAAACATGGGATCAAAGCAACGTAGAAAGAGGAAAAGGAAGGTTCTGACAGCTGGGGATGTTGCAAAAAATAGGGAGAAGAGGCAAAATGACAAAGAGAAAGAAGAGAGAATTCGAGAACTGAATAATGTTGGAGCATCGAGTTCAATAATCATTTCAGAAGAGGAGAACATTGAGGACACCATGATCGATGCATAGGTCGAAGAAGAAAATACAATATAAACTAGCAAATTTAGGTGCATCTTCTAATCCAATTTGGATACAAGTATGTCTTCACAACCATGTGTTTTTTATGATAAAGAAATTGGTGATTTTCTACAAGAAGGATACTCTTTGAATGATATATATTTTCTTCCTTAAAATAGAGAACATAAATTACACATCAAACACCAAATATTAGTAATGATAAAGAAATTAAAATTACAAAATGTTGCACCAGATAAAAATTTTCAGGTAAATACATGAAATACTTTTTTGAAGAAATATATATGAGGTTGGCTAGGTTCAAAGAGTAATACTACACAAAAGAGGACATTTATCAATCTAGCATACATATATAAACACACACACACACACACACACACACACACACACGTGTGTGTGCGTGTATTCACTTGGAAGGATCAAATGCATAGTGTAGTGCCCTTCCAATGAGAGACTGTTATAGCAGATGAAATGTTTAAGTTAAATACCTTTGTTCTGTATAGTTGTTTTGTGCATCCATTCTAAGAAGTGTGGTGCTTGGCTTCTTGCAGTCTAGTTTACTATCATGGGAGAATAGAAAAGTGTAAGCAATAAATTTAATGGAATATGGTACAAGGCTGAATTACTTAGTGCAATTGAAATGTCTTACCATTTTCCTAGATGTTCTTGTGGACTACCACTTTCTTGGCTATTGATATTCATGTTTTTGGAGCACCTGAAAAACACAGACAGTGAGAGAATATTACAAAGGACATGACAAGGATTGCAAAGATCTACTAGGAAGGAGTCAAAATGTCCATGAAAAGTGAGTTAAGATCAATGTAAGAGTGCATATAAGGATATAAAACTATGGCAAATGGGAACATAGATGTAAGTAGTAAAATTAATAAAGAATGTTGTATGTCTCAATTTTCTTAGCATAATTGTCATTGTTTACCACTTTGTTATATGTTCTTGTGCATTAGTATCATCTCGCCTTTTTTATTCCATGGTTTTGGAGCATCTGTCAAATAAGGGGAAGGAAACATTGTAGTGCCATCATGATATAAGGACAAGAAAGGTTGAGATTCTTAGTTAATTTACATGAACATAACTGTTTGCCATAAAATGCCCAGAAAGGATTTGAATTAACTTAATTACAAATGCAGGATTTGATAGTCATACCTTTTTTTTTTTTGGCATAAATATTACAAATAAAAATTGTTTTCCCATTAAGGAGGATTGAGAGCAATATTGTTTCAACATTTTCAATGGTAAAAGTTGTTGTATTCAACACATGTACCTATTTTCTAACACAAGTCATTAGGCCATGAACATGGTATATTGCAAAACAATTGTACTATGGTAGTGGAATTTTGATTGTTGATTCTTTCAAGTGAGTTTCATGTAGATAAATAATGTGTTATGACATCAAGTCTTTGTCCTATAGAATGTCTTCTATTTGGGGCTAAAATTGGTGGGTTTTCAATGTAGATATTGTAAGAGAGGATGTATGGTCATGAGAGTCTATGATTTTGAAGGATCTAAGAAGCATATGTTGTGAGTCGTGTCATTTCTTGTATGACTGTGTTAGAAATAACTGAGTGGGGGGGTGAATCAGTGGCCTAAAAAATATTTCAATAAATCAACCCAAAAACTTAGTACCACAATATTAAGCCTCTAGTTATCTTCAGTCCTACAAGATGAATGCCTTCAAATATGCTTATCAAATAACTACTGCCCGGAGTGCTCTGTTAAACCTTATTCTTAATGTTTACCGAATAGCAATATTTCATTTACCGAAAAATAGTAAATTGCTTAGTGTATACCAATCAATCCAGATTAGTTATGTGTAATGAAAAACACTAAAGTAATGACTCATAGACACATGAATTTTTAACGTGAAAACCCTGTTAAGAGAAAAACCACTTGGGACCGGTAACCCAAAATTTTCACTCTTCTGAAGTGAGCTCGGTGAAGAGCCAACCTTGTTAAAGGTTACAAACACATTGTTAGGTGTGACCTTGTTAGAGGAATTAAAAGATTAGTTTGTCACTTGATATCGGGCATCTCTGTGCTACCTTCTATGATGAAACCCAATGTAGTTTGTCAAATGGTATCTGGAATCTCATGCTATCTTCATGATCAAAATTTTTTATACTCCTTAGGATGTATCTCACTATAGAAAGAATCTTTAAATCCTACTCGGTTAAGAGAATTTCTAAATCAATGGTTAAACTGAAACAATAAATGATTTATTCACATATACAACTTATACTTGCAGATTTTCAGATCTATTGTAAGCTCATTAAACCATTCTGATCAATATATCTTTTCAATACCTTTTCTCCACTTTTTGTTTCTTCTCGGTGATGCTATGCTCTGTTGCTCGGTGTCCACAAAAATCTTTAGCTCTTTCCTCAGCTTGATTGATCAGGATTGTATGAAGTTGTTCTTCATCAGTTTCTCTTCAGCATCCTCTTTTTCATTCACTCCCCTTAATTCATAATGAATTAAGTTGTCTCTTTATTAACATGATATCACCATTTATCTCTTCTTGATTTTCTTGTTCTTGACATGATCCACAATTTTAGCCAATCCCAATTTAAAGAATAACTCTTGTTTTATCTCATAGACATCTTCTTGCCAACTGGATAAAACAAATTTAAATCCTTTACTTATCTTTGGCTTTATCTTGTCGATTAAAACAATGCCAACAACCAGTTAAGTCTATCTTTAGCTCTGCCAGCTAGATATTTTTTCATTTCTGAACTCCAGTTAACTTCGGTGTTTTAACTCTTTGATAGCTTTGGTCAACACTTTAGTTCTCCTCGGGCTTCTCCGTCAGTGTTGTCTGTCCGTTGGGGTTGTCTGTCCTTCAAGCTTCACTGCAAAGTTTTTCTCGTCGGTTAACACTATAATTCTGGCCGTCAGTAATGCTTGTGATTCTTCTCTTCGGTAATGCTCATCGGTTTATTTTCTTAGGCATCACTATGAATTAACTTTTTGTTATCTCTATCCTTCGGGTTCTACTAGCCGTCGGTGTTTGAAGTCACTTAGTGAATGCTTGTCTTTTATGCATTACTGAAAGCATAATATTTCTTTCTCTGATTCTCTGAAGTCTTTTACACTTTGATTATAACCAATTAGATTATATCAAGTTGACATCAATGACAATACAATCCATTAACTGATTTAATGTCTTGCATTATCTTTCTGCATTTCGGTGATCAACTTAACATTTTTAAACATTTAATCAGTTACATGTCAATAATCTCTCCCTTTGGCATTGATGGAAACATACTACATTATCATACTATATTATTACTAATACAATATGAAATATATCAGTTTCATCAATCTCTCCTATTGTAACTATTACAAATTTTTGGTTCTCGGTAAGCTCAAATAGCTTAGATTTTTTTCTTGCAGAGTGGGGTTTCTTCAATCTTTAATCCTTTCATTGGATAGATGTAGTAGATTTTGTCTCTATTCTGATACGTGCTCTTCCTTGACTGTTCCTCTTCTTGATAATCTATTTTTCCTTTGACAACAATCTCTCCCTTTGTTTTTGATTACGGTAAAAACAAGTTTTGAAGGGGCCCCGAAACCCTATTACAAAAGAGAAGGGAGATAAGCATGAAGACCCAAAGAACAACTAGCTGCCCCAAGGAGAGGAGCAGGCTACAAAGGGACAACTCCCAAATTTAGCAATAAGCACCTACATTACTTCTCTCCCTTAGATGGATATTTCATATGTAATCTCTCCTTATGGATAAAGATTAACTTTTCCTTTTGATTCTTAGGAACTTCTCTTCATGGATAGTGATATATTAATCTCTTTTGATAATGAGATCATCTCTCCTTTATTATAATGAGAATATCTCTCCCTTATAATTCCTGATAATGAGATAATCTCTACCTTTGACAACAATGTCAAACAATTCTTCTATATCATCTTCCATTCCCTTTTTATAATATACTCCTTGAATTTCCCTATCCATCAGCAATACATTATCTCTGGTTTTTGGTGGAGATTTGTACCTTGCTGTGTATAGATGTATCTATTGTTGTTCATCTCATTAGCTTGCATCAACATGAATGATCTTCTGATTATGTGTAAGCTGATGGAGCCTCCTAGTCAACTTACTAACCGATAAACAAGGGTTGCACCCCTAGGCTGTCTCAAGTACTAAAATGTATCTTTCGGTAATGGCTTGGTGAATATATCAGCTAATTATTCCTTTGATTGAACATATTCCAGTATCACCTCCTTTTCTTGCACTTGTTCTCTTAGATAGTGATACTTGATAGCAATATGCTTAGGCTTAGCATGCATGACTGGATTCTTAGAAATGTTAATTGCACTGGTATTATCATAATAGATAATCATTGGTTCAAGGATCTTCATATTCATACCTTCCAGCAACTATTTGATCCATGCGATATTGGAGCAATTTGCAGCAGCAGGCATATATTCTTCTTCTGCAGTAGATTGAGAGATACATCCTTGCTTCTTGCTGATCCATGTGACAAGTCAGTCACCCATGAAGAATGATCCTCCAGTTGTGCTCTTTCGGTCATCAATATTTCTGGCCCAATCAACATTTGTAGACTTGTAGCTCAAATTTTCCTTCTCTTTTATACCATAAGTCATAGTCCTCGATGTTCTCCATATATCTCAGAATTCTCTTGACAACAGTCATATATGATTCTTTGGGATTAGCAGAGAATCTTGCAACTATTCCAATTGCATGTGCTATATCTAGTCTAGTATGAACAACATACATTAGTTTTCCTATCATTGTTCTATACAAGGTCTGATTTACCTCATTTGATTTGTCTTCTTTTGTCAACTTACATCTAGTAGCCATAGGTGTTCCAACTGGCTTGGAATCCTCCATCTTGAATATCTTCAACACTTCCTTGATGTATTTGGACTGAGTGATATATATGCTTGCATCTTGTTGAAGAATCTATAGACCAAGAAAGAATTTGATCTCCCCAAACATAGACATTTCAAATTCTTTTCTCATTTCATTAGAAAAGGATTTGTATAACATTTGATTTCCTCCAAAAATGATATCATCAACAAATATTTCAGCAATCAGAATATTACCATCGATATCTTCTTTTAAGTATAGATTGATATTTTCACTTGTTCTTACAAAATCAATGCTAATGAGATAGGAGTGAAGTCTTTCATACCAAGCTCTAGGTGCTTGTTTCAATCCATACAAGGCTTTATGTAGTCTACATACCATGTTCCTCTTGTCTGGATCAACAAACCCTTCTAGTTGTTCAATGTATACCTCTTCTTCCAGTATTCCATTTAGGAATGCAGATTTGACATCCATCTAGTATACCTTGAATCCTTTGAATGCAACTTAAGAAAGTAATATTCTTACTCCTTCTAGTCTAGCAATGGTTGCAAAATTTTCTCCATAATCAATACCTTCTTCTTCTGCATACCCCTTGCGTACTAATTTTTCTTTGTTTCTTGTGACTTCTCCATTCTCATTCAACTTGTTTCTGAATATCCATTTGGTACCGATGAAATTATTGTCATCAGGTCTCGGTACTAGTGTCCATGTATTGTTCTTCTCAATCTGATCTATTTCTTCATTCATAGCACTAACCCAATCTTTATTCTCAAGTACAGTATTAATAGATTTAGGCTCAAAATCACAAAGTAAACATCTAGTGTTTAGTGACTTACTTCTTGTTCTCATTCTAGCCTTCTTATCTCCTACGATCTGAGTTTGCGGATGATGTCTTTTGATATACTTGAAAATTTTTGGTTCAGCTCTTTGTCCATCATTCTGATCATCTTCTTGACCTTCATTCTGATCTCCATCGCTTGGTACATCATCTTGAGTATTATCCTGATTTTTGGTAATTGTAGCCTGATGCTCGGGTGCAATGTTCTGTTGCTCGGGAGCGATACACTGTTGCTCGGGTAGAGTGTCAGGTTCTTCAGTATAAAAAAAATTATTGTAGTCCTCTGGTTCTCTTCTTCTTTTCTTATCATTCTTTTCTACAAATTCATCTATCTTTACATTTTCACTTTCAATGATCTTGTTAGATGACTTGTTAAGACACTAATAAACCTTGCTTTTGGTGGACTACCCTAAAAAGATACCTTCATCACTTTTGGAGTCAAGCTTTCCATTTCTACCATCCTTCAAAATATAACATTGACTACCAAAGATTCTAAAGTAACTTACATTGGGTGCGTAACCATACCAAAGCTCATAGGGTGTCTTCTTTGTGTCTTTCTTCAATTGTACTTTGTTCAATGTGTAGACAACAATACTGACAGCTTCCCTCTAGAAAGTTTGAGTGATGCTTTTCTCAATCATCAATGTTCTTGCACAGTCAACAATTGATATGTTTCTCCTCTCAGCAATTTCATTTTGCTGTGGTGTTCTCGGTGCATAAACCTGTCTTTTAATTCCATGCTCATTACAAAAATTAGTGAATTCATCTGAAATAAATTCCCCTCCTCTATCTTACCTTAATCATTTTAATTTCTCATCACTTTGTTTTTCTACCATAGCCTTCAACCATTTAAACACCTTGAATGCTTTTGATTTATCTTTAAGAACATAACTATCATCATTCCAGAATAATCATCAACAAAGAGAATGAAATACCTATATCCATAGTAACTCTTTGTCCTCATGGGTCCACATAGATCAATATGGACTAATTCTAGAATTTCATTAGATGTATGGGCTTTACCCTTGAAACTAGACTATGTCATCTTACCTTTTTGATAGTTCTTGCAGATGATATGCTCGGTCTTTGTCATGCTTGGTAAGCCTATGATATTCCTTTTATTGCTTATTTTTATCATGTTGTCAAAATTCACATGATATAATCTTTTGTGCCACAACCATATGTCTTCGTTTCTAGCCATTAAAAAAGTGGTGTTAATTTCATCAAGATAGAAAAGTTTACCTTTTGTCTGCTCACCAGTTTCGATGAACCTTCCCGATTCATTGAATATCTTTGCCTTCTTATTCTCAAATGCTACTCGGTGACCTGTATTATTCAGTTATGTAACACTTAACATATTATAATTCAGTCCTTTTACCCAGTAAGAATTTTCACATTTGATCAGGTTATTCAACATTATGGTTCCTTTACCTTCAAATGGATAAGGTGTGTCATTACCCATTCTTACTAAACCACCATTATAGTATTCAAAAGTTTCAAACTTTTTCTTATCACCGGTCAAGTGGTGAGTGTAGTCACTATCTATGATCCAGACATCATTCTTACTAACCTTAGATATGAGTGCAGTTTCTACATACCTTTCTTCTTCTTTGTTTGAATCATCGTTCATGGCTACAAATACCATCTCAATGTCTTCTTCAGATTTGGTGTCAATATCATTATCTATTTTCTTATCTAGGTAACAAGCTTTCTTTCCTTTGTCCTTGTAGTCTCGGGTATCTCTTCTTTCAGTTTTTCGGTTGCTTCGGTAATATCTGTCATCACCTCTATCAAACTTCTTCTATTATGTCTAGTCATTACTTCTATCATCTTTTCTTTTATTTGGATATCTTGCAACAAAATGTCCAGCCTCTTTACAATTAAAATATACAAGTGGTAATTTAACTTTGTATCTACCTTTGCCTCTCTGTAGTCTTCTTGCCATTAGTGCTTCAATCTCATCAAGTCCTTGATCCTCATTATCACTTTCACTATCATTCCTAATAGTGCGTCTATGACTTGACTTACTTATATTCAAAGAAGATTTGAATACAAATTCTATATATGGTAAGACACTATTATCAAAGATATTCATCTCAAATGAAATCATTCTACCAATCAGACTATCTAGAGTAACTGTATTGTTTACAACTACTCTCATTTCTTGAATAGCAGAAACTCTAATAGCATATATAGGCAGTAAGGTTTTTAAGATTTTACTTACCACTGTCTCCTCTTCAAGTACACCTCCAACTCCTCGGATAGCATTGACTACCTCTTTGATTCTGTAGCTATACTGAGTGATATTTTCTCCTTCTTTCATCCTTAGGTCATAAACCCCCCCTCTTAGGCTTTCTGCCTTGGCTCTTAGTACATTAGCATCTCCTCAATGTACCAACTTCAACTTATCCCACATTTGCTTTGTAGAGGTGCAGGTTTTGACATCTTCAAACTCATCATTAGAGAGTGAGGAAGAAAGTTCTATCATCATGCAATTATGCTCATGATTTTCTCTTAATTTCTCAAGAGTGTGAGGACCTGTAGGCAACACATATTCAGTATCAAGGTGTTGAGTAACATCATTACCAATACCTGATAGGTGGAGTCTTATTCTTCTTTGCCATGATGCAAAGTTGTCTTTATTCAACTTGGGCACATCTCATTTGTT
>MU228043.1:0-24023 GCA_018584345.1 Thuja plicata
CGTCCAAACGGGTCGAACACATATTTCGGATATCATTTTGAGGATATGATATTCTAGAATTGCAGCATATTCTAGAATTGACTATATCCGGCATTCCGTATGCCTGCGTCCAAACGGGCCCTTAGAGCAGCTGGATGTTATAGAGATCAGAAAAATAGAGCAATCAGAATTGGACTTGGAAAAGGCTGTTCTTGGGGGAAAAAAAAAGGGGAGCAAGCACCCTAAAGATGAGACTTGCCAAGGTGGCAAATGCGAGTGGCCAACGCAAATTGAGATCGGGAAAAGGAAATGCCTTTTCCCAAGAGCAATGAAAATCTTATCCTGGAATGTCAGGGGCTGCAATACCTCTAACAAATGTCGACTAATCAAGCATTGTGTTGATCAGGCAAAGCCTGAAATTGTTTTCATCCAAGAAACTAAACTTAAGCTTGAAGACAACAAAAAGTTTGTATTGAGATTTCCAAGGTGGAAATGCTTCTTTGTGGAAGCCGAAGGGGCCTCTGGGGGACTGGGCCTAATGTGGAAAGAAGAAGCAGTTTATGTAGAAATCATTCAGCAAAATAAATTTTGGGTTTGGGCCAAAGCTGACTCTAAACAGCTTCTAAAAACTAAAAAGGATTAACATCATCAATCTTTATGGACCAAATAGCATAGCTCTCAAGAAAGCGTTATGGAAAGACATTACCAACATTATGAAAGATCTCCCGAATAAACTCTTCATTCTGGGCAGTGACTTTAATGTAATTCTTCACCCAGAAGATAAGAAAGGCGGTCGGGGATGGGCAAGAAAAAGCCAATCTAATTTCAGCAATTTCATTCAAGAGACTAGACTTGTGGAGATTAAACTCAATGGGGGCGACTTCATGTGGACAAACCGTAGGTTGGATTTTAACAACATTGCTGAGAAGCTGGATAGATTCTTCATTGGTGGGGACTGGGCTACCACAGACTAGATTTCCAAAGCGGAGATTCTTCCCTTCACAGGCTCTGACCACTTCCCCATTGGGCTGCGCATTCAGGATGACATGGCCCTTGAAAGATGCCCTTTCAAATTTGAAGCCATGTGGCTCAGGGTTGACGGATTTGATAGGCTGGTGCAGCAGCGGTGGAAAATAGCACCAAAAAGAGCTGGAAACAAAGCTTTCATCTTCAATAAAAAACTCCAGTTCATCAAAGAAAAGATGAAAATATGGATCAGGGAAAGCTTTAAAAATATATTTGTAGAGAAGTTCAAAATGGAAGAGGAACTCAAGGTTTTAAATGAGCAGATTATCACCCACGGCATGACCAACACGGAATTCCTCAAAGAACGGGAGCTAAAGAAGGAATATGAGGAAATCCTTGCTAGGGAGGAGATTTATTGGAGGCAAAAATCTAGAGAGCTGTGGCTCAAAGATGGCAACTGCAACACAAATTTTTTCCGCAACTCAGCTAAGATCAAAAGAGTTGGAAGCAAGATATTTTCAATCAAGAATCAACAAGGTGAGGTCCTCAAAGAGGAACATGATATTAAGAAAGAGGTAGTTGGATATTTCTCCAATATTTTTTGCACAAACAGTCAGCAATCTACCCATTTTGATGAAATTTTTGAATCAATCCCACATTGCATCACTTCTGCCCAAAATGAAGTTCTTTTGAAACCTACCACCTTGGGGGAAATAAAAAATGCCCTGTTTGGCATGGGGGGAGATAAGGCCCTAGGCTCGGATGGCTTCACGGCTTTATTTTATCAACACTTCTAGGATTTAGTTGGATAGGAAGTTTGCAAAGTGGTTGAGGAGGCCCGCAATGGCAAGTTCATCATGAAAGATCTCAATAACACTCTTATTGCATTAATCCCCAAAAAATCTGATGCCTCCACCTTTGGTGACTTTCGGCCAATTTCTCTTTGCAACGTGCTCTACAAAATCATATCCAAAACCATGGTGAATAGGTTGAAAATGATTCTAAGTTCAGTTATTTCTGAAGATCAAAGTGGCTTTGCACCTAACAGGTCAATTTATGAAGGAATTATAGTAGCACATGAGGCCATTCACATGGTCAGAAAGGCCAAAATAGAATGAATTCTAGTCAAACTTGATATCAAGAAAGCCTATGATGAAGTTGATAGGGTATTTTTGCTAAAGATTTTGAAGAAGTTTGGCTTTGCTACAGATTGGGTGGACTCGATTAATGGGTGCCTCAACAATGTTTGATTGTCAATCTTAGTCAATGGCAGCCCTCAAGGGTTCTTCGAGACATGTAAAGGTATTCGGCAGGGGGACCCTCTCTCCCCCTTCCTTTTTATCATTATGGCAGAAGCCCTTGGAAGACTAATCAAGGGGAAAAGAAATGCTGGAGCTTGGAAAGGCATCAAGGTGGCTGCTGGAGAACCGACACTCTCTCATCTACAATTCGCAGATGACACCTTCCTTGGAGGGGAAGCCTCATTCAAAGAAGCCCGGCTTATCAAGCACACCTTAGACACCTACACTGCTGCCTCGGGCCAATAGGTAAATTGGCTTAAATCTGAAATTTATTTCTTTAACACTTCTCCCAAATGTCAGCGTGATATTTGCAGAGTGTTGGGCATGAGGAAAGGCACTCTCACCTCAAAATTCCTTGGGATTCCCCTCTTTGAAGGTGCTGGTAAAATAGAAATCTAGAATGATCTTAAGACAACAATATCCAACAAAATGAATTGTTGGAAAGGCAAATGGATTTCCTCTGTGGGTCGACTTCTCATGCTCAAATCGGTCATCTCAGCTATGCCAGTTTTCCCTATGTTCTGTCTTAGAATCCCAAAAAATGTCATTAACACAATTGGCAGAGGAATGAGGAGATTTTTTTGGAGTGGTTCTGGGTAGGAAGACAAAATTCTCCTACTAGCATGGGACAAGATTTGCAAACCCAAAGGAAAATTGGGTGCGGGAATTAGAGACTGGCAACTTATGAACACTGCACTGGGGGATAAATTGATATGGGACATTAAAAAAAAACCAAATAGTATGTGGGTGCGAATACTCAAAGTGAAATATCTTGGTAACCAAGAGGATAATCGCATTCTAACAATCAAAAATCCACCTTGGGGCTCAGCTATGTGGAATTTCTTACTCTCCTGCAGATCAGTCATAACAGACCACATATCCTGGAATGTGGGAAATGGTCAACTTGCAAGATTTTGGGATGATTCTTGGTCCGGTTCTCCCGACTTTGAAGGACAATGGGGATTATCATGATCTCCACAATTACTTCACCAATAGATGGGGAGAGCACGTCTCTGAATATATTGAACCTCACCCAGAGGAACATGGAAGAGAGTGGAAATGGAAATCAGTGGAACAGGAAAAATTATCAGAATGGTAGAAAAGAAGAATGATAGAATTACTGAAAGCAAGACATACTCTTTTCACTTCAGAAAAGGACAGTATCATGTGGTGTGCAGCCAAAAAGGGGGAATATGCTGTGAAGCTAGGCTACCAAATCCTAGAGAAGGTGGATAGGGAGGAACATTGGCCGGTAAATTTATGTTGGAATAAGAACTGTCTCCCCAAGGCGGGGGTATTCACATGGCTGGCATCCAGAGGAAGAATCCTAACAGGGGAGAGAAGAAAAAGGTTAGGAATGTTGGGGCCCACAAAATGTATGATGTGTGAAGATGCAGAAGAAGATGTTGATCACCTTTTGTTAAATTGCACTATGGCCCGAGCTTGCTGGGAAATGATCCAACATAATTTGGGATGGAAAGGTCCCCTACACAACACCCTACGTGCTGTTTTGACTGGCTGGCCCACAAAACCTAACAGATCTTGCCTTGATGCTATTTGGGAGATCAGTCCCTCAGTAGTGCTATGGGAATTATGGAAAGAACGTAATCATAGAATCTTTAGAGATCAAAAGGAATCCCTTGCTCAGATCAAAATGAGGATCAACACCTCAATTGAGGAAATCATAACAGTTTCAATGAACAACAGAACCATGAGATGTCCATTCACTAAGTCGGACAGTAGAATCCAAAATTTGTGGCCATGCATTAAAATTATATCCTAGGGTTTTCAAGCTAGATCCAAAAATAGAACAAGTATGATGGGGTCAAATGGGAACCGCCCGACATGAATTGGACCAAAATTAATTTTGATGGTGCCTCCCGTGGTAACCCGGGTGTCTCGGGGGCAGGGGCCATTACACGAGATTGCATGGTAAACCTCCTCGCATTCGAAGCTGAAAGATTAAGCAATGGAATGAATAATATGGCGAAAGTGCAGGCGACACTACTGGGAATCAAGCTAGGTTTTAAGCTCGGCATAAAAAACCTTCATCTGGAAGGTGATTCTACAGCTATTGTGGAGGCAATTCAAAAATGTCATATTTGGGTGTGGCACCTCCAAGCCTATATTATGCACATCACCAAACTTCTCAAGGGTTTTGAAAGCTTCAAAATATCACACATCAGATGAGAAGGAAATGCTGATGCAGACAAGCTGTCAAATTGGGCGGCCAATTTTCACGAGGAAGGGCACAAGCAATATGAAAAATTCATAAATATTACCTTATCATAGTTGCTTATGTGTCTTGACAATTATAGTCTTTGCTGACTCTAAGTGAGAACGTAGCATGTGTTTGAAGGCCACTTAATCATTTAAACACATGGGCACTTGACAATGGACGAAGGTTGGATTTGTAAAAATGGCAGAGGGTGATGTTAGCCTAGGACATGCCATTATGTAAAATCATGTAAAGAAGTGTGGTAGTAATTACTCATAATATAAGACATGATTTTATGATCTCTTATTCATTGGCGAGTGTGCAGTTTCAATCTGCCAGGCTTACTTGTGTGCCGCCATGTGACATGGCAGAATTCCTATGGCTATGGTTAATGCAATGGGACGGGCCTCCTGAGAAACTAAAATACATGGCCCATTATTATTCTCACTTAAAGGTTTTTATTCTTGGTTTTGAACTAATTCCTCAAGCTCTTTCCCAAGTTTTTTTTTTAAACACAGAAGGCCGAGACCATGGAAGAAAATTTCACTCTAAAGCCAGGGAAATACAAGCAGCAGAAGGGTTTCTTCATGGAGGTCAAAGTGGAGAGAATAAGGAAACTCCTCCGTTGGACATCAAAGGATCTCAAAGATACAGTCTTTGACACCTTGGGGCCCATCTTCGTGAAGGCCAGTCACAAAGGAAGGATGAATGTGGAAATTACATCTATGATTCTGGCATGGGCACTCGAGTTGGAGGTTGACCATGATGAAATGCGCGGGGTTCTTCTGGAGATTTTCAAGGATGATGTCCTGGTTGGCATGGACACTTTTCTAGAATGGGCCTGGCCGAGTTTGGGCTTTAACATAATAGAGGGCATAGCGGACAAAGACAAAGACCACGTGCAAGGAATCATTCCATTTGTGCGCTGGCCACGGGGGTTGAACAATGATGACTACAAGATGGATCATTTGATTGGATGGGAATCCATCAAGGTGGCTATCAGGGAACACCCGCCACCTTTAGGGCTTGTGGAGGCTACAATGATCCCAAGTGTTCCACATCAGAGGAGAAATGGGAGGAACAATCGCGGGCCGCAGGATCCCTAGTCTGTTGACTAGATGGGCAAACAATTTTTGATAGTCATCCAACTACTATAGCATGGCACCAAATTTTTGGGACACCGGATGGTCAGGAAGTTTTTTCAAGTTAAATGAATGCGTCATCATGGTTTTGATTTTGGCAGAGGGAAATGACATTGCTGGGACCCGTTCAATGGTGACACAAGTTGTAGACATGTTGCTGGATAGTTTCCTTCTTGGAAATTTCTGCTTTACAATGTAAAAAGGTTTTATTGCTGTCACAGATTATGTATCTCAACGGGTGATAATCTTTTTTCGGCCACCCTCTGTGCATTTAATTTTTTTCTGGTTTGAGCGAGGGTCGCATAGTTATTGGTCTTTTATCTTTTTTTGACATAGGTGGCAAGAGCTATTAATGGGTGATGAAAATGTTTCCACCCGCGAATTTTAGTTTCAAAGAAGATGCATTTCTTATCATACTTTATCATAATTGAAATGTATATTTCCTTTTATATCAATAAAATCTTTGCAATATTACCGATAAAATAATAATAGTAATAATAATAATAATAATAAAAACAATAGCAATACTTCAATGACATTTTAATCATATAGTGGTTTCCATTTCTTACAATTCCTATCATATAAAGAGCCATGAGAGAGTATTATCCATCCAAGCTTGAAAGGGCCTACCCACTTGATGCTAATTCTGAAAATATTTGATGGAGTTTATGCTGACAAGGCTATTGTGGATGGAGGAAAATACCATAGGGATTTTGCTAGCTTCCTTCGACTTGGGAAAACACTTTCAATTGGGGAGAAGACATTTGAAGATCTTGATGAAGTTTTCTTAACACAATATTAAGTATATCATGACTCAGAATTTTTGAATTCATGGCTTGAAATTTACTTTGAAGGACTCAATGTTTTTACCGAGTTTGTAAATTTGAAAATGCAGGTCATAGATAGATATGTGGATCTACTCATTAGTAGTTTGAAGGCATTCCTTGATTATAGGAAATTCAGGAGAGGAATAAAAACAAAGGTTGATGATGCACTACGAAAGGAAAAAATATGAAAATACAACAAGAATTCCATATTATATATCTATTTCACATGAACTACTTCCATACAAAGGGCTATTTTGAGGGCTGGAAGGGTTTACAGTCGCAGAGAATTGTCTTTATAAATGTTGTTGGTTTTTAAAGGGTTAGATGGACTGGACAAGAAGCTTCTAGGAACCATGTTATGGATCTATTGGATGATACTGAAATGCAACAAGAGTCATATGAACTAGCCAAGAAAATGGCTGAGGACATATATTGTGAAGATGGCAGACAAGCTATAGATGTTATGGATGAGGAAACACAAGAAATGTCTGTTGAACATGTCAAAAAATATACCCATCTATTAAAGGCCCTTGATATTGATGAATATGATAGAAGTGTGGAACAATGGACATCTAATAAAAAACCTCTTGGTAGGATACACTTTTTAGTTTGTTGTTTAGACATTGCCAGTTTGCAACGCGGTCTAAGTTTTTTTTTTAGATGTTGCCAATAAACGTTTAGACATTGCAAACTGGAAATGTCTAAACACCAAACTCAAACACGTATCTTACTAAGAGGGAAACTTATTTTTTTTCAAATTCCTTTATATATTTGATGTTTTAGTTGGATATTTAGCCAATAACCCTATAAAGATAAATCCCAAGATGAGGAATTTTATCTACTGACTAGAGAAAATGAAGAGACCCTATCAGTGGGAAAAATTGTCCAAGAAACAACCCATAGAGTCCTAAATAATTATGTAATTTGTGATCTAGAATCATGCTTGACATGAATAATATTGAAGGACGATATTTTTCATGATATAGATATAGATCTGACAGAAAATATTGTAGAAGGAAACATCCTTACCTATCATGTGAAATTTATGCAGAAAGAAAAGTACCTAGTTGAATTGACTTGCAAAGAGAGTGCATTGAGGAGTGATAAATTTTAGGGTGAAGATGATAAAAATAAGGAGGTTAAGGATCCTTATTATGCAAGAGAGGATTCCATTTCACAAAGTGAAAAAGAGAATGCAAGGAAAGCAAATGAGCTTGCAAAAAGAGCTTTCAAAGCTCGGATGATTGTGCATCCACGCTTCCTGAATATTTTAGAGGATGAAACCATTAAGATGTGTTTTCAATTATAAAGGAATTATGTTTTTTGTAATAAAAGTGATCAAGTATATTAATCTAGAACAAAGTTCTACAAGAATATAAACTATTTAATAAAATTTTAATCATAAATGGAAGGGGAGGAAGTGGTGGTAGAAGAAGTGCTGGCTGGAATGAAGGAAGATATTCTGATTTTGATAGAGGTGGAAATGAGGGAAGGGGTGGAGGTATGTGAGATAGGTGGCCTGAAGATGAAATAAATAGATGGGGAAGGAATGATGGAAGAGGTATAGGGTCTGAAAGGGGTGCCAATGAATCAAATATTATTAATAGGTGGGGGAAAAATTCTGTTGATGCATGGGTATCAAAAAGTGATGAATGGGGCATAAATTTTGGCAACAGAATTCTCGAATCTCTTGCCAAAGGAGCTTAGATTGTGAGATATAAGGAAATTGAGTTGAATAGATGAGGAAGTGATGGGTGGGATACTGAAAAAAAGAGTGGTGTATGGAATTATTCTAAAGTTAGTGATCATGATCTTACATTGAAAGATAATACATGTTGACAAGAGGGTCTTAGTAAAGGTGGCAATGACATGTTGAACACTTCAAAACATTGGGATAAATAGCCTAGCGGATGGGATCATGTAATGAAAGGTAGTAATGAGAGTGTTGGAGGTAGTGGCTAAGAGTAATAAGATGACATTGTCAAATAACAAAGTCCATGCTTTGATTTCACTCAAGTTTGACTTCCTTGTCAGTTTAACTTATGTTCCAAGTCCACTGTAATGTACAAGTTTTGATGAAATTAGAATGGACAATCATCATCAAAATTATTACAAATAATTAATATATTTTTATGTACTTTTAATGTTTTATATTCTTATTAAGTACTTAATGTAATTATATTGAGGTTCATGGTTTTTTACCCATTGTATTATTAATTATTAATTGATTCAATGTTTATACTGTTTTATGTACTATTGAGATTACTTCATTAATGGAATTGGAATATTTTTTCTTTAGTATAATTATGAGGGAGCAAGTATTATTAGCATTGAATTTATATTCACTTTCATTGTAGCTTTGTTTTTGGATCTATATGATACTTCCATTTCTCCATTTCCACATTTTCCTTATTTTTGTGTCATCCTTCTTTCTATTGGATGTGGTTATATATAAATGACCCCCTTTCTCTTCAATAATGTGCACCTTTTCTCTCTACTTCATCATATCATTTTTGTTCATAGGATATTCCTTGTTGTCTTTCCTTATTCTGATACTCACTAATATAGTCAGGATATAATAGCATGGAAAATATGAAAAACTTATTTTCACTAAATGATCTCTAAACTATGTATAAGGAAATGTTGTCACATTCCTCTGATTTTGAATCTACTGTAGACAAGACTTTGATTTTACCAACCCCATCTATGTTTTTCTTTACCTCAAATTGTTGTCCCTTGAATGTTCAAAGATGCCCTTACGCTTATTTGGGGTCATCAAAATATTTTTATTCTCCGTTATGAACTATTCAAATTATGCATCAAGACTATGGCATATGATAGTCTACCTGAAGGTTAACCTTTGGTAAGTGCTATATAATTTTTGGGTTTTATTCACCAAATATTATTATATAATTTTTTTAAAAAAATCATTAATATTTTATTTTTCAAAACTGTAGGGTTTCATCGAAATTGCGACATCAATAGCCCGAGGGACCAAAAAAATATGCAACGAGGTTGCTGTACTTGTGACATATTTTCATTGGAATAAAAATGAAAGTTTGATCCACCTCATCGTTTGGTTTTTTTTTGAGGATTTCAAACGGACTCACTATTTTACAACCCTTATTTTCCATCTTTTCAAAACAACAATGGCTTCGCTATTTCGCAAAACAATGAACAATAAAACTATGAACATGGTCTTTTTCGCTGATTTCAAACAAGTTCTCTATTTTGCAACCCTTCTTTTTTGTGTTTGTGAAACAATGATGGCTTCGATATTTCAAAAAATGAACACCAAAACATTGAAAAATGTCTTTTTCATCGATCTTGCAATAAAAACCATAATCATTTTCATTGGCGCTTGTCGACAATTCTGGGTCATTTTTTCATCATCAGATTAAGTGGTCGTTAAAGCAAAAAAACTTCCACAACAAAATTGAAATCAAGGTTTTGACTCTAATTCAACAATAGTTCATCGATATGTAACCAAACATGCATAGAAAAATGGAGTCAAATACTATATTGATATCCATTCAAGTCTTCTCTCTCTCCTCCTTAGTCAAACATTGTGGCAAATTACAACATCCATTCCATGAGTTTTTTCTTTCATGATTTCATTTTGGGTTTTTATGTTAAGTCTAAGCTATTGCATCAACATACTTGATCACATTGAAAGAAGCATTTGTGTTGTCAAGGTATGATATACTTCATTTATTAGATCTAGCCTCTACTATATGACATCACACTTTCATTTCATTTTATTTCATTTTAAGTTTGATTCATAAATGTGGGTTTGACTAAGGAAAAACCCTCTATTCAACCTTCTTCACCACTTTTATATGTGCAAGAACAAGCTACATAACTATCAAACAAAATCTAGACAGATTAGTGCAATTGAAGGATCCCTTTAAATTTTGGGCAAAAACACATGGTATAGGACATCATTTTGTCCCTATAGCCACGTATAGGATGCCATTTTTTCATGATACCTTTTAAATTTAGTGTATTTTCCTAAAAATTTATCACCCATAATTGGATGTCTTTAGGACCTATTAGCTCTTATTTTTGTGATTTCAAATTCTGAATATTCGTTATGCTTGATCACAATAGCCTGCATTTTCTCCTACTGCTCCTTTTCACCTTTCCTGACATCCCTGTTAAGTTTGACCCATTTTTCCTGGGACAAGTCGACTAGCCAACTTGTTCTCGAGGAAAATTTGACTGGCCAACTTGTCCCTAGGATTTTTGGCTCAAATTTTTCCCGGGGCCCGATGTCGGGGTCTTCTTCTGAAGTTTTCAATTATGTTTGGCCTAGATCAAATTTGAATCTTGAATTCAGGGATTTACTATAAAAGGAACTCCTATAGATCCTTATTTGAGATACAATACAATATCATAATCAAGTGCAAGAATTTTGGCAATCAAGTGATCAAGATTCCAAGCAAGCAAGGGCAATTGAGGGTTTGGATTCAAAATTTTAAGGCAAGCATCTAGCAAGCATCCAATTCAAGATCTCTAAGTCTTCATTTCTTCAATATCCATTCAAGAAAAGGAAATCTTATCTAATTGATGCAAACCTCTCTCCTATGATTTCCAAGTAGAGGAATTCTCAATCAAGTAAGGAGATCCATTCATCCGTCCTTCCCTTCATGTGGTTACCAAGCATATCTACATTCAAGGTCTAGTAGTAGAAATCATAGATCTATGAATTTGTGAAGGCATCCTTGATTCTAAATCTCATTTAAAGGTCAAATATTGGGATATAAATCACATTCAAGCATCTTCATGGATTTGAGCGATTACTACATCCATTCATGAGGGTTCCATGCAAGGCGAATCAATAATTTATATTTTACATTACTTTCCTTTATGATATTTAATCATATTTCAATGTTGATTCCTAAACAAGGTTTTGACCAAGGTAAACCCATTTCCACAACCTTTTTCCCCATTTTTTTGTGTGCAGGAACAAGGCGTAGAGTTATGATTCCAAATTTGGGCAATATAGGTACAGTTGCAGGATTCGAGAATGTTTCATCAAATTTTTCTAGGAACACCAAAAAGTTAACCCGTCAACTTGTTCCCAAAAATTTGAATTGTCCCTATTGTTTTTCTGTGAAAATTTCAGGATAGACAGATTTAGATCCCTATTTTCCAGATCTGTAGTTACAGTAGGATCTGAGATTCCAACGATAGTCAAATTCATATTCAAAGTCCTACCTTCTCCATCTTGTTTCCAGGTGCACTTATTCTTCCTTGTTTTTCTTTGAACTCACTTTATTAGATTAGATATGTAGTTTATCATATCACATCATATCCCCTTAGGAATTTAAAACCCCTTTGGTCATAGATCTTATATTAGCACCCTTCCTCCTTTTGGTTGTGCTAATAATATTTTTCTTAAGGGTGGGCTTGTTTTTTAATCTATATTCTAGGATCTTGGTGAGTGTCTACATCTTATTGTTTCTGACCAAATTTACACGATACATTTTGGTGAAACTGACATATTATATTTCCATTCTGATTTGGTCTCTAGACCTCCTTGTGTGCATTATATTTGATAATAGCTTCATTATATTGTATACATCTAGATCTATAGGTTTATTTCTTTATGAATATTATTTAGTGTATAGATCTACTTGGGCATGCTTTACATGACATGTTTACATTTGATAATTAAATGTGTCTTTCATAAAAGATATTCTTTTCTTGGATTGCATATATCTTTTAAATATTACAATTGCATGAGATCTATATCTTTCCCTCCATTTCCTTGTGCATGCATGTTATAACTTTTAGTCCTGCTAATACATTCTAGTTAGGAGAATCCGTCGACTTATGGGTTGTTTTTATCCCAAGCCTTCTTTCTTTAATAGGAATCTTGATGAGACCAAAATGCATATTAGTGAAATCAATCCTATCATGGAGAACAACTCTTCCCATTATTCTAATGATGAAGATGAGGCTTTAAGAGTCCCTCCTATGCAAATAAATCTATTTTCCAATGACTTTGATAAATTTGGACAATGGTTAGGACAAGAAAACCGTAATCCTGAAGTTATTTCTATTGAAGAAGGTTTAAGGAAGCTAATTCATAATAATGAACATGGTGTTAATACATTGTGTAGTATTTCTCATCTAATTGATAAAAATGTTAAGCCTCTTAGAGATTGTGATCAAGAGATAGGATTCATTCCACATACTACTAGTGTTGAGACATCTATGCCTATTTCCACTTGGATCCCTAACATTTCAACTTATGCTATACCAATCATAAAAAATTATACTCAAAATATCAATCCTACACATGTTAACATCCCTAATCCTATTTTTCCTTCTATTCCTTCAAGTGTTCCATGTTTCATTTCCTTCATCCATGCCCACTTACCATAAAATTATCTTTTCATATTCAATAGTTCCTTGTATCTCTCATAATTATCTAAACATTTCAAACATATCTCCTCCTACCATTCTTTCTAATGATCCTAACATTAATATATTTTCTTAGACCGTATCTTCTTTACAACAAAAAAATGCTTCAATGACTCAATCCAAGTTCAACATCCCTACTTGTGACATTGCTAGTCCTTTGTCTTAGGACATCATCCGTACTATTATCCCACAATTTATGGAGATTACTCGTCTAGAGATTTATAATCACAAGGGTGATCCTTTTACACATGTCAAAACATTTCAAACCTTGTGTAGTGATTTCTCTCAGGATCATAGGTTCATGGAAAATTTATTTACTAGAACCTTCAGAGACAAAGCCTAATAATGGTATTGTTCTTTTCCTCCTTAATCTATTGATTCCTTCCAAAATCTTGCTAATGCTTTCATTCAACAATTTCAAAACAACATTGGTCCTAAGATTTATTTGACTGATATAATTCATTCTAAACAAGGTGTTAACAAAAAAGTGACTGATTTTATTGTTAGATTTAAGCATTTACATGCTTAGATCTCTTATCTTATGTCTGATATTTATGTGCAACATATTTTCATTGCTAATTTACAAAAAAAAACATTAGAGATAAGATTCTACTTTCTGAATTCTCTTCTTTTAATTAGTTATGTGCAATGTTTCATATTGATATTGATGTGTAATGTCTTTTACTCAATTATTCTTGATATATATGTGCAATTTAGTATCATTTCTAATTTACAAAAATACATTAAAGATAATATTCTACTTTCTGAATTCTCTTCTTTTACTCAATTATGTGTAGTGCTTCATAATTATCGATTGCAAGTGAGTTAGTTTGAGAGCACTAATCCAATGGCTCTATTTGATAAGAGATGATGCATCCAAAAATTTATACAAATTTTAGAAACCAAATAACTTCATCAAATTCAACAACTCATCCAACAATGTTGATAAAAAAGTGACAACAACATCCATAGGTGTGACTCCTTTGTCATCTATCTTCAGACATGTTGATAATTTTACTCAGATTTTTGAATCTTTGTACAATGCGATGTTGAAGTTAATTAATGCTAATGTGTTAACACTTCCTCCTATAAAACCAATTGACACATCCAAACCTTTTCCCAAAAAAAATGATCACAAAACTTTCTGTCAATACCATCATCAACCTGGTCATGATACTGAAAAATGTTTTTGTTTGAAATCTATTATTCAAGACCTTATTGATTCTAATGTTGTATCTATTAAAGGTTTTAATGATCAAGGAAAAAATAATGTATCACCTCCCAACCAAAAATTTCAAATCTATACCAACCCTTTGCCTTCTCATTCAACCAATACCATTGAGTGTACCCAATTTTTGTCTTCCTCTTCTACTCAGTTTATTAAATATGATGATAAAGTTCATGAAGCCAATCATGTTTTCAACCTCATTGATCAAACCAAGTCTAAACCTAAGAGTGATCTTGACCTTTGAATTTACTTTTACCCTAGTAAGATAATTAAATAACCTAATGGTCCTCTTTATATTGTGGTAAAGGTTAATGACCTTCATTCCCATGGTGTCCTTATTGATCTCACTTGCATGATGAATGTGATATCTAAAGAGAAACTCTTTAGTATAAAATTTCAATATGATTATTACGATAAATATGATGTTATGATCCAAACTTGCAATGGTTTCCTTTATCCTTCACATTGTTCTATCTCATTTCTTGTTTAAGTTGTTGGTAAAAATTTAGATGCTACCTTAATTGTGATTTTAAGTTTTGATCTATTTCAAGTCAAACTTGGTCTTCCTTGCATTAATTCCATGAAATTCATGGCATCTTCTATTCATAAGTGTTTGAAATTTATTCAGAATGGAGAAATCATGACTGTTAATCATATCCTCTATTAGCCTTCAATACCTTGATAGTCTGTTAACCTTGATTTCTTTTGACCTTCCATGCCTCAGCCAACCCAAGCCCATCCCAATAACCTCTTCCAATCATATCAATCCTACAAGATTTAAAATATTTGTGAGCTTAGAAAAGCTAAGGATTTTCCATCTCTTTTCCCTAGACATGGAATTCTTCCTACGCCTCCTACACCTCCTATATATGATTCTATTCCACCTCCCATATATTATAAATATTTTTTTGATGCTATCTCTCAACCTAGTGTGGTTCATTCCATTCTTCCCCCTAAAGAATAAAAGGACCCAATGTTGATTGATCCTGGATGTCAACCAATTTCCAACAAAACCAAACGTAACCATCATGCTCATGACCATCGCTATAACCATCATGCTAGAATCTTCCAGTGTGCTTCCCAAAATATTGCTTTACCTAAAAAATCTCATGATGATTTGATTCTCTTTGATCAACCCATGCTTGAACCCAATGAGGAAGTTAACTTGAAAAAGATCAAATTGAACAGACATGATAATGCTATCTATATATTAGATTCTATTATAATTAATTTGGATGATAAGATACTCTTGATGATGATGCCTTTGATGTTCCTAATGCTACTAATGATGATACTCATGCTAGTGATTTTGATGATATATTTGAGCTTATTGATGTTAATCATGATTTTCCAGCTATATTTTCACAAAAATTATCTATCATTCCTAGTGATGAGCAAAGTGACCCAACTTTATAGCTTGGTCCTTGTTTAGAACTGGCTATTGTTCCTTCTACCATAATTGATGTTTCTCCTCTTGCAATTTCCCCACCTTCCCTAAACATTATCAATCGAGATGCAGGGGAAGACAATATGCTTGATTAGATCCTCTTGTGATGTGGTTTTTGTGTGTTTTCTTATTTGTCATGATGTCCTTCCCCCGTAATGTGTTTCTTGTTATATAAATTTTTATGTTTATTTAATTGACCCTTGTTTTTTTGTTGCAACAAGGTGATAAAGGAATCAAAATATCATAACCATTCTTCTATTTGTATTTTAATTCTTCTATATGTTTTTACATTATATGTCATGCATGTGCCACAGTTCGTAAATGCACCTTTGTGTTTTCTGATTGGAGATGATACAAAATAGTAGCAACCTATTCTTTTTGGTCTCCATGATGTTGGCCCAAAAAGAATATTCTTCGTAACTCTTACGTGACTTTTTACAATGTGCTTGTAGCTCTTCTACCTTTGGGGAATGATGACATTTGATTTTGATATAATTTTTTTATGTATTATCATATGATCATACTGACCCTAAAGTTAGTGGATCCTTTCGTGCTCTCCTTTTCATGTGCTTATTTCCCTTGATTTTTTATTTATTGGGGGCATTTCACAACAGAAATGTCCCTTGTGGGTACATGTATGATCAATTAAATCTATTTCTCCTACTAAGGCATTTGTAATTGCTTTAACATGGGGGCATACACTCTGCTCCGTATTCACATTTTGTACACACTTACATAATTATTTGATGCAAGATCTCTTGTGGATGACCAAGGAGACAATGATTTCCTTGTGTTTATCCTTGGATCCCTTAATGGAAACAAAGCTTTCCTTAAGGACTGATCCCCTTTCTTTTATCCCTAAGGAGACAATGCTTTCCTTAGGTCTGACTATATTTTCTTTTTCCCTAAGGATACAATCTTTCCTTAGGCCTAATCATTTCTTTGTCAGATCCCTTAACAGAGAAAATGCTTTCGTTAAGGACTGATCATTTTTTATGGATTGATTAGCTTAACACAACTTGTTGGATCTTCAATGCCATCTTTTGCAATATTTTCATTTTCTATCATCTATATTAAGATAATCTCTTAGTAGGCTAGTGATCACACTTTTCTCTCTCTTTCTCTTTCTTTCAAGAGATAAGAGCATCTTGGTTTTGGATTCGATGAAGACTTTAGTCACTTGGGGGATTGATGTTTCTTTGTCTCCTTAACCTTGATGAGATCATTCTTATGCATTCAATTTACTTTACCATGAGTATGAGCATCTCTCATACTCCCTCTGAAGTGGGAGCTAAATGTGTTTTCCTAATTAGTTAGCACCCATAATTGAATGCCTTTACGATCTGTTAGCTCTCATTTTGGTGATTTTGAGGTCTAAATATTTGTTATTCTTGATCAAAATAGCCTACATTTTCTCCTTCCACTCCTTTTCATTTTCCTTGACATCCTTGTAAAATTTGAGCCCATTTTTCTTGGGACAAGTTGACTAGATGAATTATTGCTGAGGACAAGTCGACCGACCAACTTATCTCTGGGGACAAGATAACTGGCTGACTTGTCCCTAGGCTTTTATCCTCAAATTTTGCCCGAGGCCTGATGCCGAGCCCTTCTTCTGAGGTTTTCAATTGTGGTCAGCCTAGATCAAATTTGAATCCCAAATTCAATGTGTTACTATGAAATGACCTCCTATCTCCTCATTTTAGATATAATACAATATCATAATAAAGTGCAATCATTTGGAAATCATGTGATCAAGATTCCAAGCAAGCAAGAGCAATTGAGGATTTGGATTTAAGATTTGAAGGAAAACATCCAATTCAAGATCTCCAAGTTTCCATTTATTCAAGATCCATTCAAGAAAAGGAAATATTCTCTAATTAATGCAATTTTCTCTCCCATCATGGCCAAGTAGATGAATTCTCAATCAAGTAAGGAGATCTATTCATCCATCCTTCCCTTGATGTGGTTACCAAGCATATCTAGATTCAAGAACTAGGAGTGACAATCATAGATCAATGAATTTTTAAAGGAATCCTTTATTCTACATCACATTTCAAGGTCAAATATTTTGATTTCAAGCACATTCAACAATCTTCATGGATTTGAGTTATTTACTACATCCATTCATGAGGGTTTCATACAAGGTGAATCAATAATTTACCTTTTTACATTACTTTCCTTTATGAAAATTCTATCATATTTCAAGTTTGATTCCTAAGTATGGATTTGACCAAGGAAAACCCCTTTCCATAACCCTTTTCCCCATTTTTTATGTGCAGGAATAGGTTGCAGAGCTACATTGCCATATATAGGTAGTACAGGTACATGTGCACTATTCATGAAAGTTTTATCAAATGTTGCCAGGAAAAAGTTGACTGATCGACTTGTTCCCAAAAATTTTACTTGTTCTCAAAAAGTCAACTTGTCCTTGCTTTTTTTTAGTGAAAATCTTAGGACAGATAGATTTAGATCCCTATTTTCTAGATCTGCAGTTACAGTAGTATCTGAGATTCCGATGATAGTCAAATTAAGATTCAAAGTCCTGCCTTCTCCATCTTGTTTCCAGGTACACTTATTATTCCTTCTTTTTCTTTGTACTTAGTATATTAGATAAGATATATACTTTATCATATCACATAATATCCCCTTAGGAATCCAAAACCCACTTGGTCATAGATCTTGCATTAACACCCTTCCTCCTTTTGGTTGTGCTAATCAGATTTTGGTTAAGGGCGGGTTTGTATTCAAATGTATATCCTAGGATCTTGGTTAATGATCCACATCTTATAATTTCTCACCAATTTCCTATATAAATATAGTTTTAGATTTATTTTTGAGGCAGGTTATAGGCCATAGATTTTGGATATGCAGCAATAGATATGTTCAAGATCACGTTTGTCTGATATTCAGATCTGAAGTGGTATATTTAGTATTTTGATTCTAGTTGCATGTGAATACTTCCAGATCTATATTTTCATCGTCACATTTCAATTTTACATATTTAGCGAAGGAATATTGACCCATTTAGCATTTGGGACCTTCCTTTACAATTGGGACATCTTCCTTTTGAATTTTCAATCTTATTAAGGAGAAGTGATCTACCTCTTTGCTTTGCTTCCCTTTTTATATTGTTCATTTTGGTGCACCCAAATCATAATATTTCCATTCTGATTTTGGTGTTAGATCTTTATTTTGTGCTTGTTATATCTCATTAACATTCATGGAGTTTACTAAGTTAAATTGGTGTATGATAACCTATGTTGTTACATTTCTACTTACTTCTCTTTATCTATCACATAGAGTAAATAATAATTTCTTACATTTCATGATGTTTGTATTCCTTTGTGGTGTTCTTTCATATGGATTTATGAGACTTTAAATTTTTTTTCTTCCCTATAAGGCATATTTTAAGACTTTTATCAATGTTTCATATGTTTTTTTCATTCAATTTTTAACAAAATGTATGGAATATATTGATCATATATGATTCTTTGTTGATGAGCCTAAAGATGACCTTCTTAATCCTACTCCTATGGTGCCTTGTGTTCACGTTGATGGATATCTAGCTCCTAATGATCCCATGTTAGTGGGACCTAGATCTCCTCTTCCTCAACCAACTTTAATGGATAATATTAGGGAATTTAGTTTATGCAATTCTTTAGATGACCTTAAAAAAAATTCCTTCTATCAAAGCATTATTCATGATCCTAATTTTAAAAAACTTTTTCGATGAATTCTCTCCAACAATGACATTAAGTAGAGATGAAGATATTGATAAAAATTCTTCTTCTTATCTTCCTAAACAAGATGGGAATAGTGATAGGAATAGAGCATTTCTCCTCCTATTCCTCTTTATACCACACATTTCCAAAAGCTCAAGATGAATCTGCTTCACTCTCTACATTAAAAGTTAATTACAATCTGGGTTATGACATTAGTGCTCAACAAAGTTACAATGGATTAGGTCTTGGAATTTGTGAACAATACCAAGGTTCCTATAGATCCTCATACACAACTCACTAGGTGTGGTTTGGGTTTTATACCTCGAGCTACTACTTTACCTCCTCTTGACATTCTTTTACCAACACCATTCGTTGTTACACCTCCTTTTTATGGCCATTTGGCTTTGTCTACGAGAATATTTTAGAGAATTAAATATGATCCTAAATTTCATTTTCCTTATAGAAATTTCCAAAATAAGAAAATACCTATTAATGGTGAATTTTTATGTCTTAATTTTCATCATAACAATAAACACTCTCTTGCTGATTGTATTAAATTTAGACAATTTGCTCAAGATTTGGTAGATAGATCTCTTCTTTCTTTAACACCACATTTTATGTTTTTTCTTTATATCAAAGACATAACTTAGCATCTCTTTTTCCTATTATGTTTCTCTCCATTATGAAAATTTAGTAGCTTACATGATTTAGGGATCTTTTCTTTGCATAATGTGCATGATGGGAAGCATAATAGGTCATTTCCCTTGTCTTCACATTTTGGGTGGCAAGGTCTTTCTGTTTCATCTTTATGCTTCTTTCAAAGGATCCATTACCTCTTTGTTGGTTAAACCTTTTATACTATTATGTCCTTTAACACATGTACTTTTTAATTTTGTATCTTTCTCTCTAAGGAGATTGGTATCCTTCTTTACAAGCTCTTCTTTGCTTGGAAGTGTATATCTTGTATAATTGATTTTCCACCAAGTTTGTATAATATGATATCCTTCCATCTTTATTGATTGTCTCTTAATGGATCTGTATTGTTTTATAGAGGCACATTATTTCTTGCATAAAATTCTTTGTTTCAAGAAAGGTGTTTTCATATTTTCTCAACAATATTTTTCATGCTTCAAAGGGCATTCTTATTACAAAATGATCTTCCATTTGAGGGGTGAATATTGTTCCTTTTCAATTAATTCATCTATTTTTTTTGACTTGTATCTTTTGTACTATGATGTTCTTTGTTGCATAAATATGTTTTCTTTCATTAGGATCTCTTTTTCGGAAGGTTTACATCCTTGTTTACAACTTATTTTTGTTTGAAAGTGTATGTCTACTATAAAAGATCTATCACTTAGGGTGTAAAATGTATTATATTTTCTCTTACCTTCACACTTGGGGGGAAATATTTTATGTTTCCTTGTTCCATTTCCTTCTTTTTCTAAGGATCCACGTTCCTTAGTCTAGTGACATTTATTTATCATGTGACATTATTTTCTTAAATGGAAGTGATTATTTTGATTTGGATTCTCTCTTATGCAAGTGGTTTGAACCTTGGATCATATCCTATTCCTCATTTGAAAAGAAATGTTCCTATTAAAATAATTCCTTTACTTGGGGGCTTAAAGTGTGTCATCCTTCATCAATAATCCCTTTTTTACCTACTAATAGGGGGGATAAAAGGGCACATTCTTGTTCTCCTCCCCTCTTTTTCTTGAAGATGTTATCTTTGTTCAAGAATGCCTCTTCAAGATAGATGTCTTGTAATTGAGATATCTTTCTTTTAAGGGCCTCTTCCCACTTTCAGATATCCTTTCACAATTATCTATTTCTTTGGATAATAAGAGTATTCATTATTTTCTATGAGAATGAACATACATTGTTGTTTTAAGGATATCTCCTTGTTGTTGGAAGGAGGTATCCTTGTTTCTTTTTTTTCCCTTATGATTCTACCATAGTCCTATGTCTCCATAATAAAGAGGGGGGCATATGTGTGTTCTCCCTTTATATTATGAAGCCTTTTTGTTTATTGATCCCTAAGGAGACAATGCTTTCCTTAGGATTGATCACCATTTTGGCCCTAAGGAGACAATTCTTTCTTTAGGACTGATCCTATTTATTGATCCCTTTGGAGAAATTTTTTTCTTGAGTATTGATCGCCTTTTTGGATCCTTATGGAGAAAATTCTTTCCATAAGATTGATCCCGTAAGCCGCCCCTAAGCACAAAATTTAAAAGATTTCCCTATGTGCAAATTTTTTGAAGCTGCCTCCGTGCACAAATTTTTCAAGGTAGAATTGACTAGCATAACACAAATTTCTAGACCATCAGTTATCCTTCCCTTTTGTTTGGGATAAGTTGAACTAGAATAACACAACTTGCCATCCTTTCTAATTTTTCCTTCTCATCTTCTCTCATGAATCACATGGCATAACACAACTTTCTAGGCCTATGGATTCATGGTCTCTCTCTTTTCCTTCCCTACTCTCATACCTATGCTAGTGGGTTAGATAATGGATCCCATCTTTAGTGGTTTCTCTTTCCAATTCTATGTGATCATTTATGTTCTCGCTATCTTTCCCTTTACATGATACAGGTGGTTGAGACATTTTCTTAATCAAGGTATCTTTTACTAGTTGATTTGGAGTTTTGTTGTTTTTACTAACCCATTTTGGTTTGTGTCTTTTGCATTTTATATTCCTTTTGTTTTTCTTTTTTTTTTCATGCATTTGTGCATGAATGTTTAATTTGATATCCCTTGTTTGGGGCCTTGTGTCCTTAAAATTAGTGACATCTTATCTCTTTGCAGTTTACCCATCTCTCTCTCTCTCTCTCTAAAGTGGGGTATAAATGTACTATCCTAAAAAGTTATCACTCATAATTAGATGCTTTATTAGGACCTATTAGTCCCACTTTTTTGATTTCAACATCAAAATATCTGTTATGCTTGATCCTAACAACCTATTTTTTCTCCTCCCACATATTTTCAGCTATCCTGATACCTAGTTCAAATTTGGATTTGTTTTATTAGGTATAAGTTGAAAATAAAATCCCATACATGTGCATAGGATTCCATTTTCATCCTATACCTACACTTTTTGGGCCAAATTTGGCCCGGATCCCGATATTAGGGTTTTGGTGATAAATCTGATTTTTTGGTCGGCTTGGGTTATTTTTGAATCCTAAAATGATGGATTGAGTATATAAAACCTCTACCTCTCCTTATTTTGATAAATAGTTTCATGCTTCATGATCCATTATCAATTGCATCCATTATTGTCAAGCATTCAAGTTAATAAGTGCAAGGAAGAAAAAAACATGTTCAAGAGCCATCAAGCTACCAAGTCCAAGAATTAAAGATCTAGCCTTCTTTTCAAGAATTATTCTCAAGCATCCAATGTGTTTTCTTCCATAGAGCTAGCTTCTTTCCTCATTGGAGGCCAAGCAAAGGAATTTTCTATCAAGGAAGGAGATCCACGTTCATCCATATCCATTCAAGTCTTCTCTATTTTCTCCTCAATCAAACATTATGGTGAATTGCAACATTTCTTCTATGGGGTTTTTTCTTTCATGATTTCCTTTTTGGTTTTTGTGTTAAGTCAAAGCTATTGCATTAGCATACTTGATCACAATCAAAGAGGAATTTGTGTTGCCAAGGTATGATATACTTCATTTATTAGATTTAGCTTGTACTATATGACAAAACACTTTCCTTTTACTTAATTTCATTTTAAGGTTGATTCCTGAACATGGGTTTGAATGAGGAAAACCCTTCTATTCAACCTTCTTCCCCATTTTTCAATGTACAGGACTAGGATATAGATCTGTTAGAAAAAATCCAGATAGATCGTGTGCAGTTGGAGGATCCCTGCAAATTTCAAGCAAAAATGCCTGGTATAGGATGTCATTTTTTCCCTATACCCAGGTATAGGACATCATTTTTTCTCTTGACCTTGAAAATAAATTTTTAGATTTATTTTGGAGGTAGGTGTATGTGATAAAACCTAACCTGTTGGGAGCACGCTCAGATATGAAAACGTTAGAGATAAACATCAAATAACAACATTATACACATCTAAAGCATACTACAAAAATAACAAGTGATTCCATCACAACCTCTGATGAGCTGAACAAGGGCACCCAAGACCTTGTTGATTTTCTCTTAGAGAATTGTGGGTGTGCTCTCCCAAAACAATATCAAAATATCACTATTTGATTGATTGAATTCAACTAAGAGAGTGAAGAACTCAAGAGAAAGTATGAGGAACTTGTCTCAAGTCTTCATCAAACATGATAATGCAAGACTATGCTAAAATGATATGCAAGATTCAATGAAAATAAACTAAGTTCATTCCATTAATCCTAACATGTAATATCTAGATTCAAAATGAAACAAACATGAACTAAGAATTAGTATTGCTTATGAAAATGCTAAATTATTCTAGAACCAAACTAGCATGACAACAATGCATAAAATGAGAGGTGGTTTGCTCTTGAGAAAGGCCTCTATTTATAGAGTTTTTGGAGGAGAGAGAGGGCTTGGATGAGGTGGAGCTCATGTGACATCTACATAGGTGCCATATGAGGGACACATAAGCCATGCAAGAGGCCCACTTTTCTCACACATGTGTGAGTAACTTTGGATGTGATGGGTCAAAGTGTACTTAAAGTACACATGTGAAGGATCTTGTAAGAAGGTGTAAAAGGGTGTAAGAGTTTTGGGCCAATGAGACACTTTTAGAAAGTGTAAGAAGGTGTCATC
>MU228043.1:41662-127948 GCA_018584345.1 Thuja plicata
AGTACACATGTGAAGGATCTTGTAAGAAGGTGTAAAAGGGTGTAAGAGTTTTGGGCCAATGAGACACTTTTAGAAAGTGTAAGAAGGTGTCATCATGGGTGTAAGAAACCTTGTTGGCACCAAATAATGAATTATGTGGAAAGTCAAATTTTTGAAAATTTGCTCACACATGTGTGAGCAAATAATTAAGACTAATTGTTGTAGGAATCAAGAAATTAGCCTAATTAACCTTAGTTAATTAGTGAATAGGCTTATTTGGTGAGAGTGATGTGAGGTAGGGTAGGATCTAGGTTCAAATTAGCTTAATCCAAATTAATTTGGATTAATTGTGGTTTAGTAGAATTTAGGTCATGTGGAGGAATAAATAAATTAAAAATTTATTTAAAGGGGATTATGAGAGATAATGTATTAAATAAGATTTAATACATTAAAATGGATAGTATTAAATTCAAATACTTAGGAGAATGAATCATATTTTATTAAATAAATTTAATTAAATAGATAGAAGAATATAACAAATATAATTAATTAAAATTAACTATAATGTTATGAGAATATTAATTAAATTAATATAAGGACAATTTTGGACATCTACAGTAGGTTATAGGTCTACATGTTATAGATCTACAATAACATGTATTTTCAAGATTGCGTCTATCAAATATTCAAATATGAAGTGGTATATTTCCTATTTTGATTCTAGTTTCATTTGAATACTTCCAAATATGTATTTTCCATCATCATATTTCAATTTTACATATTTAGTGAAGGAATATTGACCCATTTAGCACTTAGGAAATTCCTTAACAATTGAGATATCTTCCTTCTGAATGTACAATCTTAAAAGGGAGAAGTGATCTACCTCTTTGCATTGATTCCCCTTTTATACTGTTTAGTCATTTCTTAAAGGTAGATTATACCACAACCACCATTGGTCTCTCTAACCTTGCTTGCATTTTGGTTGACATTAATATATCCACACTTCATATCAGATATGTGGCTCTCATGGTTAGGGATAAACCATGGATTTAATCATTGGATTACAAGGGCCTCCCGTTTCAATCTCATTTGTGCTTCTGAACTAGTTATCTGGCAAAAAAATGTTCTCTCTTCAAATGAAAAAGAACTGCCACTTGGTGGAAGGATACTAATAATGATCATTTGATTGTCCCAGCTTTGGATTCTTCCTCTAATGACTCTTCATAGGATAATGATGACACCTTTCAAGATGATGCTCCTTCTCTTGACTTGTCCTCCTTGGAGCTTTTAGACTTTAGTCCACCTCTTGTTGCTAGTGAAACCCTCTCTCAATGTGTGGAACCTATAATTAGGGTAATTCTGTATGTAAAACTTACAATTACATCAAAATATCAACCACAAAGATATTTGTTAGGAAGTTATTATTCCCAATATCAAGAAAGGAATCAGTAAAAATAGAAAGCCTAAATGATCAATAATATGAAATCATTTAAAACAAATGAATATGCAAACCATGTAGTCCTTTCTTGTTGTTCTCATTCTCTACGCAATGTGGTCTCTAAAAAATGAGCACTCGATGTGCCAACATAAGAATTCAAAGCAATTGTGGTTTAAACATTAAGAGAAATAGCTCTCTATTTATAAGAATTTTGAGATTCCAATCAGGATTCCATGATTGGTGGGACTAATGTCCAATGATTGGAGAGTTAAACTTAAGAGTGAGTGGAAGTTGAACCCAATTGGTTGCCTAGTTAACAAGATAGATTGATCTGTTAACTAAATAGGTTGAAGAGTTGATTGAATTGGTTGAAGATTTAACTGATGAGGTAGAATAGAAGACTGAATAGATTGATTAGTTAGGAGAGAGAATTGTGGAGTCAAAAGACTTGATTGAGTAGTTAGACTAAGGGTTAGTATTAGTTGAAAGTGAGTGAATAATTCACAAATAATTAAATAAAATAATTCATTTACTTGCACATGGGGAATATACATAAATAATTTAAAATTATTTATTTATTAGAGGAATAATTAGTTTAATTGAATAAATATCATTTATTTAATTATGAGTGGGATTTTGATTTAATTACTTTATAGACGAATAATTGATGAAATATTGATTGGATGTTTAATAATTAAGTAATTAATTAAAATCACTTAATTATAAAATTATAGGGAAATGAGGATTTTGAATTCAGGATATAGTAGAAAGATACAAATTGATTAAATAATAAAGATTATTTAATAATATAAGAGGATTGTTAGTAATGTCATTGTGTTAGAGTACTAGACCATTTTTAAGTGTCTACATTTTCCCCTTTTTGATATAATATATTGTCAAGTGTTATTTCAAAGAATATTTGATAAAAATATGCTCCGATATGCCTTGTGAAAAAGAATCACTAACTAGTTATTATGGTGACCCCTCAAGGAAATGAGCAAAAAATATGATGGAGGGCTCATTTGGTTGACATCGTGACTGGGATCACAACACATTTTATGGATCAGAAAATGAAGGTCATATGCAAAAGTTATGAACTCAAAAAGTTGAAAAACATTGCGACCAATAGAAGTGCAAGGTGTGCATGTCCATCAAGGTGGGTTGGGGGGTATAAATAGGGTTTTGGGAGGTAATTTTTAGATCATTATGCACATTTATCTTTGGAGAGCTAGTAGTGGAAGGAGAATTATTTAAGCAATTCAAGGAGCGATGGTGACTTACGATGATGGAATACACATTTGTGATCGAGTTAGGACATATCAGTGTCCAACTGATGCCCCACCTTAGGCGAGTTTCATACTTTTAGTATTTAATTTGCCTCATTTTTTTGTTCAATTTATCAGGTTAGGTCAGATGAAATTAGGTTAGAATGCTGCACTAGTAGGGCATAAATACCACACTTGTAGGGTAAAATCAGTGCACATGAATTGTGTTAGTATAGGGTTAAACTTTTAATCGATCCGTACTTGATGGTTTAGGTCGACCAAAATGACTAACGAGATCAACAGATATAAGATGTGTGGTCACTGCATATTCAAGACGATATGTACGCACTAAAGCAATGCAAAAGATGCACATGGTAGGGTTTGGACACATACAAAAAAATAGAATCACTGCACATCTAGAGCGTGGTCAACACACATGAATGTGAATTGTTTTTTAAAAAAAATGTACACATATGAGTTTTATGAATAGTTATATTGTTTTTGAATGAATGCAAGTTTAAATAATGTATAAATGATAGGGGTAGAGTAATATAGAATGAATTTTTATTTTATTTTATGTGTATATATGTAATGTGGGATTTTATTTTTGTGGAAATGAAATGTAATACATATGTTTGGATGCATTTTTTATTTTAGCCATGTATGAATGAGATATGTATGGACATGTACGCATAATGGATATGGTGGATGCATTTTACTTTATTTCTACATGAGTGTAATTTATGTAGTGGACATATGTGCATAGGATATGCTATATGAAAATGACATTAGCATGAATGCAATATGAGTGTGGACTCTGACTTGGATGGGGGACTGACTAGGGGGTTGCATGTGGACCTAAAAATTAAGGATGATGTCCTAATTACTTGGGAGAATCATCTAATTGTGTTGGATTATAGACACAAACTAGGTGATGAGGAGTGGGACAATTCAGATAGCCTAGAGTTATTGCAAGTGACACTGATGACCGTGATTAGGGTTAACATGATTTTAATTAATACTTTATGAGAGAGGTGACATTAAGAGATATCCTCCTTCCACTTTCCTACCGGGGAGTGCATGAAACTTTAGAGGATGTGTATAGTAAATTGCAGATTCCTATTTGGGGAGAGAGGGTTGTGTACTCTTTTTGGATAGGGAGAGAAGTGTTATGTGACTTTTTTTATTGTACAATAGAGGATTTGAGTGCTAGGATATATGACATTAGGTGCACATATATTCTGAGTTTTGATCCATATCTTGTGATAATTTGCAGAGTTGTAGTGGGTGTTTTGGTTATGGAAAAGAGAGTTCATGGGTTCCCTATTGGTTGGGGAGAGATTGTGTTGGACATGTGGTTAAGAGGGACATTGTTTTCTTGGGAGGCCATATATTCTAGCCATGGTTTATCACCAATTATATGAGATTGCATATCATGGAGGTCAGAGTTTGGGAGGCAGAGTCACACTTTTATAGGTGTGGTCATTTCAGCATATTGTTGTATTTCATCTCGTTTTTGACAAACTAGAGATACATCCAGGACAACCATATGCATACTACTATGATGTTGTGGTTCATAGACATATCATCCATGTGAAATACTAGAAACACTTGTTAGATGCATTGAGGGATTTTAGATGAAGACCCTATGTTTGATGCTCCATGTGGGATGGTGAGGATGATCACCTCCAATTTTTTTGATAAGAGAGATATCTGATTGGCCGATTGACCTAGTATGTGAAGATTGTCAAGATTCAGCTACTAGATAGGATATTGAGACAATATGGTGAGAGGCATAGTGTTTGTGGGATTATGATAGTTTTCATGGCGTGTGAGGGATATTAGAGGCTGGCGACTAGTGGTTTGCATAGCGATAACAATGACACAGTTTAGTGCGTTAGATCCTATTAGATGGGATTGGCGAATGGTGATTGTAGATATAGGGACTGTGAAAGAGTATGATACATGGTGGACTAGTCACATGCCTATTCCTTATATGGATCCAGGTGTACTAGTGCCACTAGAGATGAGATGACTTGTTAGATTGTCCTAGATTAGAAAGGGTATCCAAGGTTAGAGAGGGGCCAAAAATGGGTGGAGGGATGGTGGAATTATTGTTGGACATAGAGGAGTGAGAGACAGAGGATGATGAGGTAGAGGTGACGGTGGTGATGGTGATGGTGGAGATGGTGGTGGATAGGGAGGAGGGAGAGATGGATGATGAGGAGGTAGAGGTGATGATGATGGAGGTAGTGGAGGGGTTACTATTGGATTTTCCCAATGATTTCTCCTATTCTTTCCCCAGTAGTGCCAACAGTAGTGAGAGGAGTAGAGGAGGAGGTAGATATCACTGCGCGTAGTTCAATGGAGAGTGATAGAGAGATAGAGAGCGGGATTGAATCTAACTATTTTAGGGATGAGATGGAGATTAAGGGGGATGACACTGGACTCATGGATGTAGCCATGGGTTGTTTTGATGAGGCAGTACAAGATAATCCTATCTAGGTTGCAGTGGAGAGGAGTGGTTTTGACATAGACATTGTAGATATTGATAGTTTGAGATAGCATTGCAGAGTAGTTTTGATAGAGACCTTAGGAGGGTGACATGGGTGGAGGCTAGTGTTTTTGAAGAAAATAGGAGAGCGTCAGCAATAGATATGTAGTCAATGGAATTCTTTGAGGGTGACCAATTTAGAGGGGAGGATAGAGCGAATGTAGAGGGAGAGTATGAGGGTTGGTATACAAGTTGTGGATGCTAGAGATAGATAGACCAAGACAAAGGTGTGATCATTCATAGAAAGTGTACAAGATTTGAGTTTACAAAAGATGAGTGATAATGTGATACCCACCCATAGTTTGCTTTCAATATTTGATGTCGTACTCTTTTAGGTTGTTATTTAAGTTGATTTGCCAGATTCTTTTAGGCTACATTTCATGTGAGCTATTATTATTTTAGTGGTTGGTGATTTTGGATCATGATATTTATATGTTTATCATGTGATGCGTAGATAGATGATGATATTATCATGATGTGATTTTATATGTTGATGTTAGAACTATGATGTACTTACCCCATACTTGCATGTGTATGGTTAGTATATGTGTTGATGTACTTGTTGACGTGTTTGTTGTGGTAGAGGATGAAGACGTAGTTACTTTCATTGCGAGATCCACATGTTTGACCGATCTCTATCATTGTTTGTGATATTATATTGGATGTACATGTGTGTTCTTTTGATGTCAGGTTTGTAGGTACATGGCATCATCTTCCCTGAATTGGTAGGAGTGAGCGTGCCCATACATTCATCTCAATAGTAAAGAGGGGAGTTGACACACATACCCAAAACCTTACCCTAAGCCTATTATCCTAAGTATTGGACAAGTATCAGTTTAAATACCTTACCCAAATTCGTCAATTTGACGTAAATTCATGGATCCTATCCTTGACTATGTTTGAGTTGATTTTGGTTGATTTCAGTTGAGTGTCTTAGTATTGAGTAAATTATCATGTTATTTATTGAATTGAATATTGTTGGAATTAATTATTAAATATAGGGTATTTAGTTAATTAGGAAAATTAATTAAAGTTCAAATATTGCATATTTGGATTTAATTAAATATTTAATTTGAAATTAGAGTGATTTTAACCCTTATGCTTTATTAAATAATTAAATATTTAATTGCATGGATAAAATTGTGCTTTAAATATTTAATCTATTTAATATATTATTTAATTAATTACATGTGCAAGGTAATTATTGAAATTGGAGTTTGGATTCAAAATGCAAGTTGTTTTAATGAGTCAAAGTTGAGTTGCACAATTAATAGATATTTTAAATTAATAATTATGATTTTCTTTCAATTTTGGAGGTTGAGTTAACTAAGTTTAGTGGAGTTTCTATTTTGGGGAGATTTGCTTGAAAGGTGGAAGTTGATTCTCTTTAGGAGAATCCTCTTCTCATTTGGTGATAACAGGTTTTTGGGAGAAGAATTTTGGGGAGGAGAAATTTTGTGAGAGCTTTTTGTGTTCTTGCCATTTTTGTGAAATTGTTGTGGTTGGAGGCTTGGAGGAATTGAGGAGATTCTTGCTTTGGAGACTTTGTGGTTCTTGATCTACAACCAGATTCGAATTTGGAGGGCTTCTGGATTCTCTATTTCTCAAAGGGCTTCTTGTCAATTTTGTGGAGGAATTTGAGGTAGGGTTTGGAAAACCCTTTTGTTGATTTCAATTTTCGTAGAAATATGTCTTCTTTGTGCTTAACTTGTTTCATTTCGTTAATTAGATCTATTTAGAGTTTTCTTGTCAAATTGGATATTTAAGAATTCTTAGATCTTTTTTTTTTAAGGAAAAAACATAACTTGGCATAGTAGGGTAATGCTGTTAAAATTTTGTCTAAAAAAACCCTATGAAAGATCTAGAAAATGGAAAAATCAATTTGACTATAGTAGGAAACTATAGTGGGGAAAAAATAAATCTCCCTTAGAAATTATCTCATTGAAAAAATTAAATTGTTACCAAAAAACTAAGTCTTTGGAAAAAACAGAGTCAAAAAATATATTCACCAGTCAAATAAAATATGCCCAGAAAAAGACAAAAGAGGAAAAAAACACAAAAGAATGAAAAATCTTTCTTATTTCCATTTTTCAGAATTAAAAAAAAAAAAAAAAAAAAATTAAAAAAAACATTCTTAACGAAATTTGTTTGTTTTAAAAGAAAATATTTTTTTAAAAAATTTATTTAAAAAGGAGTGGTGGGGGGCTGGTGTGCTCCACCCACCAACTCCTAAGGCAGCTGGCCCGTGACAGCCGACACTGTCGTAAGGTAGGCCGGACTGCCAGCGGCAGTCAGTACTGCCTTGGAAGCTGGGCTGCCAGTTGCAGACCCGGTCTGCCAGCAGTATGTACCGCATAGAAAGGATGGGGGGTGGGCCCTATGAGGCCCAACCCCAATAAAGTTTATTTAATGTTTTTTTATTTTATTTAACAATTTTTGTTATTTTAATTAAAAATTTTAAAATATATTTAGTATTATTTAATATTATTTAAATTTAGTTTATTTAATATTATTTAAATTTAGTTTATTTAGTATTATTTAAATTTAGTTTAATTAATATTTTTATTTTAGTTTAATTAAACTATTTAATAATGATTAGTCTACTTATAATTTTTGAACAAGGATTATTATATATGCTATTTTAAGTCATTTAATTTTTAATAATAGACTATTTTTAACATGGTTCGATTTAATCATTATGTAATTATTAAATTAATTGATGACTTTTAAATTTGAAATTGAGTATACTTTCTATTTCAATGAGTTTTGTATTGGAGTTCTCGTTCCCTGGATAGTTTTAATCGATAACATTGTATGAGTTTAATTTTAAAAGGGGGGATTGTTATTGTTTGAAGGCTATTAGGAATGAAACATGGAATCAACTGATTAGGTTAATTTTATTAACCATTGAGTCATAGGCTCTTAGATGAATGTTGTTCAACTGCTTTTGCATAGTGTAAATGGTGTTTTCTTTCCATGTGTGTTTATTGCTATGCTATGGGTACGTGGGGATTTAGAGTGCCCTAGAATGTATACAGAGGCTGGGGGTGAATTTTATCTATGATTTATGATGTGGCATGTGTGCTTTATACTATTACCCTAAACTAACCATGTGAATCTACTGATTGTATTATCTGAATGTGTACCATTGTGATCGTTCTTGTTATGTGTGAGGAACTTGATTGGGTATACTTGGGTTTTGACCTATGCTAGATCTATGTAGGATCTGTGAGCCTAGGGTAGGTTACCTAGACGTGTAGAAGGGGGTGGCTTGTAATAAGTGTCATGCTCGCAAGTGGCTACTAGGATCACTTATTGTAGGTAAAATTAATAAGTGATAATTTAATGTACAATTGAGAGATCTTAAAATGAACTAATAAGATGTGTTTTCCTCACCCATGCTTGAGTGCTAGTATATGCTAAGATGGAGGATGAGATGATGTTGTCCACCTTAAAGGGTGTGTGTCTGGCATAGTTAGGGGTCTTGTTATTTTGAGAGGTCATTGATGTCATGTATGGTCACTTGAGTGTCGGGATCCATTGGGATTTCTAGGACAAAGCTTAAGGGTTAGACGTACATGATGACACCTTCCTGTACACAGTCTAGATTTCTTACAAATGTCAATTGCCTCTGGACTAGTGAGTCTTACCTTTCAGTATGTGCAGTACACCTGGAGTTAGAAGGCTATCAGGATCCCTTTCTTAGAGGTTACTTCCTTATTTGGTTTTGGATATTCGAGTGGGTTCTGTTGTTATCTCCTCAGCACAGTGGGGTGGACTTTTGTAGTTCCACACGGATGGGTGGTAGTGATTCTTTACCATTTGAGATTTGACATCCTTGTTCCAGTGCTTGATGGTCCTTATGCAGTTGTTCTCTCTATGATTCTTCATTGGTGGATATGTACCTATCATTTCATTCATTACTTTAATCTTATATTAGAGTATCACATGTGATACCTAATCTAGATATTGTATATTATATTGTTAGAGTGATTACTACATACCCTGCAACATGTGCAGTGGATGTGAGTTTATGTAGGTTTTGTGGTTATCCATGAGGATTGTAATTATTAATTGTAAGTTGTATTTGTTATATCTATTCAAATGGAATCTTTTGTTATGTTTTTAGTTGAGTTCTACTTTTGCGTAATTCAACATCATGAAACCCTTGAGTCTTGTAATCTATGTTTGTATGTGTTATGTGAGTAAATGGTATTTTTTTCTGCATTAATTTATGTCTTATTCTGTAAACTTTAGGAAAAAAAAATATTCATCAAACTTAGTATCATGTTCTAGGTTAATCTCTCTTGGGTTCCCTGGCGGGGCATTACATTTGGTATCAGAACCATGTTTCTACACTGGGAACTCTGGGAATTGTACAACCATTTGGTTGTGTGTAGCTTCAAACTAAAACTAAAACATAGACATACAATAGTTTTGTTTTCAGATCTATTGCTTTATGATTATTCTTATCTTTAGTTTTCATTTCGAGCTATGTTGTGAGTATTGTATGTATCTTTGTTTATTTTAGGAACCATGCCTAAAACTAGAGTTGTGAGAGGCCATGGCAGAAGTCATTCTAGTATTTGTGAGAGGGTTAGTCAGAATAGATCCTCCATGAGTGTTAGACAAGACAATGGTCAATAATAGGATAGAGATGTGCATAGTGAGGAACGCCAGGAGGAGTCTGAGGAACTTGGCACTAGACAGTTACTTCAGGATATTTTGAATCGTCTTCCTATGCGGGCCAGAGAAGATTAGGATGCATCCCATCACTATCATAGAGAGGAAAGGGAGAGAGAGAGGTCTAGGAGTCCTCAAAGGAGGACCATTACGGTGGACCTTGACGTTGTGGCAATGAACCACATGAGGGACCTGATGAGAGGGAGACCTAATCCATTTAATGGGAAGGGACCTGGATATGAGGATGAGACATGGCTTATAGCCTTGGAGAGGTGCTTCACCATGCATCCCTTTAGTAGAAATACTAAAGCGAGATATGTTGTGATGAAACTTTATGATTTTGCAACTGTATGGTGGAAGATAGAAGAGGAAAAGTTGGGGCTTCGGATGGACATAGTGACTTGGGAGCTATTTTTTGAGCACTTTTGAGAGTGTTTCCTCTTGGATCAGTGGAGAAAATAGTGGGCTGATGAGTTCCACAATCTAAGGCAGATGACTTTGACAGTTGAGGAGTATGGGTGTCTATTCTTCGAGCTCAAAAAATACGCAGGCTACGGGTAGGACTCAACCTTGATGATCCAACACTTTGTTAGAGGGATTAATGCCCACATAGTTGGGGAAGTAAATATCTTTGAGCCTACAACCCTATGGGCTACGGTTATTAAGGCCACTCTTACAGAGGCTAATTTGGCTTTGGAACATGGAGGTCCACATGGTGCTTAGTCAGCTGGTGCATCAGGATCAGGATACAAAGGTAACCAATCACAGGGTATGGGGAACTTCAAGAAACCATCTAACTAATATAGAGATAATCAGAATCAGAATCAGAATCAACAACATAAGGCTACTCCTCCTACCCAGAGTGGTAAGAGAATCCATAATGGATAATACTTCAGGCATAATCAGTCCAACCGTGTGACACAGAGTGCACATCCTAGTGCCAGTAGAGGTAGCGTTCAGTAGTCAAGTGCACCATCCACTGGGAGAGGCAATATTTTAGGGACATGATGCTTCACATGTGGTTAGTTCGGCCATATTTCAGTTAATTGTCCTTAGAGAGCACCTCATTTTTCAGCACAGAGGTCGGTAGCTTCGGAGCCTACAGTGGGTGGTTCAGGGGGATCTCATAGAGTTTTTGCAGCTTTGGATCACCGTCAGGTAGAGCATTAGGGTACATTGATAGAGACCTTAGGTACTATTTGAGGTACTTCTATCTCTATTTTATTTGATTCTGAAGCTACAGATTCATTTATATCTCCTTTCTTAGTTGAGCAATGTGGGCTAGTGGCTGCAAAGCAAGCAGTAGGATGACAAGTGGAGTTAGCTTCAGGGGCTAAAGTAGCCACAGATTCTTTGGTCAGTAAGTGTGAGATGAACTTAGGTAAATTCATTACCTTAGTTGATCTTTGTATGATTCCTTTGGGATCATATGGGGTTGTATTGGGAATGGATTGGTTGGGAGCTCATGGGGCTAACATTGATTGTAGATGGAAGACCATCCAATGCAAGGATGATGTGGGTAGGGATTTCCACATTGTGGGGATTCCATGTCCCATATCTCTTTGTATGATTTCCGCGATGCAACTTAAGTGGAGTTTTTGAAAGGGTTTCTAAGTGTTTGCGGTGACTATGAATGAGCTAGATGAAGCGAAGAGTGAAGTCAAGACATTGGATCATCATATTTTGTAGGAGTTCATTGATGTATTTCCTAGTGAGATTCTAGGCGTGCCACCAAGGCATGACATTGACTTTCACATTGAGCTTGTTCCAGGAGCGAAACCTATTTCTAAAGCTCCTTATCGGATGAATACTCATGATTTGAGTGAGTTGAAGCTACAATTGGAAGAGTTGTTGGAAAAGGGGATCATTTGACCTAGTGTTTCTCCTTGGGGAGAACCCATCCTCTTCATTAAGAATAAGGATGGATCATTACGCTTGTGCATTGGCTATAGACAGTTGAACAAGGTAACAATCAAGAACATGTATCCATTGCCACATATTGATGACCTTTTTTATCAGATTAAGGGAGCCAAGGTGTTCTCTAAGATTGATCTTAAATCAGGGTACCATTAGTTGTGTATCCAGGATGCAGATATCTTCAAGACTGCTTTCTGCACACACTATGGACACTATGAGTTTACAGTGGTTCCTTTTGGGTTGACAAATGCTCCATCAGTATTCATGTGCTTGATGAATGGGCTGTTTCGTAAGTATCTCGATCACTTTGTGCTAGTCTTCTTGGATGACATAATGATATATTCCAGATCTATAGAAGAGCATGAAGGACATCTTTGACAGGTATTGTAGTGCCTAAGAGACAATCAGCTATATGCCAATGCGGAAAAGTGTGATTTCTTTCAGTCGAAGGTTTAGTATCTTGGTCATGTGATTTTTGGAGAATGTATCTCAGTAGATCCTTCAAAGATTTAGGCTATTGTGGAGTGGCCAACACCCACTAATGTGCCTAAAGTTCATAGCTTCATGGGTCTAGCTGGATACTATCGCAGGTTCGTGAAGAACTTCTCTAGAGTTGCACATCCTATCACTTCTCTTCAGTGGAAAGGGAAGAAATTTGTTTGGACAAAGAAGTGTGAGGAGGATTTTTAGATCCTTAAGGGGTGTTTGATTAGTGCACCTATCCTAGTGGAACCTGACCTATCGGGTGATTTTGTGGTTTGTGTTGATGCTTCATTGGAGGGGATTGGAGTAGTCCTTATGCAGGATGGATGGGCGATTGCATATGAGTCTCGCAAACTCAAGGATCATGAGTTGAACTAACCTTCACATGATCTTAAGTTAGCCACAGTTGTCCATGCATTGGTTCGATGGAGACACTTCTTATTGGGACACCATTTTGAGCTTCATAGTGATCATCATAGCTTACAGTACATCTTTACTCAGCCTAATCTGAATGCTAGACAAATAAGGTGGATGGAGTTCCTTTGTGAGTATGACTTTGAGATTAAGTATCTTCAAGAGAAGGAGAACGTGGTAGAAGATGCATTGAGTCACAAGCAACATGCTATTCTAGCATTGACTCTTAGTGTGGATTTGCAGAGTAGGATTCTTCAGGCGCTTCCTAGAGATAATTTGTATTAGGTGGTGAAGGCAGAGATTGAGTCAGGGAGAGCTTTGGAGGGTATATTTTTAGGTTATGTTTTGGAGTCGGATGGTCTATTGTGTCACACAAGCCAGATCTATGTACCACTATTGGATGATTTGCGTACATTAGTTCTATCCGAGGCTCATTGTGCACCCTATTCAGCACATCCTAGTGTCAAGAAGATGCATGTAGACCTTTGAAAGCTCTACCATTGTATTGGTATAAAGTGTGATATTGCTGACTTTTTGGCTAGATGCTTAGACTGTCAAAGGTTCAAGGTAGAACATCAACATCCAGCAGGGCTTCTACAGTCGAATCTCATTCCATGTTGGAAGTGGGACATCATTTTGATGGATTTAATTGTTGGTTTGCCTTTGACTCCTCATAGACATGATGCTATCATGGTGACTGTTGATCAGTTGAACAAGGTGGCACATTTTTTCCCTATGAGATCATCTTATACAATAGCTTCTGTAGCCAGAGTCTTCATGCAGGATGTCATGAGACTACATGGCATTCCTTGCAGGATTATCTTGGATCGAGATCCTATTTTTACTTCTGCATTTTGGACCTCATTGTAGCATGATCTTGGTGCTCAGCTGAATTTCAGTTCAGCGTACCATCCTGAGACCGATGGACAGATATAGTGGGTTAATCAGGTGCTTGAGGATATGTTGAGGATGTATGTCATGGATAGGCAGACTCATTGGGAGGACTACTTGTATTTAGTCAAGTTTGCATATAATAATGGATATCATAGCTCAATTGGCATGTCACCTTTCCATGCTTTGTATGGTCATCCTTGTTGTACACTTTTGAGCTGGGCTAGATTGGAGGACCATATTTTTCTTGTTCCAGAGATTCTTTGAGACATGGAGGAGAAGGTAGTGCGTATATGTGAGAATTTGGTTACTGCACAGGATAGACAAAAGAAGTATGCAGATGCTCATAGGGTGGATAGATAGTTTGCAGTTGGAGATAGAGTGTTCCTAAGAGTGCACCCACAGAAGAGTCTGATTCATTATAGAAAGGGTTGTAGTTGGTACCTCACTTTATGGGACCATTTGAGATCCTAGAGAGGATAGGACAAGTTTCTTACCATCTTGCTTTGCCACCTAGCCTATCATGCATTCATGATGTTTTCCATGTTTATGTTCTTAGGAGATATATTCTAGATATTATGCATGTACTTGATTGGAATGCATTATAGGTAGAGGACGGGCAGCTGGCTTTGGAGCCCATTCACATTCTACAACAGTGGGTTTTGACCCTCAGGGGTCGCACCATAGAGAGAGTAAGAGTCCAATGGGACCCAAATGATGAGTCATCAACAACTTGGGAGGATGAAATGAGATTACATTATCTATATCCCTATTTGTTTATAGGCTTCCAAGAGTAAGCCTAATCCTAGGGGGTGGATGTGATACCCAACCATAGTTTGCTTTCATAATTTGATGTCGTACTCTCTTAGGCTATTATTTCAGGTAATTTACCAGATTCTTTTAGGCTACATTTCATGTGAGTTGTTATTATTTCAGTGGTTGGTGATTTTGGATCATGATGTTTATATGTTTATCATGTGATGCATAGATAGATGATGATATTATCATGATATGATTTTACATGTTGATGTTGGAATTATGATGTACTTACCCCATACTTGCATATGTATGGTTAGCATATGTGTTGATGTACTTGTTGACGTGTTTGTTGTGGTAGAGGACGGAGACATGTGGTAGAGGATGGAGACGTAGTTACTTGCATTGTGAGATTCACATGTTCAATCGATCCCTATCATTGTTTGCGATATTATATTGGATGTACATGCGTGTTTTTTTGATGTTAGGTTCGCAGGTACATGGTATCGTCTTCCCTAAATTGGCAGGAGTGAGTGTGCACATACATTCACCTCAATGGTAAAGAGGGGAGTTGACACACATACCCAAAACCTTACCCTAAGCCTATTGTCCTAAGTATTGGACGAGTATAAGTTTGTCTACCTTACCCAAATTCGTCAAGTTGACGTAAATTCATCGATCCTATCCTTGAGTGTGTTTGAGTTGCTTTTGGTTGATTTCAGTTGAGCGTCTTAGTATTGAGTGAATTATCATGTTATTTATTGAATTGAATATTGTTAGAATTAATTATTAAATATAGGGTATTTAATTAATTGAAAATTAATTAAATACCTATGTTTAATTGGGAAAATTAATTAAAGTTCAAATATTGCATATTTGGATTTAATTAAATATTTAATTTGAAATTAGAGTGATTTTAACCCTTATGATTTATTAAATAATTAAATATTTAATTGTATGGATAAAATTGTGCTTTAAATATTTAATCAATTTAATCTATTATTTAATTAATTACATGTGCAAGGTAATTATTGAAATTGGAGTTTGAATTCAAAATGCAAGTTGTTTTAATGAGTCAAAGTTGAGTTGCACAATTAATAGATATTTTTAATTAATAATTGTGATTTTCTTTCAATTTTGGAGGTTGAGTTAACTAAGTTTAGTGGAGTGTCTATTTTGGAGAGATTTGCTTGAAAGGTGGAAGTTGATTCTCTTTAGGACAATTCTCTTCTCATTTGGTGATAACGGGTTTTTGGGAGAAGAATTTTGGGGAGGAGAAATTTTGTGAGAGATTTTTGTGTTCTTGCCATTTTTGTGAAATTGTTGTGGTTGGAGGCTTGGAGGAATTGAGGAGAGTCTTTCTTTGGAGGCTTCGTGGTTCCAGATCTGCAATCAGATTTGAATTCGAAGGGCTTTAGGATTCTTCATTTCTCAAAGGGCTTCTTGTCAATTTTGTGGAGGAATTTGAGGTAGGGTTTGGAAAACCCTTTTGTTGATTTCAATTTTTGTAGAAATTTGTCTTCTTTGTGCTTGGCTTGTTTCATTTCCTTAATTAGATCTATTTGGAGTTTTCTTGTCAAATTGGGTATTTTAGAAACCCTAGATCTAAGTTTTTTTTTTAGGAAAAAAGATAACTTGGCATAGTAGAGTTATGCTGTTAAAATTTTGTCAAAAAACACCCTATGGAAGACCTATAAAATCAAAAAATAAATTTGACTATAGTAGGAAACTATAGTGGGGAAAAAATAAATCTCCCTTAGAAATTATTTCATTGAAAAAATTAAATTGTTACCAAAAAACCAAGGCTCTGGAAAAAAACAGTAAAAAATTATATTTACCAGTCAAATAAAATATGCCCAGAAAAAGACAAAAGAGGAAAAAAAGACAAAAGAATGAAAAGTCTTTCTTATTTCCATTTTCAGAAATTCTTTTTAAAAACAAAAACCAAAAAAAAACATTCTTAACAAAATTTGTTTGTTTTAAAAGAAAATATTTAAAAAAAAAAAGGAGTGGTGGGGGCCGGTGGGCTCCACCCACCATCTCCTAAGGCAGCCTGTCCGCAGCAGCTGACATTGTCGTAAGGCAGGACGGACTACCAGCGGCAGTCGGGCTGCCAGCGGTATGTACCGCGATGGGGGGTGGGCCGCGTGGAGCCCAACCCCAATAAAGTTTATTTAATTTTTTTTAATTTTTTTTAACAATTTTTGTTATTTTAATTGAACTTTTTAAAATATATTTAGTATTATTTAATATTATTTAATTTTAGCTTATTTAATATTATTTAAATTTAGTTTTATTAATATTTTATTTTAGTTTAATTAAACTATTTAATAACTATTAGTCTACTAATAATTTTTGAATAAGGATTATTACATATGCTACTTTAAGTCATTTAATTTTTAATAATAGACTATTTTTAACATTGTTCGATTTAATCGTTATGCAATTATTAAATTAATTGATGACCTTTAAATTTGAAATTGGGTATACTTTCTATTTCAATGAGTTTTGTATTGAAGTTCTCGTTCCCTAGATAGTTTTAATCGATAACATTGTATGAGTTTAATTTAAAAGGGGGGGGGATTGTTATCGTTTGAAGGCTATTAAGGATGAAACATAGAATCAACTAATTAGGTTAATTTTATTAACCATTGAGTCATAGGCTCTTAGATGAATGTTGTTCAACTTTTCTGCATAGTGTAAATGGTGTTTTCTTTCCATGTGTGTTTATTTCTATGATATGGGTACCTGGAGATTTAGAGTGCCCAAGAATGTATACAGATGCTGGGGGTGAATTTTATCTATGCTTTATGATGTGGCTTGTGTGCTTTATACTATTACCCTAAACTGACCATGTGAATCTATTGATTGTGTTATCTAAATGTGTACCATTGTGATCGTTCATGTTATGTGTGGGGAACTGGATTGGATATAATTAGGTTTTGACCTGTGCTAGATCTGTGTAGGATCTCTGAGCCTAGGGTAGGTTACCTAGATGTGTAGAAGGGGGTGGCTTGCAATGAGTGTCATGCCCGCAAGTGGCTACTGGGATCACTTATTGTAGGTAAAATTAATAAGTGATAACTTAATGTACAACTGAGAGATCTTAAAATGAACTAATAAGATGTGTTTTCCTCACCCATGCTTGAGTGCTAGTATATGCTAAGATGGAGGATGAGATGTTGCTTTCCACCTTGAGGGGTGTGTGTCTGGCATAGTTAGGGGCCTTGTCAATTTGAGAGGTCGTTGATGCCATGTATGGTCACTTGAGTGCTAGGATCCATTGGGATTTATAGGACAAAGCGTAAAGGTTAGACGTACATGATGACACCTTCCTGTACATAGTCTAGATTTCCTATGGATGTCAATTACCTCTAGATTAGTGAGTCTTACCTTTCAGTATGTGCAGTACACCTGGAGTTAGAGATCTATCAGGATCCCTTGCTTAGCGGCTCTTTCCTTATTTGGTTTTGGATATCCGAGTGGGGTTTTTTGTTATGTCCTCAGCACGGTGGCGTGGACTTTTGTAGTTCCACAGAGACGGGTGGTAGTGATTCTTTACCATTTGAGATTCAAAGTCCTTGTTCTAGTGCTTGATGGTCCTTATGCAGTTGTTCTCTTTATGATTCTTCATTGGTGGATATGTACCTATCATTTCATTCATTATTGTAATCTTGTATTAGAGTATCACATGTGATACCTAATCTGAATATTTTATATTATATTGTAGAGTGATTACTACATACCCTGCGACATGTGTAGTAGATGTGAGTTTATGTAGGTTTCATGGTTATCTATGAGGATTGTAATTATTAATTGTAAGTTGTATTTGTTATATCGATTCAATTGGAATCTTTTGTTATGTTGTTAGTTGAGTTTTACTTTTACATAATTCAATATCATGGAGCCCTTGAGTCTTGTAATCTATGTTTGTATGTGTCATGTGAATAAATGGTATTTGCTTCCGCATTAATGTATGTCTTATTGTGTAAAATTTAGAAAAAAAATTATTCATCAAACTTAGTATCATGTTCTACGTTAATCTCTCTTGGGTTCCCTGGTGGGGAATTACAGATAAGATGTAATGCAAGGGTAGGGAAGTTTTCATAGAGATACAGTATTGGAGAGGTCACTACGAGAGCGTTGTCCCAACATCTCAAAGAGTTCCAAGTTATACCACCTCTCATCGATCTAAGTTGGGATAGAGATCTTAGGGTAGTTGGGCAATTGTGCAGCCTCTTAGAGATTCTTAGACAATGACATACACTCCTATAGGATAGACTGGGGTAGGGCTTTCAAATTCTGTACAACCCAAGCCTCCCAGAGTAGAGGGCAGAGGTAGTACTAGTTGATCATTATGTAGACTCTTTTGCATATATTTTGTGAGCTCTCAAGGGATCCTTATGATATTTTACCATGATACTTTTTAAGTTATATATGATGCAATTTTGGTAGTCCTATATGATGTAGATATGATCTACCTTACTTTATGCTCAATGTGATGTACATGTTTTCTATGATGATATACTTTATATGATGTTTATGATTTTTGATATGCTCCTATTTTTATTTGAGGGATGTATGTGTTTCCTAAATGATGTGATTTCATGTACTTTAATGTTTTTTGTATTTTTATATGCACTTGATATGAAGCAACTATGTGATGCAAATATGATGGATTATGCTAAATGAGTTTATTTTTTATATGCTTTTATATGAAATATGGATGCATTATGATATGTACTATATGTATGATTTATTATGTATGAAGACTAACATAATTATGGATGCAAGATGTTGTATTTTTGTGGTATCATAATACTTTACCTTAAGGAATTGTTAGGACTGATAGAGATAATTCTTAGTAATGATAGTTTAGGAGACGAGAGAGAATGAGAATGAATCGTGATTGAATCTTGAAATTATTCTAACTAGCTTTTGATTCCAACTTATTTCAGAAATTTATTTCATCATTGAGTCACTTTTATCATAGTAAAATTGAATACTATCACACCCATATATTAATGATCTAGGCATGACTATCCTTTTGCATTCTAAAAAATGCGTTGAATGGACAAGGAACATGGGCCAATCCATCTAGGTCGGGTGTTAAGAGTCAAGGTATGTGTGAAATATCAAAACTAAATTATCTATTGCAACATTCTTTGGAATTATATATCACATGTGGATGTGAAGATTCTTACCATAGACACCCAATACGCTTTCTTAAGACTTCATGGCAATCATTGCATAAACAATAGACAAAGAAAAATAAGTTATGGACCATCATGACATCTCTAATCGCTTGTGGAATCAGAAAGATGCATAGGAACATGACTTGTCAAAATAAAGACATAATAATATAAACTTGAATCAATAAGTAAGAAAACATACTGATTATGTGTTTTTGTTTTTGTAGTAGTTTGGACATTGAATTTTGAGGTTTTGCTGATATTATCTGGTTCCAAGAATTAGGTACCCTGTATAAGACTTCCCTATCTATTTTTGAGAATTCATTCACTTGTCTAAGACAACATTAATTTTTGACAAAAGACTTTTCTATGGATTCAGTTGATAGATAAGACAACGTGATCAATATGACTGAGAACCTATTGACTAGTTTGACTATTTTTTACTTGGTTATACTGAAGCTTAGATGATCTGTATGACATTGTTTAATGGCTGGTTTGAAATGAGAAATGATAGGATTATGTACAAAGGGGATTTATTGTATAATTTTCTCAGTTTTTCAATTTTTTTGGTATTTTTTAGAGCTTGATGGATCATGACATTGGGGTGCCCGCAGTCAGGACAGAATGGGCAATTTATTATGGAATGACCATGGTGGGATGACTTTATGTTGAATATAAGATAATAGGACAAGGACAATTGAAAAATTTCAACCCATGATAGATTTTATTATAGAATATGAAGTGAAATGACAAGTGATACCAGTTTGGAGTTATGATAGATGGTAGAGTAATAATCTTTACACATGGCGTTAGATTTCTTGATTTTCACCATGGTACTTGCCCAAGGCACCACCAAAGTGGTTTTCACCAAAGGATGAATTTTTTTATCTTATATTTCTATTTTTGTATCACCGAAGACACTTGATTGCCAAGTTTTTGCCAAGATAGCATTTTTTTGTTTTTGATTTTTTTAATTTTTTAATTTTTTGATATTTGAAATTGGTCTACTCTGAGAGGTATGAATAGTACTTGCATAGATGTAAGATGTTGATGGAGTTTGATAGAGGATGGAACTCTGATGTATATGTGGTATGCTCCAGACCCATAGACTAATGTAATGATGTAGGGACCCAATCGTTTGGCTCAAACCTTCCTGGGTTTTATCTTTTCATTTGAAATTTTTGATTTTCCATTAGTACCAAGTCACCAACTTCAAAAGCTCTGGGTATGACATTTTTACTGTAGCTTCTCCTGAGAAATTTTTGATATGATTACAAATGTATTAGTTCATTTTTCTCTTTTCATCGAGAAACTCTAGCTCTTGTAGTCGAGATACTCAGTATTTATCATCTAAAATGATGTGTTGAAGTGATACTCACAATGATGGTAGCTCAACCTCTATTGGTAAGATAGATTTTGTATCGTATACTATTGAGTATGGAGTAATTCCTATGGGGGTAAAAGAACTAGTGCGGTATGCCCATAAGACAAGGTTGAGTTGAAGTTGCCAATCCTGACCAGCTTCATTAACAGTCTATTTTAGAGTTTTTATAATGATTTTATTCATAGCCTCAACCTAACTGTTACCTTGGGGAAAGTAGAATGAAGAATAGCTATGGTGGATATAGAATTTTTTGCAAATCTAATATACTTATTTATTTTTAAAAGGAAATCCATGATCTGTAATGATGGTTTGTGGAACACTATACCAACTTATGATATAGTTTAAGAGAAACTTGGAGATCTATTTTCCAGAGGTGTAGGTGATTGGGATTACTTCAAATCACTTTGTAAAATACTCAGTGTTTGTGACTATGTACTTATGACCATTAGAGGATAAAGGATGAATCTTTCCAATGAGGTCCAACCCCCATTGTAAAAAAGGCCACGATGATGTGAGTGGTTGCAGTTCGTGCAAAGGTGCATGGATGGGGTTCCCATGAATTTGACATTTTCTGCACTTCAGTACACATAAGAAAGCATTTGTTTACATTATGGGATAATAATACCCAATTCATAGAGTCTTCTTGGCTAAGGATAAGCCACTACAATTGATGCATCCAAGGACAATGGGAAATCACTAAGTCCAACCAATCCTTACAACAAGAGTAACACAACAAAAGAAAAAGGAAAAACAAGAGGAAATGAATGCAAGAGAAACCTTCTTATTATCATATGATCAGTTACTATAACAACTACAAATAGTGATACATTCAAGGCTTACAGGCCTAATTAGAACCTTCTGTAGGTTATCTTTTATACCATCTATGGTCAACAACAACTACATGAACATTCTATAGAAACATTCTCCCATATGATCTATTAATCATAATCCTACCAATGCTAAGCTACTAGTGTGATTTTTCTCTCTTCTATCTCTAATGAAAATAATTACATGACTATATAAGTTTTTCAAAAAAATCAGGTCGACCAAGAAAGATTACATCTCCCAATGAAAAGAAAAGGTTTTACATAGATATGTGAGGACCCAAAAATCATAAGGATCTTTATCGAATGAGTGTAACATGAAACATGATCCCTCAAATAGGTCTACTACACATGTGACATCATCAATAAATGAGCTATTAAGCTTCACCGATTTGAAAAACCATCACGCGATTGGAAAATACAAAGAGTGGCCAGAAAATGAAGAACATGACAATCTCGTCAACAATATGAAAGATCTCAAACATGAAGTAACCAAATGATGCATGATCCAAGGAGGGCAACAAGAATGAAGCCAAAAATGTGATGAAAGGATCAAAACCATAGAAAATAAGCATATAATGATTGCAAAAATAAATGCCAGACTGATTAAATAGGAAAACCAATGTTTTTGGTTGATGCAATATTGCCAAGAACCTAAGATGCTCCTCCATCAGACACCCAGGGTTATTTGAAAATTGAGCCTCTCACTTTGCTGGGGCCAAAGGAATGCCAAAATGGTCAATCTCATCCTGAGAATTCCATGAAAAATCTTCCATGGGTCTGTCATTCCATTTGAAAAGATAATCCATGTAATTCTTACCTCTTGTACGTCTACCAGCTCTTCTATCCAAAATCTTCTCTATCTAAACCATCTACTTCTTAAAATATTGTTGTTCCACATCTGATCCATCGCTGCTATTGAATTTTGACTCATGATACTTATACAAATCAGAAACATTCAATATAGGTGATATGTCTACCACCACAAAAATTGAATCATATCCTCTCCAAGTCTTTGGAAATCCAAGCACAAAATCCATGTTGACTTCTTCCCAAGGTCTTACCGGTACTGTCAATGGTAGTTCTCACACACTTTACAATTATGAACAAAATTCCTCACATCCTTATGAAATGGTGGCCAAAAGTAGTTCTCACTCACCAAAGCTACAACCTTATCAATGCAAAAATATCCTACCAATCCTCAACTATGTTTCTCTTTAATGAGATTAGGCTTGATAGAACTTCTAGGTATGCACAAATGATTACCTTTGATTAAAATTCCATCCCGAATAAGATAATCTAACCACTTACTTATTTTTGCAATAATACGTTCTCTACAAGCTTTCCAAGGTTGACTGAATTCTACATCATTCTCATATAATACCTTTAATTCATCAAATCCAAACACTACAATCTTTATTTCAGTCAACAAATTTTTTCTCCTACTCAAGGCATCATCAAATCTATTTGACATACCACTCTTATGTTTCAACACAAATGTATAGGTCTATATGAACTCAACCCATCACATATGCCTTTGATTTAAATTACCTTGACTATTCAAGTACTTCAATGCTTGATGATTAGTATAAAGAAAAAATTCCTTAGGAAACAAATAATGTCTCCATTTATTCAAGGCTTGTATTATGGCATAAAATTCCTGATCATATACTAAATACCTTCTCTTAGTATCACTCAACTTCTCACCGAAGTAAGAAACATGTCTTCCTTCCTGACTTAAAAAAATTCCTATTGCATTTTCACTAGCATCGCAATCTACTTAAAATGCCTTATTGAAATAAGGTAAAGCTAACACTGGTTTCTTTGTCACCCTTTTCTTTAGAAATTCAAAACTTCTTTATGCTTCATGTGTCCACTTGAATTCATTTTTATCTCCTCTCATGGTTTCAGTCACTGATCCACAAATTGAACTAAAGTTTCTAATGAACTTTCGGTAAAATCTATCTAACCCATGAAATGATCTTGCCTCTCAAGCATTCTTCAGTGTAGGCCTCTCAAAAATTGCCTTCACTTTCTCAGGATCCATCTTCAACCCTTCAACATATATTACAAACCCCAAATACACTAATTCCTCCATGAAATTACACTTCTTAAGATTGATTAGAAACTTAACTTCCCTTAACATATGCAATACTTGTCTAACATGCATCAAATGCTCCTCCTTGCTCTTACTAAAAATCAAGATATCATCTAAATACACAATGATCAAATTTTCTATAAATTTCTTCAAAACCTCATTCATTAACCTCATGAAAGTACTTAGTGCATTAGACAATCCAAAAGGCATTACCAACCATTCATACAATCCTTCATTTGTGTTGAATGTGGTCTTCCACTCATCACCTTCTTTGATTCTAATCTGATGATATCCACTCTTCAAATCTATCTTGGTGAAATACCTAGCTCCACTCAAACAATCCATTAAATCATCCATTCTTGGCAAAGGAAATCGATACTTAATTATGATTCGGTTGATGGCTCTAGAATCAGTGCACATTCTCCATTGTCCATCTTTCTTGGGTGCTAAAACTATAGGTACTTCACACAAACTTAGGTTTTATCTAATCAATCATCTCTACAAAAAATCTTATACTTTTCTATTGGGTTCTTAATTCTTTGCTAGTGTCATATGATATAATTCTTTATTTTGAAAACTAGCCCCTGGTATCAAATCCATATAATGGCTAATACTACTCATAGGTGGTAATCCGTCAGGGACTAGTTGATATGATGTCAACATACTCGTTGAATAATCCATTGACTTCATCAGGATGTTCCTCCTCTGAGACAATATCCTTAGAATTATTAGGTACTAAAGGAAAACACACATTATCATGTCTCATGCCATCTAAAATATTCCTTCCATCCACTAAAAAATTTATTGCACTAGTACACACTTCACTCTTAAGGGGTTCCTCTAAAGGAAACAAATTTTTCTTCATTCCATTAGCAATAATGGTGTAGACATTCTTCCTACCATCATGTATATCTTGTCTATCATATTGCCATGGTCTACCCAACAAGATATGACACACATCCATATGCATAATATCACACAATACTTCATCACAATACTTCCCAATTATGAATTCACAAGGCATTGTTCACTTACCAACACCTCGTGTTCATCTTTTATCCACACAATTTGATAGGGTTTCAGGTGCTTCAACCTCTGCAATTTCAAAATTTTAACCAACTCCTCCAACGAAAGATTATCAGAACTACCACTATCTATGACAATATTGAACACCTTGTCTTGCACCTTACATGTAGTTTAGAGAAAATTCTTCCTCTATAAAGGATCTATATCTTGTTCTTTGTGATATAGGATTCTATGAGTGATCAAGGATGATCCATCCTCTACTTTATTGTTGTTTATTGATCCAGTGGATTCCTCATCTGTAAATTTTGTTAACCTACTACCCTCTTCCTTCTTCTTAGAGTTACCTTGTTTTCATTCAAAGGCTCGGTGCCTTGCTTCACCACACTTAAAACAAGTGCCATTGAACTTACTTCTATCACCATCACTTTGTCCTTCATTGCGATAGGAACTCCTATCATTCCTCCTATAGAGATCATTTATCCTTAGCTTCTAACTCATTTCTACCTTGACCTACAAAAGATCTACCTCCTCCAGCATTAGTACTGGATCAAACTCTCTAAAATCTTCCTCCTCTACCTATTTTCCTTTGTTCATGCCTTTGGGTAAACTATTCTGCAGCCTTCAAAGTCCACTTTTAATTTTCCTCCACATTCCTAATCTATATTAAACTGATTTAATCTTGTATTGACACCCTTAAACCATTAAGGTAGGGAGAAACTTGTTCAAATTCATTATCTATATGGCCTGATCTAATGTTTAGTTTGTAAAAATCCTCAGTGTAGCTCTTAACACTTAAGTCTCTCCACTTCAAGTTCTACAATTTTTGAAATAGACTTACTTGATAATCCTCAGTCAAAAACTTAGCCTTTAATTTATTAACCATTCTATCCCAAGATTTGATCTTATCCTTACCCCTTCTCTGTCGATCTGTTTGTAAATGTTCCCACCATAAGGATGCATGCCCTTTCAACTTGGTATAAATATATTTTACATTATTCTCCTCACTAGTTCCTTCAAGTTCAAAGTACTTGTCCATCTCTGTGATCCAATATATCAATTCATTAGAATCTAGATTACCATGATAATCAAGTGGAATGAAAAGAGGTCTCTTGTTCACACTAATAAAATCTCTGATGAACCTTTCTTCTTCTTGATTCAATCCTGGTGGTGCCTCATTGTTATCTCCTTCCCCTACCTAATTTTGATTCAGTTCATCTTCTTCTTCATCAATTGCATATTCATATGTTGTGCTCTCCACTGAGCAGTTTCCACCACCTCTAATCTAGCAGAAATTTGTCAAAACAAATCCAAGACAACTGGATCTGCATTCCTTGCTCCACCTCTAGATTTCCTCCTAGCCATCTTTATAATCTTCAGCAGCTGTAGGTTGAATCCTTTCTTCCACCACCCCATAAGAAAATCCTAGGTTGAAAAACCTTTCTCTGATACCACTTGATGCAACCAAGGATAGTGAGAACTCACTTAGTCCAACCAATCCTTGCAACAAAAGTCACACAACAGAAGCAAAAGGAAAAAAAAGAGGAAATAAATGCAATATCAACCTTCTTATTATCATATAATCATTTAAAAGAAAAACTAAAAAGAGTGATACATTCTAGGCTTATAGGCCTGATTAGAACCTTATGTAGGTTATCTTTTATACCATTTGTGGTTAAGAACAACTACATGAACATTTTGTAAAAACTTTCTCCTGTCCGATCTATTGATTAGAATCCTACCAATGCTAAGCTACTATTTTTTTCTGTCTCTCTCCTATCTCCAATGAAGACAATTTTATGAGTATATAAGGCCTTCACAAATATCACGTCATCCAAGAAAGATTAAATCTCCCAATGAAAAGAAAACCTTTTACACAGATAGGTCAGGACCAAAAAATCATAAGGATCTTTATCCAACGAGTGGAACATGAAACATGATCACTCAAATAGGTCAGCCACACATGTGAAATCATCAAGAAATGAACTGTTAAGCTTCGTCAATTAGGAGAACCATCGCGAGATTGAAAAATACAAAGGCTCGCAGGAAAAATGAAGAACATGACAGTTTCATCAAGAATCTAAAATATCTTGAATGTGAAGTATCAAAATGATGCATGATCCAAGGAGGGCGACAAGAATGAAGCCACGAGAACGCCGAAAGGATTGCAAACACAAAAAATTAGCATAAAAAGCTCACAGAAAGAAATGCCAGACTGACCAAATAGGAAAACAAATGTTTTTGGTTGATGCAAGATTGGTAAGAACCCAAAATGCTCTTGCATCAAGAATGATCACTGCAAATGCCCTCGTGTACTTCTAATATCATTTCTTTTTCTTCTTCAAAGTTGAGAAATCTAACGAGCGTTCCATCCGGACTATGTCTATAAAGTGTATTGGCAATTATAATGTAGCATGAGGCTTTCCTTATCAAGGACTTCTTTTAGTTACAGGGTAAGTCAAGGGGAATGGTTAGGCTATTTAAGTAAGTGTAAATCTCTTATTACCAGGGAGAATTAGGACCAACAATTCACACACAACCTCAGACTTGGGGACTTCAAAGGTAGGGACCATGAGCCATTTGACCATGAACTCACAATGTGTCACATATGGTGGCATGTCGAGCAAAGAGCCTATAATGGCCATGGCATCTGCTGCCTTATTTTTAATTTGTTGGATTTTCTCAAATGATATCATTTCAAAATGTTTCTTGATATCTTTAGTTTAATTAAATAAATATCATTTAATTAATTATTATTGGGATTTTAATTTAATTATTACACAAATGTAATAATAAGAAGGAATCATTAATTAAGTAATATAATTATTTAATTTAATATAATGACATAGGTAATAATTAAATAAAATTTATTATTTAATTACTTTATAGATGAATAATTGATGAAATATTGATTGTACATTTAATAATTAAGAAATTAATTCAAATCACTTAATTATAAAAATTTAGGAAAATGATGATTTTGATTCAGAATATAGTAGAAAGACATGAATTGATTATATAACAAAGATTATATAATAATTGAAGAGACTATTGGTAGTGTCATTGCGTTAGAGCAATAGGCCATTTTTAAGTGTTTATAGAACATGCTCAATTTGTTGCTTCTAATATGATCCAACCTTTGGCTAAATATGTGCAACCTTATTTTCACTCCGCCCCTTGTTCTAACAATCTCTCAAAGAGGGTTCCACCAATTGCTCTACCTTGTGGTGGGGATCCTAGTGATAGTATCACCTAGATAATTTTTCAATAACGTAGGAAAAATCATGCTTCGGTCTCTTATTCTCCTCCCCATGCTGTGGGTGAGATGTATACCCATTCTTAAGGTGAGTTACTAGGTTTTTTTCTAGAGTGTTGTTAATGGCCTAATCTTAACCCTATTGTAAATGACCTTCTTTTAATTTCTTTGTAAGGGCCAACACCCTTGTTTTTTTTTTTAATATCAAAAACATTGACATTAGATGATGTAGGTAGATTAGAAGATTTACAAGGAATGTCAGAACATTCACATTAAAAGGATGTTCAAAATTTATCTCCAAGTCAGACAGCTTTAGCTCTACTCACAACTTTGTTGCCACATCTTTGTAGTCATTTGGGTTATGCCAAAAAAGGAGCAAATTAGATCATAAATAAATTAATCTTCTTATTTTTTAAAGTCGGCATGTATTCTAGTCTTGTTTAGATTAATATGGATTCACAACTTACTGAGGCAAAGCTAGTTAAAATATTATAAATGAACATCTGAACCTGAAAAGTACTATTCCAAAATGATTTGTTAAAGCTTGTAAAAAATATTTGATCATAAGGGATTGTAGATGTTAACATGTTTGACTATGGAGGTGCTACCAATTCTAAAAACTAATCTTATACTTATCATGAAGAGTGAAAATTATACTTTGACCTTTGGAGTTTACAAAATCAACAAACTTAGTTATAGTTATGTCCTCTAGTTCATGATCAAGGACAATTATATAAAACAATAACTTGTTTTCTTCGATAAGTATAATAATTTTTTTGTAAAGTGTGATGCTCCTTATAGAAAAATGATCTTGGTGTTTAGTATTTTAAAGTTGATGCAAACGTAATACGATAAAGATGTTTGTGCGCTTATTTGAAGAAAGTTTTTCAAGATCTTTGTTATTTTTCATGTATGATTTTTTTAGCTATTGTGTCAATAAAATTAGCTAATTTTTTCAAACATACTTTATATTAGTATAATGATCCATACATATGATGGGCTTGATAAAAATAGAAGATATACAAATTTGTTTTTGGATTCAATTGTGTATGTTATTTTAGCATCAATGTTTCAAATCACACTCCATGATCCATCATCACGATGGGAGTGTATGATTTGAATAAAAATCCTACACTCTTTCATCCTCACAATGGATCATGAAGTGTGATCTGAAATGTTGATGCTAAAAAAAATACACAATCAAATCCAGAAATGAATTTGCATTAAAATGGATTGTGGAAATCTAATAATGTTAATAGAAGATATTCCACATGATTCCACCAAGTTCTATTTAAGGTAACCTAATTAATATCTACTATTAGAATTAAGATAGCACACACAACTAAGAAGGGGGGGGTTAATGAGTTGTCTAAAAACTCAATACCTTTAACCAAATTGCCAACTCAATGTCATATCCAAATGATAAACATGAATGCAAGAACATAACATAGAAAATAACACATAAGACCAAGATTTTTGATGTGGAAACCTAGTTAAGGGAAAAAATATAGTGGGAATCAAACCTACAAGATGAATGTACTCTGTTAAAAGCAATATATCCTGTCAGAAGTATTACAAATGGGAATGCACATGCATTCAGGTACATTGCCTAGATCTCACTGTTCAAATAGGAATATGATTACAATCTAAAGGAAGGCTCAATACCTTACAACAAAATCTAATCTAAAATCATAAAGGACATAATTCCCAAACTCATGAATCGACAAAACAACATCTCTAATATGCCAATGCAGTTCCAATGAAGCACATCAAATCTTTGCCTCAATAGAATATTCCACTCATACCTCTTCTCTTCAGAATCTCTCATCCAACACACACCTTTGCAATTATAAATGATTAAATATTTATATATTACATCACCTTTATCAAAAACTATGTCGGCTAGGGACCTAATTATAAAATATTAATTCAATACAACTCAATACACAGTGTGATCCATTGACTATCAGCTAAGACATAACAATGATCAATAACGACATCCTTGAACATGCTCCAGATCCATAAATCACGCTATGATCCATTGCAACACGCTACACCACCATGTCAACCAAGAACAATAGGAACATCAACATGTAACATGAAAATTACCAATTTTGATCACATAATCCAACACAATCCATGAATAAGAATAGGACACAATATAGAAACAACAACAAGCAACATGAAGTACCATGACATCAACGGGAAAAACTCTATCTCATGATTCATACTCATCTTTGCACTGTTCATTAGGAACACTAAACAAAAACCTCTATCATAAAAGAAAAATATCTTGCCAGTATCCAAATTATAAACCATTTGAGTTGAGGACACAACCATACCCTGAAATTACCTCCAGGTTAGATATAGAGAATATTGCATAACCGATCCACACCGATCCAATAACTGAAACATTGTCACTTCCTGAACGACCAAAATACCACTGTCTGATAAATCCTTCACAACTCACTCAAATCATCATGCAAACTTATGCCACTTGAACTAAATGAAGTACATGCATCCCTTAATATAGATCCATCTTTGCAGCATCAGATACTCAATATAGCAGTCGTACCACATAAATAATCTCATAGAATCAAAGTGGGATCCCCGTCACCAACAATAGGAATATGTTGACACCAATAAAAATATTAATGCCAACACATATATGCACAATCTTAACAACATATCAACATCTACTACCTCTTAGTATTGGATTGCCTCTATATTGACTAAAATTATCTTGCCAAAAGATTTGTTCGACACTTCCACAAGTCATTTTAAGATGATAGTGTTTAAGGTGAATTATTTTTTAACAACCTATTTAATTAAAAAATAGGAGGAAATCATGTTTAATTTTTTAAAATAAATTAAAATGAAAAACAAATTATATTGTTTCATGTATCTCCAACAATTCCAAATTCAAGAATGATTTATAAATGTCTTATGACATGGTTGGTGGTGAACATTTGGATCTCTTCATTCTTAATAAGCACTTGTTTTTTCAATTAATTTGGTCTCAAAATATCAATGAAAATAAAAAGATGTTCCAAATTATCTCCAAAAGTGTTATTTAAGGTCACCGACTTAATACTCACTACTCTCTTAGTATAGGATTACCTCTATATTGATTAAAATTATAAAAAAATTGCCTTCAACACTCCCACAAGTGATTTCAAGATGATTGTGTTGGAGTAAAATTTGGCCTCAAAAATCTATTTAATTAGAAAAAAAAAGAAGAAACCATGCTTGATTTTTTAAGATAAACTAAAATGAAACAAAAAGCTGTGTTGTTTCATACATCTTTAACAATTCCAAATTCAAGAATGATATATAAATATGTTTTGTGACATTTGGTTGGTGATGAACATTTGGATATTTTCATTCTCAAAACACATTTTTGTTTTAATAAATTTGGTTTCACATATTGTGTAGTATAGGTTTGAGTGTGTGGATTAAGAAATGCGCTCAAAAGATTTGTGAGTAGTGTTCTTCAACCATTAAATCAATTTTTTTCTATTTTTTGTGTTGGTTGTTATGACTTGAAAATTAATTTTGTATCTTGTTTTCTCACTAGCCTATATGAGGGTGTCAATAACAAATTCTACATCCTTTATCCTTTCCTTTCTCCTTACAATCCATAACATTTAAAAAATTACCCCCTTCAGGAGACATTACAATAACATTTATCAAAGTCTGATTTTGCGAATGTTAACTAGTACTCTATTTCTATATTTCCTACAGCATGATTAACTCATTACTATACTTTCCTTTCATGTTGTCTTACAATCATGTCTCACTCGAAGTGCAGGAATAACTCATCACCCTTGGTAGGAACTCATGCATTGGGCTATCTTAGTAAATAACTAGACATGATAGAACAAAGCAAAGAATACATGCATACAAACATAAGGAACTGATTCATTTATGATCAATTGCAATATTCTATTTATTTAATTAATGGTAATAAAATTACTTAACATTAATATTAGAACATTCTTATACTATTACAATACAAGGATTTATAGGTGATTACTCTAGTGGTCAAAATCATGATTACTTAATCCTTAATGTGAATCATAGAAACCTTTGTGCATTTCATGTAAAAATTCAAATTTATGTATAATGGCATTATTAACTATAATATCACACAAAACATGAGTGACTTTTTGGTGCCACCATTGTCTTGACACAAAACTATGTTTGGTCCTTTGAACACTTAACCAAACAAAACACGAAACCCCCAGATCCAAAATTAGAAAAAGGCTTCAACAAGCACTAGCACACATAAAAATCCTTTATGAATTGAGCTTTAGTCTCTTTAAGAACTCTCTCTCAACTTGTTTTATAGTTTCCATTTCCTTTTCCATTGTTGCTTCAACTAGTCTAACAACATGTGATGAAACCTTGATGATTTCTTCATTCAAAATCTCATGTTAGATTATATCACAAACAAGAATCTTAACCAAGATCTATTGTTACTCATAGATCACACACACTGTATATGGTAGACAATAAATAACCACAATAATAAAATGGAGAAAATAGAGAAAATATCGTAAAAGATAATTCAAGAAAGAAAAATACAAGAGATTTTAGGAAAAACTTACATATAGATTCAAGAAGAGAAGTAACTCCACTTTCTATGAATAAGTATGAGTTTCACCTACTTGGTAAACTCCAAAAAATATTGTTGCACCTATTTTGATAAATACAAAAAATATTTACCAAGCTCACTAATTAATCCAAGAAAGGGTGTGAAAATCACGACAAAAAATGAGTGATAGTGACATATGCAATTGATAGATTATGTCATGTGCTTTCATAATAACCATGTCTAATACTAAAAAAAAAGATTAATAATTAGTAGGAAAAATAAATGTCCCTAATGTAATCAGAATAAAAAACCTACATTGAAACTCCCTCTTAAGCACCACTTAGGTGGGTGAAAAAATGAGTTTTGACGTATGAAACTTGGTGAGATACCCATTTATTATAAAATATTCTCTAAAGAGAGAATAAACCCCCTAAATAGAGAGAGAGAGAGAGAGAGAGAGAGAGAGAGAGAGAGAGAGATGTTGAATAGGCCGAATAATTGAGAGGGGGATGAATCAATTATTCCCACACAAATTATAATTTTTTTTCCTTTGGCGATCAAATCATAAAAACCAGTATTAAATACTTTAGATTTATCGGGTAAGGTCATAAAAATATCCACATAAATGTAAGCATTAATAACACATAAACACTAATATATAGAACACCAAGATTTTACGTGGAAACCAAAAGTGGGAAAAACCATGGAGAAGATAATTCTCATAAAATGTAAAACACATGTTAAGGTGAAAAAGGTATGGTGATTTTTAAAAAGGCTCGCTACAAGTAGGCTCACTTCTGGTACACTAAGTCTCACTATTAATACACTAAGGCTCACTGCCGATACACCAAGGCTCACTACTGATACAACAAGGCTCATTGCTGATACACAAAGGATCATTGTTGATACAACAAGGCTCACTGCCAGTCAAGCTAACTACCCCTATACAAGGTAGATATCATAATAGAATAAAACACTGTATAAGTTGCATCTGAACATGGATGATCAATTCCGTGGTTAATCTCTATCAACATAGCCACCAATAGAAAGCCAAAGGATTGATCTATTACTTTTGATATGCAAGCACCAATAGGATCTTTTGTCTATCACAATGGATTCCACTGCTCACATACACTATTTTTGCAAGATTACTCAGCCATAATTAACACACTGATTCTACTCAAACTCCACGGTTGGATACAAATAAATTATTCTTTATTTATATTAGTATTTGATCTTACATATGTTAGTTTCATACCAAATGTGTGACAAATCCAATGATATAAGAAGATTATAATTATATTTAATACATAGCATCGATGCTAAATATATGACATACATAAGACTAATTACACACTACACTACGACCCACAAATAGGTCACACTTGAGATATTACAATGTATATTATATTTTCCAAGAGTGACCACAACCAAGATGAAAAAGTGTGTCCATTGATAGGAAAATTACCATTATACGCTATAGCTGATATACACAAAATTTATGTTGAACTTGTACAACTGTCTAGATACTTGTAGAAACTCTGTAGCCAATGCAAGCACCTAAAACCAATAGAATATTCCATGTGAAACAGAACATCAAAAACATACTAGTGTACCAAATCAAATAGATCATGAGTTGGATAGTGTACACTACCAAATAATACTAGGAACACCAAAAATGTTAATGTTGAAATTGTCTTGTGTATAACCGAAACTCCTGTTGCATGACCGATAATCAATAGGTACATAACCAAAAATTCCAACAACCAACCAATACTATCAAAGTATCAGTATGGAGGTTTTAATATCAATGAAAATAAATACCAATAAAAACTCAATAATTCTAACAATTTCCCCCTTTGGCATTGATGGAAAACACCAAAACAATAAGCATTCTAGAATTCTAAAAACTCCCCCTGAGTAAATGCAACATGTATTATCTCCCCCTTTTTTCCACGATGGTAAAGGGCCAAAAAATAAGAAAGTAAAATCAAAGTCATACAACAGTCTTCACAGAGAATATATTTTTATATCTCTCCTTTAGAATAGGAAACTCCTTCCATTCAACAATTTATGTCTCCATTTTAGCACACAAACTAGCACAATCCACCATCCATTCGAATGAATATTTCTAATCCAAGGAATGAAACCTTTGTGTAAAATCCTTTACATCAGTTAGGATTCCATAATCAAACTCCAACCAAACCTCGTTTATATGTCTTACTAGCCAAAATTTTTTTATTATATATTCTCTTTGTGTTTGCAGCAACAACCACTCTATTTGAAATTCATCAACTCCGATTCTCTCTTTTCCATCTTGATCCTTAAAAACACCATATGAATTTTTAAGCTCATTTAATACCTTCTCAATCACTTCACTCTACAACCTCAAATTGTCTACAATAACAGGCCACTGAAGACAGTACCTATAAATATCTTCAATATCATTCACACATTTTTTCATCTCGTCGATAACTCTAAAGAGTCTATTTTTTTTGTCACACTTCTTTACTATGTATTTTTCTACCTTAAGGTAATCTTCTCCAAACTACAACAACTCATTCTCAACATTCATGATTAACTCTGCCGGTAGCATACTAGACAACATTTCTACTGATTAGATGATTAGTCAACAACGTTTTTACCATATTATTATCCTCCGAAGAACATTCGGTCTACAAACCATCAAGTTTTTTGTACTAATCATTTTCCAACACAGTTCTCATTGTACACAAATCCATACATTGTACTTTCCTGGAGAGGGCAAAAAATCTTCATATTTTCTTCCTCTTCTTCAATTTTCATCTTGTCTACAATATTTTCATATTCACTTTCATCTTATAAAATTGTAACTATTTCTTTTCCTTTCTCACCAGTCTTTAACTTCTTTAGTTCGGGAGATGAACTACCAAAAACTTCTTCCATATACTTTTGACCAGAGGAGGAACCCTCCTCACAATGAATTATAGGCATAGCACCAGAAACAACCAACCTATAACAAATATTCATCTGTAATGTAGAAAAGTAAACCTTGCATGTACTCACACTGTACTCCTATAAACTCATATATCTGTAAATCTGCTTACCGATAGGAATGTCAGACCTCCACTCAAGGTTCTCATTATTTGGTAAATATTTCATGAAGTATAATACTAGGCACATCAACAATGAACTAAAATTGAATGCATATCCATCTTCAACTAACATTTTCACATTCTCAAGGAAGTTGTGCAACAACATTTTACACAAATCAATTTGCACATTCTCCTTCACTATCTTGCATAAAATATATATAGCTAAAGTAGAAGTCAAACCCTCACGATTCCTAAATAGAATTTTGTAGGTGACACCATAGGAAACATACCTTATACTTGGACCTAAAATGGTATCTATAAGGAATGCACGCTGGTCACAACTAATTTCTGTAAGTTTTTTTTGCTTCCTAATTGCTGATAGACTTCTTCCCAGGAAATTCGTCAATACTCCACAATCTAATAACTACCTCAATTACTTCCTTCTATATCACATATGGGTTTTTCAAGCGTTAAGGTTTCCCCATGAAAATGACTCAACAAAAATAGAATAGACTGGCTATTATTACACCATGGAAATTTACCCTAGATGTCAAGACCAAGATTTCTAATTTTTTGTTTTTCCTCCATAGGCAATCAAAATTCCATGTGCTTGATACGACTGTTATCAAACTCTTTTATTTCAACATTCTTCTTCTTCACTATCGATACAAGAACAAAAAACTTGGGTGCCATAAGCTCTAAAACTTCTTTCACACGCTCTCTACAAGTTTGCAATTTTTCTTTCATGCTACAATACCAAATGTTCCAAAAGTTGTGCCTTTAAAAACAAAAAACATTACAATTAAATTTCCCACCAAAATTTGAATATCGCAGATGCAACTCAACTATTTTGCGTGCATCACATCAATCAATCTATAAACACATTTATTAACTATCCAATCATCATACTAGAGGCATGCAAGTTTTTTTCCTTTATTACCTCAAGGCACCAGAGTGTGTGAATTAGTATGTTGAGTACTCCCCCTGAGCCTAATCATCTGACTCAGTTGTCGGTAGAGTTAGTACTAGGATCCGGTACTACCAAACTTTCCACACCATCTGATTTATTCTTCCATTATGTATTTTTTTTTAGATCCACTAGATTATGCATCATGATTATCATTTCCAGTATTTATTGAAATATTTTCAAAACTACATGATTTTGAATCATGACCAGACTGTCCACATTTGGAACAATTCACACTTCCTTTTCAAATTCTCACCGAAAGAACTTTAGATTTGCACTGACTATCCTTGTGACCAAAATTATAACATAAATATCTATTTCCTTTAAATATATTAAGCATTGTATTCTTCTATTCTTGATCTGATCCTTGACTTGCTTTATGGTCATTTTTGTGATAGTTGAAGCATCCAATCTTCTGCACCTTTCTCATTTTACAATCTATTTCCTTATGACCATTTTTTTTGCAAATATAACAACCATTGAAAGATAAATACCTTTGAGAATTTGGTTGTCTTGTTGGAGGCATTCTTTTATATGTGTTCTTATTTTTGACCTTGCTTGTTACCTCAATCTTTGCATCATCTTCATTTACCTTTTCCTTGCCTTTATCCATCTGATTTGAACATTGATCTAGGATTGTATTATTGTCTTTTGATTCTTTCAATTCCTTCAGTTCTTTTTCTAGAGCAACAACTCTATCTCTAAATTTTTTCAATTATTTACTGACCTCCTTGTACCATTGAATATCTTAATATGATATCCTAATTTTAGAATGCAAGCATTTTCTTCCTTCAAGTTTTCTTTTAGCTCCTCATTTTCTGATTCATCACCTATCCTGATTTTGCAACCTTCTTCAATGTAGAATCTTCATTCCATTTGTTCAAGCAACCAAGATCTCCCTCAAGTGGTTAAGCTCTATTTGCAAGGGACTAGGCTCTGATACCAATTGTTGAACATGTTCAATAACTGAGAGGGGGGTGAATCAGTTGTTCCCACACAACTTATAAAAAAATTTCCCGTGTCGTGTTGATGGGGTTTTGCCGACTGGGTCCGCCAACAGTCATAAGTTGTCACCGGGTACCGGAGGTACCAGCCAACTCTGCCTACAAAGGTTATTTGGGGAAATTAGATCCCCCGAGCCTTCAAGCACTTGGGTGTCGGGTCACGACGGTGCGGGACTTGGTTGGGAGAAGTGACTATTTTCAAGGGGGATAGCTGGTTTCTACAACTCGTTCTCTCCGGAGATTCAATAAGGTAAGGTTTCCGCTAGCATTCTACACTTAGCAAATAAAATGAAAAAAGATCTTGTAGGGTTAGAAACACTTTATCTAACTATAGTCATGTTTAAACGTTCGGAACATCAATAATACTCTGACATACTACACTAAATACCGAAGAAATACACAACCATCAGCTAGTATTTTATCAGTAGCGAGGGTAAAGAGGTCGTTGATCTATTTTAACATATCAGAGTAGAAGACATAAAGAACATAAAACATGAAATACCATTAACTCAGAAGCAGGAATGCCAACAACATCATTGCAAAGAATTCTTCCTTCTTCATTAATGTCTCTTCCAGCAAGCACTGGTGCGTGATACAATGGTGGCTCCAAGGGAGCGTCTAACTATTGAAAATAGGACAATGGAGCATTGAGCTCTGCAACTAAAATGAGAAATCACTTTTCTATTACTGTGGACAACAAAATCATCAATTTTTCCGACCCTTGGAAATGGGCCGGTCTGGCTATTTATACAATTCTCTTCTAACCCTAACCCTATTTTACATCATGTTTCAATAAAATACAATATCTGGGGGCCGGTACTACCTGCACCACCCTACAAAAGACCTTGAGATAGAATAGGCCTACTATGTCAGAAGAATGAGACAAGAATATACAGAGGAAGAATCGGCCTCAAGAAGAGAGCTAGGAAGGAGAAGGAAGAAAGTAGGTCCCCTAGGGATTGAGGCTACATGCCTCATAAATGGGAAATGTGGTGCCCTATCTCTAATGCACTAGGTGTACCTCTGAGTGGCGCCTCGAGAAGACCATCCTATAAAAAAACCAATTGTTGAGTCGACGTCCCCTTGATGTAGCCAACCACCTTCTGACAGCCTTTATTAACCGCTTCTGAAAGTGACCGGTCGGCCTCGGGGACTGGGACACGAATCACTTGAAAGAATAAAAAATTTTGGATCTGAGACTTCAGGATCCAGGGACTTACATCCCCAAAAGAATAAAGAATACCCAATGTTTGAGTTTTCCCCGGCCTCCGGAGAAAGCTCAAGGTTTTTTATTATCATTGAAAGTCTGGAGGAGGCGGGAGATGCCATCTTCGTCTACATCTCTTAGGATGGCCCTTCGGTACCTAGCCACTTTAATTTGTTCTCCCAGGTCTGGAACATTCTCCTTAAACTCATCAGCCATTTTTGCTGCGTCGTGACCACTAAGTACGATGTGAGTTAATTTTGTCATTTGGGTACCATCTATCCCCTCCAGGGATTGATACCGAGACTTCATTATTTCATCAAAACTCCCCAAAACTGAATCCTCTGGTGTACATGTATCTGTGCTGAGGGGGTCAGCCCCATAAGTCTTTTCTACAAAAGACTTATATAAATTGAAAGAATATTTTACCGTATTGACTTTCTCGTGCAGAGTCTCCACCAGTTTCTTGGTTACCTCCAATGTGAGGTCAAGTCTAGAGTGTTGGGTCCTCACAAAATCAAATGACTCATCCCCTAGAATTTCAGACTCAGAAATTATTTCCTCTCCCAGGCTAAGGAGTTCTTCAAGCTCCACCTTCCATGCTTGATAATTCTCGATATCACCCTCCCACAGGTCAATAAGAGTCTCCGCCTGGTGTATAACATGTCGGGTCATGTATAAGTCTGGGAGGGTGGATATAGGAAACGCCGGGTGTTTCCTATCTGCAGGGTGACCCACTCATCCACTACCTAGGCCTTCTTCTTCATAATTTGCAGGGAGTCTATGTCACTCTGCGGTAAATCTTCAGAGGTGGAAGCCTCCGGAAGAGCGGCGTTGATAGGTCGGGCCAACTCGGTAAGCAACCCCATAAGGTTTGCATTTTTTGCCTTTTCTACTTTGAGTCTTTGGGCTTCCTTCTCATAATGGGCCTCTACTACCCTAGCTGCCTCCTTTAGCAAATCCACCTCGCCCTATTTTTCTCTTTTTCCTAGCAATACCTCTGCAACGTTATAGTCTCCGGGCTCTGCGGTTGCTTCATCGGTGCCTGGGGGAGGTGTTTCCACAATGGCAACTGTTTCCCCACCTGGCCCGGTTCGAAGAGTATGAACCATCCAGGATTTCTTAGCATTCGGTGGGGCCTAGACTTGGGCCATCATTTCGGCCAGGGAGAGAGGAGTTCCGAGAGTGGACAGAGCTTTCCTTTTTTTGCTCTCTATTAACCACTGAGGCGGCAGGGGTGGCTTTTCTGCAAGAATCTGTTCCTTTGGTTCTTCCCCGGTGTCTTGCAGTTGTTGCTGCTTAGTGGCGTGGACCTCATCCATCCCTTTCCCTGCGTCTTCTTCTTCTGTAGCAATATTTTCCTCTGCAACCTCCATCTCCTCAACCTTGTCCTCTATATCCATCGCTTTGTCTAGACTTTTAACAGCTTCCTTGGGGATTTCCTCTTCATACTGCTCTTCTTGTTGCTCTTCCTCTACCGTCGGGGCTTTTTCTTCTATTGGTACATCTTGTTGTAGTAAGGGAGGTGTTGGGCTGAGATTTAAAGTTTGGGCCACGGTAATCACCTGCCCAAAGGTTGCTCCCAAGAGTGGCACCTGGAACGTAGCGGCTAGGGTTACGGTTATTCCTGAAGGTCCGGTTCCCCTAGTAGATGCCATTTGTTCACCCTACCTTTGTTGGTCCACCCCCAGACCCTGCATCTCTTGAGCCTCGAAGGCAATCTCCGGCTCTGGCTCCCTTTCTTCTACCTACTTTTCCTGCTCCCACGCAGGTTCTTGTTCAGGAGTTTCTTGTTCTGCAGCTACTGGTTCTGCCTCTGGGACTTCTTTCCTTGCTTGTCGGGTGTCCCCCTGCAAGTTTCTGAACTTGTCGGTTGCAAAGACATCATCAAATTCCTCCTGCGGAGGGGGACTGGATGGGACTTCAGCAGGCTCTGTTTCCTTCTACGGCTCCGGGGAACTGGAAGAGAGGATTTCTACTCGTTGGGCCTGGGATGTTCCCAACCCCGGCTCTGCCTTAGGCTTTTTGTTAAGCCTTTTCTTTCTTTGGGTAACCAAAGGTGGCCCCGCATCCCTTATTATTGTCGCTTCTGTGGGATCCACCCCCATTGCCTTCACCATTAAGGTTACCAGCGACGGGGAGGAAGAGGGACAAATTGGCCCGACCATTAGCATTGGAGTGGCCAGCCGTGTGATTAATTGCTCCCTCATTTGTTGGGAGGTTGCCACTGACTGATTTATTTGTTCTTTTATGGGGACTTCTTGTGCAGGAGGGGTCGTGTCTATTCTTTTTCCTTTATCCACTCCCTGTGAAGAAGTCCCGGCCCCCGGAGTTAATCTTGGTTCCGGCTGGGTTGCTCGGTGGGTACATCCGAGGCACACCCTCTTGAAGTAGGCATGACTTCGCTTGACCACCTCTCAGGTGAAGTCCTCAATTGTACGCCCTTCATGGGCATCCCAATTTACCAGTGGAAGAATCCTTGTATCGATCCCCTTTGCCTTGTACTGGGGATCGATAGTGGGGGCGGCGTGTGAGATGTCCTCCGGGAACCTCCAGAGCTTCAACCTTTGCATTATGTTGGCCATCATTTTAATGTAGTGCTAGCTCTGCACCTCCACATCATCTTGGAAATCTACCTAGAAATCCTTCATATGGATGTGATGGGGCTCCGAAGCCCGGGGCAGTGTCGTTGCAATCTTGCCGTGCGGATCAAAAATTTTCTGCGCCAAGTAAAATTCTTCCAAGTTGTAGCTTTTCAATTCATTGTCCGCCTCCTTTGCGGTGGCCAGGCTGCATGTGTAGTTCCCACAGATGATTGGGAATGGAATAATGGGTATCTTCTTCAAGGAAAAGAGTGCATGCACCTCCATCATCTGCCTACAGTATTCCAAGAGCATGATCTTGTCCCCACAGTGTTTGGGAAACAAGTAGGGTTTCCTAGAGAAGCCGGTGACCCTAATATAAGTGTGATGTTGGAACTGGATGTAGTAGTGTCCATAACTATGGACCAAATTCATCGCCTCTCAGGATAGGCAGTATCCTGCATCCCGGATGGGTGTGAGCAGATGATAATAAACAAATGCATCATTTACCTAGCAAAACTGGGGAAGCTGGCCTCCCATTGAACTTGTGGGAAATGGTCCCACGGTGCCTTTTATCTCAGGCCAATCCCGAGCATGCCGTCTGTAAGTAGGCCATGGGTGTGGGGCCTCTGCTGCGCTAGGGCCCAAAAAACATAAGAATTCATGTAAAATTTCTTCTTCCTATTCAGTTGAAGGAACTGGGAGTTGACATGGTTGGAGATTATTGCTGCCCAGTCGAAGTATCCTCCCTTGGTGGAGATGCCGATGAGGAAGTAATACATCCATTTAGAAAATTCTTGGGCGGAGGGCTACCCAAAGACCCGGGCCAACGCTATCATTCCCATCTGAATGCTCTCCTTGAACTCAGAGTGGGGAATCTCTATCTTCATTCTCTTGGGGTCCCTCTTTGGAACCTTGAGCCAATGGGTATTCATGTATACCTGGGCGGAATCCTCCAGCTGTGTGAATTGGGCCAAGGCATCTGACCTCATAACCACTGAGGCCTTGGCGAATTATGGGATTCCCAGACCCGCCATGAATGTGTCTGGGTCGAGAGATACCAGAGGAGTAGGGTATCCGGTTGGTTCTACGACTGCGAGCATAACAGCCCAAACAGAAGAGTTGTAATTGGTGGCCAGTGTCAAGATAAGCTCCAGAGATTGTACAAAGCATAGGAAATAAGCCGCCTTGAGGATTCTGGAGTCCCCGACATTGATTGCCAGCTGATCTCCAGCCTATCGCTGGATGTACATTATTTTCACTAAGGCCTGCATTTCTGGCCATGTCCCAACGCTGGTGTCTGTAATAAGTTTGACTTTAGACTCGATCTTTGATCCCGTAATGACACTGTCTTGCATGAACTTTATGGTTAGAAGCATTTTCTCCAGGGCCTTTTCCATTTTGGACTTTACCGCTGCCCTAGTAGCCATCGCGAAAGGTAGCTCTGGACTTTCGGGTGGAGAGGATGCAGATGCCTCAGACATGTTTAGGAAGTGAACTTTGGAAACCTATGAGACAAAGCAACCGTCAGAATGTATTAACAAACAAATACTCTGAGGACCGGAGATCTTACCACCGTGATGCCCGCTTTTCCTGAAAAGTTAGTTTCATTCAAAAAAAGGAACCGAAAAGCACACGCATCACATGAACTTAAGATTTTCACTAAACATCTAGGTCCAGAGATTTTATCACACTTGGTAAAGACACGGGATGGATGATGGTAGGAGACTCAGAGCTCGGAGAAGTAACTGTTGGTGAGGACGTGTAAAAAGGAAAGTCATCAAGCCCACGTGGGTGCCACATGTATAGGTATTAAATAGGAGTTATGGCGATGACGGCAGAGCCAACTGTCCAAACGTGCAAAAAGTGAAGGCCACTTGGCTAGAATTGGTTATGATCATGGGATATAAATGAGGGTCTGACTGGTTTTATGGAAGAGAGAGAAAATCGCCTGTTTGAAACTGGTCGAGAGCCGAGTTTCAAACAGGTGGTTTTCTCCCCCAAAATGAATTCATGGGTAGAAAACCAGCAACACAGGTGACTCGACCACCTTGCCAAGCCACCTAGAAGGATATACATGAAAGCTAAGGGATATATACATGGGGACACAGGGATATACAATAACTATAAATAAATGTACACATATATACATCGCAAAATGATGTCTGCAGGAAACTAGGCAAGACAGAGTATATATAGCTTTATACATAATCTACAAATTGACCACTTCTGCGCAGAGGGCAGACAACCCTCTAGCAGAGCTGACCCACCAACGGGCGGTAAAACCAGAAAAATAGGAAACGACAAAATAGAAAGACAAAAAACAAACAAACGACGAAGAAGAAAAACCAGGCAACGAAAAGAAAATCGGCGGGAACAGAGACACCAACCTGAGAATGCCGAAAGGTGGAGGAAAGGAGGAAGTTACCACGAGAGCTCTGCAATAGCTACAGTTGTCAAATGGTCACAACCTGCCACCATGAAGCACTCACAATCACCTGAAAAGGATGGAAGTGTTAAGCACTGATTATCACTAACTCTCTGCAAATTGCTCTGTAATCGCTCTAAAATTGCTCTGAGTGCTCGAGTGTTTTAATCGCGCTAAATGTGAAAGTGACAGATAAGTTCTATTTATATCCATGGTAAAAAGGGTAATCCACCTCCTTTCGGAAATCCCCGGATGATCAAACCTCTGGACCTCGGGCCCGGGGATTTCCCGCGACGATAACCTTAAGAATATCATGGCGAAGAATTCCATAGTCCAGAGTCTGGTTCCCGACAAAGAACAACCTCTGGGACCAGAGTCCCAGAGACGGAAAACCAAACAAACAAAACACAACAATGGGGAAGAAAACCCCAGAGAAAGAAAACAAAGGGAGAAACACAAGGCAAGGGCCGCAAGCAGAAAAAAAAAAAACAAAAGAAAAAAAATGGGGACCCAACATTTTGCACGCAAAATGTAGGGACGGGGATGCAGGGCATAACAAATGGTGACTATCTAGGACAAATGCCTTAGCGCATTTGAGAACTATAGAATCTCTGGTTAGCAAAACTGGAACAAGCCACTTTTCGAGGCATCTGACAGGCAAAGAGAAACATATCTCAGAGAATCTAACCACACGGGATCCAGTCCTCAATCTTTCATCAGTGGTGTCGTGTGTGCTTTGGAAGGAAATCAAGCTGATGACCTCTGGGAGGAGAAGAGAAGAGGCACTAATTACATCGAACCAGTCATCAATTTGGTCATTTCCCCTGGAGACCAAAGTTTCATCCTGCTTTCCCTTTTCTTGTTATTTTGTTTTGTTTCTAGGTGGGGAAGGTGGTACTTCTTTCACCATTAAACTTAAGCTTAGCTAATTTTAATGGCAGTACTTCTTTCACCTGTCCACCTATACTTAGATTGTTTGAAGAGGGGATAAAACTCAGGACTCAGAAATAATTCCTTAACGTTTCAAACCTAGGTCAACCAACCAGTACAACCGATCTACCCTCGACGTGTCCGATTACTTGTTCCTTATATTACTTGTGTTCACTGATTGCCAGACTCCAGGAGACAACACCCGATGGAGATTGCTCAAAATGGGTCACATCTTGTGAAACAACCCTGGAGACCAGGCCGAATCCACTATGCTAAAGACAGATTTCAAAGTTCACCATGCTATAGACATCATACCGGAAACCAAAGTTTATGCAAAGCATTCCAATTCCTACAAGACAGAACAAAATGTCGGGACCCCGGAAGAAAACCAAAAATGAAAATAAAAACAACAAAAGAGGACTGCCCTAGAGGACAACCGACAAGGCTATTTACAAGATGGGGTACCTCGTAACAAGGCACTCGGAAGAAATATTTACAAGCAGGGGGGGCTTTACATATAATAAAACTTTGGACAAACTTACCCTATTCGAAGTAGTGCTTGAGAAACTGTCCATTAACGGGTAATGAGATAGGTTCACTAGTTAGGGTGTTAAGGCGGTAAGTATTTGCCCCGCAGATTTCTGAGATTAGGTATGGTCCGAGCCAGAGCCATTGGAACTTGGTATGTTTCCCTTTCTTCTCCTGGGCCTTGTCCCACAACAGGACCATATCCAAAATATGAAAGGATTTGTATTGTACCCTTCTGTCAAACCATCATTTTACCACTGCTTGATGACGCACAAAATGTTCAAGGGCTATGTCTCACTGTTCTTCCATTCGCACCAGATTTAAGAGCCAAACCTCCACAATGTTGTCCCTATTGCTAAATTCCTGCGTAAACTGTAAAATTGGGATCTATAAGTTAACCGAGAATACAGGGTTCTGACCATAAACCAGATGGAACGGGGATGTTCCTAGGGCGGCCTTGATATGAATGCAATCTGCCTAGAGGGTGAATTTCAACTTTTGATGCCAGTCCTGGGGATTCTGTTCTAGCAGGTGTTTGATCACTTGAAGTAGATTTTTGTTCTTTTGATTCAGCAACGTCATTTCCCTGGGGATAATAGTTGCTGGAAAACTTCAGAGTGATCCTCCGGTTGTAGGTCCATTCGAGTAACTACACCAAAGAAAATTTCAGACCATTGTCACATACCGAAGCAAAGGGCATTCCAAACCTTGTGACAATGTTTTCTTCTAGGAATTTGATAAGTACGTCTTGCATGTTATTTTTGCAAGGTATAGCCTCAGACCACCGAGTGCAGTAATCAGTAGCAGTGAGAATGTATCGGTGATTGGCAGACGAGTTGGGGTTGATTTCTCTGATGAAGTCAAATGCCCACTGGGTGAAGGGCCTAGCCTTGAAGACTGGTTGTAAAAGCATAGCCAGGTTATGCTCACGATGCGCTGCGATTTGGAAAGTGTGGCATTTTCTAACATGAGTGTAAACATCCTTGAATATACAGGGCCAATAGTATTCGGCCCAAAGGATCTGATGGGCAGTGGCATTGGCTGAGCCATGCCCGGTTCCAAACTGCCCGTGGAATTCATTAATCACCTTTACAGCTTGGTCTCTGTCGATGCACCGGAGGTACACTCCGTTATAGTTCCTGCGGTAAAGTGCACAGTTTTTGATCATGAAGTGGGCGCTTTTCATTTGCAAGGCACGGCATTTATGGGGAGGTAATCCCTCTAGACATTTATTATTTAGTAACAAATATACCAAATCGATATACCACGGGTCTTGGGTAATGGACTCCACTGTGTAAGTTTGACATTCTACGTGGGGAGTCTCTTCTACCATCGCTTGACTTAGTCCCTACCCCCGGACTATCTTCATGGGCTACATTTCTAAGTCATATTGCTAGAGGATGGCCATCCATTTCCCCCGTCTTTCACCCAATTCACTCTGCATCAGCAGAGACTTGATAGCCTGGTCTGGAATGATGGCATGTACCTTGCTCCAGAGAATATAATGCCAGAATTTCTTCACGGCGTGAACTAGAGCGAAGGCCTATTTTTCTAGTGATGAATATCAGACTTCGACATTCTTGAAGGGGGAGCTCATGAAAGCTATTGGTCGTTCTTCTCCTTCAACCTTTTGAGTCAACACTACCGCGGCAGAGTGCTGCGAAGCAAAGGAGTAAATGTAAAACAGAAGACAATAGTCCAGACTAGCCAAGACAGGTGCTTATGTTATTGTCTGTTTGATCTGGGCGAATGCCCGCTTTGCTTCAGGACTCCACTCAATCTTGGTATCTTTCTTCATCATCTCATTGAGCGGTTTGACAATTTTTGCGAATCCGGTGATGAACCACCGGACGAAGTTGATCTTTCCAAAGAAGGATCACATTTCTTTCTTACTGCCAGGCATTTGTAAGTTTATCAATGCTTCGACTCTCTCAGGGTCTATGGATATGCCCTTCTCAGAGATAATATGCTCGATTAACTTCCCCTCGGTGACCCCAAATATGCACTTCTTGGGGTTGAGGGATATTCCATACCGATGACATCTCTTGCAGATCTGAGCGAGATGGGCAGAATGGTCACGCTTGTCCCAGGAAAAGATGGTTAAGTCATCCATGTAGATGATTATGCACCGATTCATAAGGCCCTCGAACGCAATGTCCATGGCCTTTTGAAATGTAGCCCCCGCATTAATCAGACCAAAGGGCATTCTCCTTTATGCAAAGGTTCCCCACTTGGTGGTAAATGCTATTTTCTCTCTGTCTTCATACTTAACCATGACCTGGTTATACCCAGAGTACCCATCCAAGAAGGACATCATCTGGGATCCATTCACTATCTGCAACACCTCATCCAACGAGGGGAGAGGGTGATTATCTTTCTTGGAGGCCTTGTTCAAGTTTTGAAAATCCACGCAAAGGTGGATCTCACCGTTCTTCTTTCTCACAAGGACAAGATTGGCAACCCATGTAGTGTGCCGGATTGGGAATATTATCTGGGCTGACAGCAGTTTTTCTACCTCTTGACGAATCAGTGGCTCTATCAGGGGGTTGACCAGTCTTTGCTTTTACCGAAAGGGCTTAGCATCAGGCTTCAGGGGAATAGTGTGAGTCATAATGGATGTGTCATATGTTTTCAAGTCTTTGTAACCCCATGCAATTACATCGATGTATTCTCAAAGAACCGCGAGAATCTTCTCGTTCTCCTCAGGGGAACAGGAGGTACCAATATCAATCATCTTTTCTTCACCGGGCTGGTCGATGTTAACCTTTTCAAACTTTCCTCGCTCGGAGGAGGATGACATCTTCTCCCAGGCCTGAGGGTCTGAGTCGAAGATTCATTCCAGTGTAACCATCCCCTTCAGGATGGTGTTAGTAGGTAGGTCCATGATCCCATCGTCTTTGTCACCCTGCCCAGTATCGTCATGGTCTCGTTCTTCCACTATATGATTTTTAAAGATGCCAAAATTCACCATGAAGGCCAGGATATGCTGATCATCCTCAAAAACCTGAAAGTGGGTGACATTATCTGGAATGGACGGGGCAGGGACCATCTCAACTAAAAATCTCTGGAGTCGCGAGGCGACCATTGGCTCAAGTGTGCTGGCAGAAACGGCGAGGGCATCTGGGACATAGTTCCGTCACCAGGGAATGAGGTCAATGCCGAAGGCATAAAAATCCTTAATAAGGCTCCAAGCCCGGTTGCAGTATGTGGCCAGCCTTTTGTTGTGGCATGTGTATTGACTCCAGACTTGTTTAAAAATCAACTCTAAATCACCCAGAGCCCGGAGGTGGGTGACACCTTTCCTTAACACAAATAAGAGTCCAAGGACCAAAGCCTCGTACTCTGTGACATTGTTTGTACAGTTGAACTACAGCCTATAGGATGTGAGGAAGGATTTCCCTCACGGGTTGATTAATTCTACCCCGGCCCCGTAGCCTTGTTTGGATCGGGACCCATCAAACTTGAGGGTCCATAAGTCATTGTTCATAATCTGGGGCTGGGGAAGGGGAGTAGCCTTTAGATTGCTATTGGGAGATTTAGGAGGGGCTCCCTCTCAAACTGCTGGCGTGGAGGTAGAGTTTACCTCCGAAGGTGTTTGATTTGGGATTTCCAGGGAGACGACACCAGAGGAGCACATCCCGTAGGAACACTGGGCTCTAGAGAATTAGGTATATGTTCTTTATTCTGGAAGATATCGAGGTGTCGATCAGTGACCGAAAGATAGGGTCCACACTCAAGCTCTGAATGTTTCTGATAGTGTACTCAGCACCAAGTACCGGACAGGTGTGTAGCAAGGGTTGCTGTGGCACCTTGAGAGTCGATCTCAATTCTCATCTTTTCTTCTAGGTCCTGGGCTCTTTGTAGCACTACGGGATCCTCTCCAGGGATGAAATTGAATGTTAAGATTTCAAAGGGTCGATACACCCCTGGGGAAGTCTCAGAGAAGAAGACCTCATTGACCCTCTCGACCTCGGTAAGGGCCTATTTCATCTGGGGTTCACTTTTGACCCGGATCTTATTTGATTCCCCCTCCCATGGAAGCCATAAATAGGTGAAGTCAGTCAAAAAGTATCCATTCAAGGACTTAGACCAATTCCAAATTAATAACATCCTGTAAGTCTCTGGGATGTCCACCACTTGGATGTCAATTATGCTAGCTATCCTGGGGTCCTGGATAAGCTGTATCCAGACGTTCTTCAATTTCCTCACCATTTTTATAGGAGTCTTATCCAGCTAGATCACTGTACCATTAGATGGGGTGGGATGGAATCTGAGCTTTTGACAAATGGACAAGGGCATGATGTTACTTGAAGCTCCGGAGTCTACTAAGAAGTTGTGTATATTTTTTCCTTGGATATTGAGGCCTAGTAGGAAGGGGGATCCTCATTGTTCCCTCGAAAGACGACCACGTTAGCATCTTCGAATGAGACTATCTTGGGCGGGCGGCTGACGGCTTCCCGGTTTCCCAAGAGCTTCAGAAGAGACTTCTTCTGCTCAGGACAGTTCAGAAAGACCTCCATCAAGGTCATGGAGGTGGTGGTCTGTTCTAATGCCTTTGTAATGTCGAATCTTCCTCCCGGGAACTGGTGATTTCCCTCAGCTAGATATTTTTCTTGGTTAGAGCTAGGACCTTTTGGAGGAGCGAGTTGGTCAGTCATGTTATTCTGGGGAGGAGGGGTGTCTTTGATAGGAGGCATGTAAGCTGGTCCTTTACCAACCTGACTCTGAGTGTTATATGGAGTCTGCGGGTTAGTAAAGGCGTTGGCTTCGAAGGGCGGGATAGATTCATCAAAGAATCCTTACAATTCAGATTCCTCTTCATCCTCCCCGAAAGTTCCAAAGAAGATGGTGTCACATGTGAAGGCACTGTGGGTGGGTTCTTGAACAGGAGGTTCTGGAGGAGTGGCATCATGCGATTGTTATCTGTCTAGCTGGGAGATCATGATGAACTTTTCCAGGGTGGCACAATTCACCTCATTGTGTGAACCCGTGTCGTGCAATCTACACAAATTAGTCATGGGCTGGAAGTTTGTAAATGGTGTGAAATGTGATCGTCTAGCACCATTTTGGTTGGCATTTTGGTTCAGAGGCAGGCCTCTGGTGTTCGCGTTATTATTCTATTGCTGTTGATTAGGCCTAGGTCCATTGTTGAAGTTTCTTCCTCCGGCGTTGTTGTTTCGTTGGCCGGAGAAAATGTTTCCCCTCTGGGAATTTGAATTCTGGGATGCATAAGACCCCGCCTTCAGTTGACCCATGTCCATGGTCAAGGTAGACAACATTCGCCAGAGGGATTCAACCTCGGTGGTCAACTGAGTGTTAGTGTCACAATGTGACGGTTGTTGTTGTTGGTTTCTCGGGAAGGTAGTAGTATTAGCCGGAGTTGAGGGCAGAAATCCTCCAGTCACGAATGACTGGAAGAAGGGAACTCTAGAAGATTATGCCTGAGACTGTTGTGCCTGCTGCGGCTGATTCCAAGGGAAAGTTTCCAGACCTGGCACCGTCTGGGTCTACATTGGGTAAACGTACCGGGCCTGCTGGTCTATCAGGGGTGGTGGAGGATTCATCGCCATCGAGGGGGCTCCCATCGCTAGATTGGGGTTATATCCGCCGGTGTACGCTGTTCCACCAGGGATCATGTTGAAGGGTGTGCTCTGCCCAATCTTGCCCGGGGATTTGTTGAGACCATGGGATAATTCTAAAGCTAGGTTGTAAACTTTCTCCAAAGTGTCTCGGTCACCCATGGCGGTTGTTCTCCAGAGGAGAGTGGCAACGAAGGGGTCCATCACATTAAGGTAGGTCTGTATGGTTACTTCAGGGGATGGAATAAAAGAGCCCGTGCACCGCTTCAAGGCGCGTTGGAACCGATGGTTGAATGCTGCAAGAGGTTCATTGGGTTCCTTCCTGATGGAGATGAACTGGCTATGGGACCAAGTTGGGTCCACATGTACGCGAAAGGCAGCCAAGAAGGCATTTTCCATGTCCTGCCAACTATTTATAGAGTTGGCAGGAAGGTTAAGGTACCAGTTCAGCTCGCCTTGTCCTAAAGACAAAGGAAACATCCGAGTCACAACATCTTCATGCTGGATCTAGTGTTGATTCATAGCATCTTTATATGCCTATAAATGCTCTTCTGCGGTCCATGAGCCTAAGTGCTCATATCATGGGCAGATCTTCTCCAGGTGGGAGGGTAAGTCGTTGATTGCACCTGGAAAAGTTCCCATTGGGGACCCGGTGTTTCTGAAATATGCGGTCATCGAGGGAACTAGATTTTGGGTAGTTTGGGCGCTGGTTCCCGGGATTGCCTGAGAAGTTTGGGTATTCGAAGGTAGGATAGACCCCCAGACAATAGTGGCTGGTATGATTTTCAAGGTCTGTTTCTTTCGAGCAGGAGGATCAAGTTTGAAAAACCTTCTTGGGTTTAGGGCAGACCTAAGGATTCTTTCAAATTTTGTTGGGGAGAAAGACCCAATCTCGCTAAAGGCTTGACTCTTAAAACTATAACTCGGGGAACCCTCAGGAGGTGTAAAATCAGAATCTTGGGAAGGGGATGAGTTCATGCCCTCCTTCTAGCGCAAGTTTCTGTTGATGGGGTTTTGATGACCAGGTCCGCTAACAGTCATAAGTTGTCACCAGGTACCGGAGGTACTGGCCAACTCCGCCTGCAAAGGTTATCCGGGGAAATTAGATCCCCCGGGCCTTCAAGCACCTGGGTGTCGGGTCATGACGGTGCGGGACTTAGTTGGGAGAAGTGACTATTTTCACGGGGGATAGCTAGTTTCTTCAAATTGTTCTCTCCGGAGATTCAATAAGGTAAAGTTTCCCCTAACATTCTACACTTAGCAAATAAAATGAAAAAAGATCCTACAGGGTTAGAAACACTTCATCTAACTATAGTCATGTTTAAACGCCTGGAACATCAATAATACTCTGACATACTACACTAAATACCAAAGAAATACACAACCATCAGCTAGTATTTTATCAGTAGCTAGGGTAAAGAGGTCGTTGATCTATTTTAACATATCAGAGTAGAAGACATAAAGAACATAAAACATAAAATACCATTAACTCAGAAGAAGGAATGCCAACAACATCATTGCAAAGAATTCTTCCTTCTTCATTAATGTCTCTTCCAGCAAGCACTGGTGCATGATACAATGGTGGCTCCAAGGGAGCGTCTAACTATTGAAAATAGGATAATGGAGCATTGAGCTCTGCAACTAAAATGAGAAATCACTTTTCTATTACTGTGGACAACAAAATCATCAATTTAGCCGACCCTTGGAAATTGGCCGGTCTGGCTATTTATACAATTCTCTTCTAACCCTAACCCTATTTAACATCATGTTTCAATAAAATACAATATCTGGGGGCCGGTACTACCTGTGCCACCCTACAAAAGACCTTGAGATGAAATAGGCCTGCTATGTCAGAAGAATGAGACAAGAATATACAGAGGAAGAATTGGCCTCGAGAAGAGAGCCAGGAAGGAGAAGGAAGAAAGTAGGTCCCCCGAGGATCGAGGCTACATGCCTCATAAATGAAAAATATGGTGCCTTGTCTCCAATGTGCTAGGTGTACCTTTGAGCAGCACCTCGAGAAGACCATCCTATCAGAAAACCAACTGTTGAGTCGACATCCCCTTGATGTAGCCAAGCACCTTCTGACAGCCTTTATTAACCGCTTCTGAAAGTGACCGGTCGGCCTCGGGGACCGGGACATGAATCACTTGAAAGAATACAAAATTTTGGATCTGAGACTCTGGGATCTGAGGACTTACATCCCCAAAAGAATAAAGAATACCCAATGTTTGAGTTTTCCCCGACCTCCAGAGAAAGCTTAAGGTTGTTTATTATCATTGAAAGCCTACAGGAGGCGGGAGATGCCATCTTCATCTACATCTCTTAGGCTGGCCCTTCGGTACCTAGCCACTTCAATTTATTCGCCCAGGTCTGGAACATTCTCCTTAAACTCATCGGCCATTTTCACCGCATCGTGACCACTAAGTATCATGCGAGTTAATTTTTTCATTTGGGCACCATCTATCCCCTCTGGGGATTGATACTGGGACTTCATTATTTCATCAAAAATCTCCAAAACTAAATCCTCTGGTGTACATGTATCTGTGCTGAGGGGGTCAGCCCCGGAAGTCTTTGCTACAACAAACTTATATAAATTGAAAGAATATTTTACCGTATTGACTTTCTCGTGCAGAGTTCCCACCAGTTGCTTGGTTACCTCCAATGTGAGGTCAAGTCTAGAGTGTTGGGTCCTCACAAAATCAAATGACTCATCCCCTAGAATTTTGGACTCAGAAATTATTTCCTCTCCCAAGCTGAGGAGTTCTTCAAGCTCCACCTTCCATGCTTGATAATTCTCGATATCACTCTCCCACAGGTCAATAAGAGTCTCCGCCTGGTGTATAACATGTTGGGCCGTGTATAAGTCTGGGAGGGTGGGTACCAGGAAACACCGGGTGTTTTCTATCTACAAGGCGACCCACTCGTCCATTGCCTGGGCCTTCTTCTTCATAGTTCGCAGGGAGTCTATGTCGCTCTACGGTAAATCTTTAGAGGTGGAAGCCTCTGAAGGAGCGGTGTTGATAGGTCGGGCCAACTCGGTAAGAAACCCCATAAGGTTTGCATTTTTTTCCTTTTCTTCTTTGAGTCTTTGGGATTCCTTCTCATAACTGGCCTCTACTGCCCTAGCTGCCTCCTTTAAAAAATCCACCTCGCCCTGTTTTCCTCTATTTCCCAGTGATACCTCTGCAACGTTATAGTCTCCGGGCTCTGTGATTGCTTCATCGGCGCCTGGGGGAGGTGTTGCCACAATGGCAACTGTTTCCCTGCCTGACCCGGTTCGAAGAGTATGAACCATCTGAGCTTTCTTGGCCTTCGGTGGGGCCTAGACCTGGGCCATCATTTCATCCAGGGAGAGAGGAGTTTTGGGAGTGGACGGAGCTTTTCTTTTTCTGCTCTCTATTAACCACTGAGGCGGCAGGGGTGGCTTTTCTGCCAGAATCTATTCCTTTGGTTCTTCCCTGGTGTCCTGCGGCTGTTGCTCCTCAGTGGTGTGGACCTCATCCATCCCTTTCCCTACGTCTTCTTCTTCTATAGCAACATTTTCCTCAGCAACCTCCATCTCCTCAGCCTTTTCCTTTGTATCCATCACTTTGTCTAGACTTTTTTCGGCTTCCTCAGGGATTTCCTCTTCATATTGCTCTTCTTGTTAATCTTCCTCTACCTCTGAGGCTTCTTCTTCTATTGGTACATCCTGTGGTAGTAGGGGAGGTGTTGGACTGAGATTTAAAGTTTGGGCCACGGTAATCACCTGCCCAAAGGTTGCTCTCGGGAGTGGCACCTGGAACATGGCGGCTGGGGTTACGATTATTCCTGAAGGTTCGATTCCCCCAGCAGATTCCATTTGTACACCCTACCTTTGTTGGTCCACCCCTAGACCCTACATATCTTGAGCCTCAGAGGCAATCTCCAGCTCTGGCTCCCTTTCTTCTACCTACTTTTCCTGCTCCCGCGCAGGTTCTTGTTCAAGAGCCTCCTGTTCTGCAGTTGTTGGTTCTGCCTCTGGGACTTCTGTCCCTACTTGTCTGGTGTCCCCCTGCAAGTTTTCAAACTTGTCAGTTGCAAAGACATCATCAAATTCCTCTTGCGGAGGGGGACTGGACGGTACTTCAGCAGGCTCTGTTTCCTTCTCCGGCTCCGGGGAACTGGAAGAGAGGATTTCTACTTGTTGGGCCTGGGATGTTCCCAACCCTGGCTCTACCTTAGTATTTTTGTTAAGCCTTTTCTTTCTTCAGGTAACCAAAGGTGGCCCCACATTCCTTATTGTTGTCACTTCTATGGGATCCACCCTCGTTGCCTTCACCATTAAGGCTGCCAGTGACGGGGAGGAAGAGGGACGAATTAGCCTAGCCATTAGCATTGGAGTGGCCATCTGTGTGATTAATTGCTCCCTCATTTGGTGGGAGGCTACCACTGACTTCTTTATTTGTTCTTTTATGGGGACTTCTTGCGTAGGAGGGGTCATGTCTATTCTTTTTCCTTTATCCACTCCCTGCGAAGAAGTCCCGGCCCCCAGAGTTAATCTTGTTGCCGGCTGGGTTGCTTGGCGGGTACTTCCGGGGCACACCCTCTTGAAGTAGGCATGACTTCGATCGACCACCTCTCGGGTGAAGTCCTCAATTATAGGCCCTTTCTGGGCATCCCAATTTACCGGTGGAAGAGTCCTTGTATCCATCCCCTTTTCCTTGTACTGGGGATCGATAGTGGGGGTGGCATCTGAGAAGTCCTCCGGGAACCTCCGGAGCTTCAACCTTTGCATCATTCCAACCATCATTCTGACGTAGTGCCAGCTCTACACCTCCATGTTGTCTTGGAAATCTGTGAAAAAATCCTCCATATGGATGTGATGGGGCTCTGAAGCCTGGGGTAGTGCCGTTGTAATCTTGCGGTGCGGATCAAAATTTTTCCGCATCAAGTAAAATTCTTCCAAGTTATAGCTTTTCAATTCATTGTCCGCCTCCTTTGCGGCGGCCAGGCTGCATGTGTAGTTCCAACAGATGATTGGGAATGGAATATTGGATATCTTCTTCAGGGAAAAGAGTGCATGCACCTCTATCATCTGTCTACAGTATTCCAAGAGCACGATCTTGTCCCCACAGTGTTTGGGCAACAAGTAGGGTTTTCAGGAGAAGCCGGTGACCCTAATGTAAGTGTGCTATTGGAACTGGATGTAGTAGTGTCCATAACTATGGACCAAATTCATCACCTCTGAGGATAGGTGGTATCCTGCATCCCGGGTGGGTGTGAGCAGATGATAATAAATGAATGCATCATTTACCCGATAAAAACTGGGGAAGCTGGCCTCCCATTGAACTTGTGGGAAATGGTCCCATGGTGCCTTTTGTCCTAGGCCAATCTTGAGCATGCCGTCTGTAATTAGGCCGTGGGTGTGGGGCCTCTGCTGCGCTAGGGCCCAGAAAACATAAGAACTCATGTAAAATTTCTTCTTCCTATTCAGTTGAAGGAACTGGGAGTCGACATGGTTGGAGATTATTGCTGCCCAGTCGAAGTATCCTCCCTTGGTGGAGATGCCAAGGAGGAAGTAATACATTCATTTAGAAAATTCTTGGGCAGAGGGCTTCCCAAAGACCCGGTCCAATGCTATGTTTCCCATTTGAATGCTCTCCTTGAACTCAAAGTGGGGAATCTCTATCTTCATTCTCTTGGGGTCCCTCTTTGGAACCTTGAAGCAATGGGTATTCATGTATACCCGGGCGGCATCCTCCAGCTGTGTGAATTGGGCCAAGGCATCTGACCTCGTAACCACTGAGGCCTTGGTGAATTGTGGGATTCCGAGACCCGCCTAGAATGTGTCTGGGTCGAGGGATACCAGAGAGTAGGGTATCCAGTTGGTTCTGCGAGTGCGATCATAACAGCCCGAACAGAAGAGTTGTAATTGGTGGCCAGTGTCAAGATAAGCTCCGGAGATTGTACAGAGCACGGGAAACAAGTCGCCTTGAGGATTCTGGAGTCCCCGACATTGATTGCCAGCTGATCTCCAGCCTGTTGCTGGATGTACATTATTTTCACTAAGGCCTGTATTTCTGGCCATGTCCCAACGCTGGTGTCGGTAATAATTTTGACTTTGGACTCGATCTTTGAGCCCATAATGACACTATCTTGCACAAACTTCATGGTTAGGGGCATTTTCTCTAGGGCCTTCTCCATTTTGGACTTTACTGCCGCCCTGGTAGCCGTCGCGGAAGGTAGCTCTGGACTTTCGGGTGGAGAGGATGCAGATGCCTTAGACATGTTTGGGAAGTGAACTCTGAAAACCTATGAGACAAAGCGACCGTTAGAACGTATTAACAAAAAAATACTCCGGGGACCGGAAATCTTACCACCATGATGCCCGCTTTTCCTGAAAAGTTAGTTTCATTCAAAAAAAGGAACTGAAAAGCACACGCATCAAATGAACTTAAGATTTTCACTAAACATCTGGGTCTAGGGATTTTATCACACTTGGTAAAGACATGGGATGGATGATGGTAGGAGACCCGGAGCCCGAAGAAGTAACCGTTGGTGAGGACGTGTAAAAAGGCAAGTCATCAAGCCCACGTGGGCGCCACGTGTATAGGTATTAAATAGGAGTTATGGCGATGACGGCGGAGCCAACTGTCTGAACGCACAAAAAGTGAAGGCCACTTGGCTGGAATTGATTATGTGCATGGGATATAAATGATGGTTTGACTAGTTTTATGGAAGAGAGAGAAAACCGCCTGTTTGAAACCGACCGAGAGCCGAGTTTCAAACAGGTGGTTTTCTGTCCCAAAATGAATTCATGGGAAGAAGACCAGCAACACAAGCGACTCGACCACCTTGCCAAGCCACCCAAAAGGACATACATGAAAGCTGAGGGATATATACATAGGGACAGAGGGATATACAATGACTATACATAAATGTACACATATATACATCGCAGAATGACGTCTGTAGGAAACCAGGCGAGGCAGAGTATATACAGATTTATACATAATCTATAAACTTAATACTTCTGTGCAGAGGGAGGACAACCCTCTCGCAGAGCCAACCCACTAACGGGTGGCAAAACCAGAAAAATAGGAAATGAAAAAACAAAAAGACAACAAACAAACAAATGATGAAGAAGAAAAACCAGGCAACGAAAAGAAAACCGGCGGGAACAGAGACACCAACCTGAGAATGTCGAAAGGTTGAGGAAAGGAGGAAGTTACCACAGGAGCTCTGCAATAGCTACAATTGTCAAACGGTCACAACCCGCCACCACAAAGCACTCATAATCGCCTGAAAAGGATGGAAGTGTTAAACACTGATTATCGCTAACTCTTTGCAAATTGCTCTGTAATCGCTCTAAAATTTCTCTGAGTGCTCGAGTGTTTTAATCATGGTAAATGTGAAAGTGACAGATAAGTTCTATTTATATCCATGGTAAAAAGGGCAATCCACCTCCTTCCGGCAATCCCCGGACTAGCAAACCTCCAAACCCTGGGCCCAGGGATTGCCCGCGACGATAACCTTAAGAACATCATGGCGAAGAATCCCAGAGTCCTGAGTCTGGTTCCCGACAAAGAACAACCTCTGGGACCGGAGTCTCAGAGATGGAAAACCAAACAAACAAAACACAACAACGGGGAAGAAAACCCCGGAGAAAGAAAACAAAGGGAGAAGGACAAGGCAAGGGCCGCAAGCAGAAAAAAAAGGAAAAAAAGAAAAAAAAGGGGGACCCAACATTTTGCACACAAAATGTAGGGACGGGGAACCAGGGAATAACATGTTGGTCAACTCATAAAAAAAGATATTAACTACTTTATATTTATCAGTTAATCACATCAAACATCAACATAAAAGTAAGCATTAAGAATACAGAAACACGGAAATAGAGAGCACCAAGATTTTACATGGAAACTTAAAGTGGGAAAAACCATAGAGAAGTTAATTATCATGAAATGTAAAACACCTATTAAGGTGTCATAGGTATGGTGATTTTTACAAAGGCTCACTACTAGATGTGCTCACTATAGGTAGGCTCACTACTGATACACTAAGGTTCATTGCTACTACACTAAGGCTCACTATCACTACACCAAGGCTCACTGCTAATGCATTGAGGTTCACTTCCAATAAACCAAGGCTCACTACCGATACAACACGGCTCACTACCAATCAGGCTAACTGCCCTTATACATGGTAGATATCAGAATAAAATCACAAACTGTACAATTTTCATCTGAACATGCATGATTAGCTCCATGATTAAGTTCTATCACTACAACCACCAGTAGAACACCAAAGGATTGATCTACTACTTTCAGTATGCAGGCACCGATAGGATCTTCATTCTATCATAGTGGATTCCACTGCTCACATACACTACTATCACAAGATTTCTCGACCACAATTACCTTACTAATTCTACTTGAAGTCCACAATCAGATACAAATAAATTCTTCTTTATTTATATCAGTGTATGATCTAACATATGCCTTCACACCAAACCTGTGATAATCCCAATGCTAAGAAGATTACAACTACATTTAATACATAGAATCAATCCTAAATATAGGACATACATAAGACCAATTACACACTACATTATGAACCATATAGGTCACACTTAAGATGTTGCAATTTATATTACATCTTCCATGAACTAACACACCCAAGACCAAAAAGTGTGGCCTCTGATAGAGGAATCACCACTATACATTGTAACTGATATACCAAAAACATCTGATGAAATTGCATGTCCACATACCTGTAGAAACCATGTGGCGAACACAAGCACCAAAAACCAATAGAATAGTCTATGTGAAATAGAACACTGAAATAATGCCAATGTACCAAAATAAAGAAATCATGAGTAGGACAATACACACTACCAAATTTAATACTAGGAACACCAAAAATGTTCATGTTGAACCTGTCTTATGTATAACACAAACTTTTGTTGCATAACCGATAATCAACAGGTACATGACCAAAACTACCAACAACCAATTGATACCACCAGAGTGTCCATATGGAGGTTTTGAAATCAAGGCCAATAATATATCAATAATTATAATGAGAGAGAGAGAGAGAGAGGAATGCCATGCAACCTTCCCAAATAATGTAGTCCCCTTATTTCCTTGCAAGATCAATGAATCCACACAGAAGAGAGTATATTTGAATGCAACTCCAACCTATAAAAAATGTCACTCTTTCCTTTTGTAATAAATAAGTTCTAAGCTATAAGTCCACTTTATTCCCACTCTAGAAGTGGAATGGAGCTTAGAAAAAAGATGAAAATCTCTAGAAAATGCTAACATAAATTTGAAGTAGCTATGCCAAAATTTGATCAAGAGTCTTGAAGCATGGAATGTAGGAGAGAGGGAAGGAGGGTTTACAAGTACCCTCATTACGTTGACTGAAGTTGATGAAACTCCTTCAAATTTTTCACCAAAAAGATGATAAATATATTCAATAGTGTCATCAAAATTTGAAAGGTAGGTATCCACAAATATTTCTAATAAGTAAACTTCTTAACCAGGCTATTCTTATAAGCATGAATAACCCTAGTAAAAATAATCACTAAAATATATTGAATAAGAATCTTTGAACTTTAATGAAGCAACATGTGAGAGAAATTTTCTCAACTTTAGATAGGGTATGATGAGGATGAAGATCGCCAGAGGTCTTAAAGTATCATTCACATGTCAAAGAATTGCCAAGGAATCATCACTTACAAATGGAGAATACTACCAAACATTGGGTTGATTAGTAATAGTGTACCAAATATGCTCAATAGTAATATATATTAGTTTGTAGACCTTTAAATGTTGTTTCCCCATTTAAAGTTCTATTAAGAATTTCTTGGCTCAAAAAGGTGTTCAAGGAGATAGATTTGGAGATCATTTATAACATAGTGATATCCTATTTAATTTTTCCAAGAAAAATAGTTTTATAAATTCATCTTTATAATAGAAATTAAATTTAATACCAAAATTCATGATTAGGCTCCTCCAAAATGAAACTATATAACAGTTTGTAATTACAAGAAAAAGATCCCTCTAGATTAGTAAAACTATTGGCATTTTATATTTATTGTGATTACAATCCAATGACTAAATTCCCAAGAGAAATGCTAAATAGGATTTTAAAATCCAATAGGTGGTTTCAAAGTCAATATAACCTAAATCCCTATTGTCATCCTATCTAGCTACACCAAAATGAGAGTAAGAATCGGTAAATATAGGAATCCATGAAAGCATAACAAAAAAGATTTCTAGTAGATGTTATAGTTGTAAATGCTATATTATAAATAAATATAAAATGTGAAAGTGTAGCCATGGAAATAAAATGTTTCACATAGTCAGATGCTATATAAACCTTCATTAGATAGATTTGGGTACTTAGCAAACCAATATAGCTAGGGAAATAAAATGTTTCACATAGTTTGATGCTATATAAACCTTCATTAGATATATTTGAGTACTTAGCTATATACACATTTGAGAGGAGGATGTGAGGCATGTCATGCAAATGTGTAGAAAATACAGGGGAATGGATGGAGGTGTTGGACTCTTCACCTTTAAATCATCCTTTTTTATTGTGGAGGCAATTTGAGGACATAACATCTCGGCGAAGTGAGGTGGCCCAATCACGAGGTTTTATTATAGATTATGTAAGAGTTTGGGATGTGGCTTTGGATGGTATTGTCCTAAAGGAGAAGTTGTAGAAATGACATTTGAAATTCCTATGCACCGATTATTGGAGAGGAGGGACACAATAAGAAGAGAGAAGTTCCCATAGCCAGCAAGGAGGACAAAAGAAGAGAAGAGGAAGAAGAAGGAGATGAACTCATCCCATTTTTTGTATGTGTGGTGGTTTGGTGATACCTTTGGAGTGTTGGAAGATTGATGAAAAGCTAGAGCATGCAATAGAGCTTAAGAAGATAAAAGATATAGAGGGTATTTCCCTCAAAATGTTTTCACTAAACTTATTTCCAAATCATTGACAATATTTGGCCTGATTCATAATATTCTCTCTTTCCCTCTCTTTCATACTAATACTCAGCCTCTCTATGCCTCTACTACTGCTTGTAGGCTTACAATGGCTAAATATAACTTTAGAAACAAAGTAGATTTGTTTCAGATCCTAAAATCCTTCTAACTAATCTTAAAATCTTGTTGTGAATCATGCCTAGAATCTCATAAGACTATAACAAGGTAGATTATTACAACCAACTCTATCTAGCTAGACGTATGACTCATCTTCTCCAAAAATTATTTATCAAATTAGAAAATATAATTATTTCCATTAGCAAATTAGAATTCCTCATCAAATGTCAAGACCGGGCTCTTTTAGATCATTTCCCTCCAAAATTTTGATGACTTGGAAGTTGGGATGCTCCTACATCAGACTCCCAAGGAACGAAAAAATTTCATAGATTCCTATCTATGAGTTTTCCAACTTAGTTTGCTAGTTGTAGCTTGTTCCATATTTCCCAATTGTAGGTGTGGTTACAGCAACTTATTTCCCTCGTGGATCCCAAACTTTCTTTTATCGTTTTCAACTTTCCTTACTATTTTGTACATGTTCAAAAAAATTCATTCTAGTGTCGAACCTTTTTATTAAATTTGTCCTCTTCTCCTCTTGATATGCTATTGCTCTCCTCAATCTTCCACATTTCCATCCTCTACTTTGCAATACTCCACTTTCCCTACAAATCTACTCTCTTGAGTTCAGTTGATTTCTATGTTTAAGTGTCTTCTTCACTTCAATATGCCTCCTCTTCATAAATTCGTTCATCAGTATACATAACTTCTCAATCTCAATATATAACATACTCCTTCGCTGGTCCATGCTTATGATACTGCTCCACTAGATATATATATTTCAATATTTAAAACATTTATGGGCTCTATTGTCATTTCATTATTCATCTTCCATTCTTCATCACCAGACATTTTTTTCACATTTTCTCACAAATGTTTAAGGCACTTTGTTGCCTCCTCCATGACTATTTTATGAAAGATTGACTTTCATATTCCAAAGTCTCGTGTTTACTTGCATCTACACATGAAATGAATTTATTATAATAATGACTAACTCTCAAAAAAATCATCATCTAACATAAGAATGATTGCTTCCTTCTTTTCACTGACGTTTACAAATATGTAGTTCGTTATCCCTCCATATACAGTAGTCTCTCTTTGAACCTCTGATTTCTCTTTTATAGTTTGTTGATGTCATTTGTTTCTTTATTCCTTGAAGTCCACATCTCTTTCCTTTGGCATAAGAATTTCATCCACAATTCCATTAATTGGAATTTCCTCGATATTGCCTTCATGAGGCAAATCTTCATCATCTACACTTGTATGAACCACACTAACAAAAAAATCTTGTATGAACCACACTAACAAAAAAATCATTAGTTTTGAAAACATGAGATTCCTGGATCTCATCAGCTCCTTCATCCTCATCTTCATCGAGGATAGATCCTTATTCTAGTTCACAATAGTGAACTTCTTCTTTCTCAAATTCAATTGCTCTGAATTATTATTCCTTCAACCAAGCACTTAACATGTGTCTCAGCTTCTTCCTCAACTTTCTTGTAAATAATTCTTTAACAGGCCAAGTCACCGGCTTCTTCATTCTCCATCCATATCTATGGTCTCTCTCATTTTCTTGTAGTAGTATCATCATATTACTAAGTTGTTCCTCCATCTCAACAATTTCTTTGTCAAATTCTTCTCGACTCATCCTTCTCATCTCTATGTCATTTATTTGGCATTCTCCTCCATTCTGATGTGGTTTTTACCTGAACCCTTGTCATGACTATTAGCAGTCATCTTCACTCTTCCTCTTTCCTTTTCCACTTATGGTTGCATTAAGCCTCTACAATAGCAAGATTGTTTCACCCTACAATCAGTACTTGACCAAGCTTCTCTCCTTTGAACTAGGCCTTTTGGTAATGCCGGTTCTCTCTTCTGGAACCTTTGAGCTTCCTTTTCTCCTCTATTCTTTTTCACTCCACTCACTTTCAAGAGCTTCACCTATTCTTTCCTTAGACAACTCTATCCACATCTGCAACTGTGGTGTTGTCTTAACAACTTCTACCCAACCTCAGTTGGAAGTTGTTCTTCTTTCTCTGCAACCTCTGCTACAAGGATTACCGCAATTTTTCTTCTCATGCAAATTTCAGTTCTCAATGAGATCAAATTAATATCCTTCACTGTGGTCGATGGACCATCTCTAAAAGAGCTCTTCAAATATGCAACTATGAAAGAAACTTAATCAAATTTAAGCTATATTTCAATAATAAAAACCTGTCACATTCTGATTAGAATTGTTCACTCATTAAATTGATTTTTCCAAAATTATGTTCATGGTTTGATGTCACTCATTTCTAGCTTTCTCGAACGTTTTGAATTTCCCCATTTCGTTTAGAAATGAGAAAATTATGAACATTTTACTAAGACTGATATTTTTTATAATGATTATACCTCCACAGAGAAGCCTTCCTTAATAGCTCTTCACACAACACAGTCTTCTTCCTACTTTGTAATATTTGTCATAGCTTAATCCACCTCATATTTCCTACAATATTTTTATAGAACCCCAAACAAGGAAAAAAGAACATAATTCTTTCTTTGCTGAGTGCTATGGCCAAGATTTTGTTGATTTGTTACTGGTACAAAAAGTTTATAGGCTGCTATTTATGAGAGACTTTCAAACATAAAAATTCCTTTAAAACTTCCTCCATTCTTGCAATGTTTGAGATCTATGTTGCTCACCTTTCCACAACAAAACTTTGTAGTCTTTTATAATAAAACTGTTGTGGATGATCTCTTCACCAACAACACATTGATTCCTTGTTTCGATGCAACCTCTAACAACAAATAAAGGAATCTAAAACTCAAAGAAACACTACTCCACCATGCATATTATCCTTTGGCACATGATCAATGGGTTGGTGAAATAAAAACTTTTGATTAATTTAAAACATACTGGAAATTTAGCACAAATATTGCCAAATGAGATACAACTTCTGCAATCTAACTTTGTCTTTTCCCTGTAAAGAATAATGATTTCAAACAGAAATAGCTTACATTTGAAATAGTAGCTATCTCTCTCCTCTGCAATCCCTTTCTTTTAGTAGAACAAATTTTCCTATGACTTCTCCCTCTAAGCGGTGGCTGCAAACACAGATTTCTTTCAGCCTGCTAACACAATCTTTCTTTTCTCCAGATCAGCCTCTCTATCCTCTACTATTTCCCATAGGATTAAAATGACTAAATATAACTTTAGAAACAAAGCAGATTCTAGGTACTAGTGTTTTGTCCTTCAGGAGATCTTTTATGGATCATTTTGTTGTTTGAAAATTTTGGTATTTTGATCCTGTTTTATGTTTTGTATATGCTTGCAGAACTGTGATTTTTGGTGAACTGAATCTGAGGAGATAAATTTTGAGGGGGTGGTTGTGTTTTTTTGGGGGGTTTTCTTTGGTTGGATGATTGAAAATCTCAATAAATTGTAATCTTTTTTATTCAAACCTTATAAATCATATTAATAGTACTAATATTTTACGGATCCAAAAATGAAACTTTGTAATAACATAATTGCAAGCAATTGAAAAGAAAGAAGACAGACCCCACATTTTAACTAAGAATTTTTATTTTATTTTTATGATTTGTTAGTTATACAAAATTAATTCAATTTATCTATTCCAAGCATTGTACCTTCTCCTGTTAATTTTGACGGGGAAGTTGGTCATTGGTTAATCATTTCTTTCGTCAAATAGCTAGTGCATGTTGTCAACTTTCAATCCCTTTTCATACTCAGTACATATATTCTCATAAATTGTGCATTACATGATGAATTGTCATTCTATTTCTACCACTCCCTTAGTGTCCCTCATTTTTATATTCATAATTTGTTGTTTCAATATTCGAGTTTCAGATGCCAAGTCACTTATGGGTATTCAAGGAAGTGGATTAGAGTGGAAATAGCTGATTGATTTTGTGAAATGTAAGTAGATATAAGAGTCTGACTTGGTGGAATGTGTACATGTTGAAATAAGTGGTTGATTTGATGGTAGATAATTTTGATAGTCATAAGTATGAGATGTCATAGGTGGGTTTAATTGGTAAGTGGTATGAAGATGTAAGATTAAGGTGATTTTGGGTGGTTCTTGTGGTGGTATAGTTGGATCATGTGGCATATTAATGGTGGAAATGGAAGTGAGAAGTAAAATGGTGATTTAAGGCTTAAGGATAAGTTGGTCTTTCAACTCATTATATGAATACATTTGGACCTTAGGTGCATTATGTGGCGAGGTTAGCAAATTATGCACATCAACTCAATTGGTTTGACTAGATGTAGTGAAGTCTATAAGATTTTTGTTCTTTCAACAAAGTATCTATAGCATTAGGGGGGATTTGTGTCATTTTGAGATAGAAACAAATAATAGTGGCTAGGATTTGGAGCTACCAACTGTTAATAATTCTTAGAATTTGCTGAAAGAAGGATCTCTAGAACTTTATTTGTTTTAGGATCTTGTTTAACTGCAATCTTGAGCTAATGTATGTGAACTTGCATTTGACACTTTTATCTTCATGGCCTTCTATGAGCTTGATATTTTTCTTAAGATGAGTAGACAAGAATTTAAGCTATGTTAAAAGGGTTGTGCTGAAGTTGAGGAGAGATGTGTTGGAATTTCTTTGTTACATCATTGTTGAGTCTTTTTAATTTCTCGCCCCTTGTTTGTTGTGTTGTCTAAGGAAGGAACTTGTATGCACAATGTGTATATTTGACCACTTAATTCAATTGGAGTGGTAAGGAAAATGTAGCACAAGGTTCCACACCCTAACAACAAGTCAAACCATACCTCCATGAATTAAAACAAATGACTTTTTTGTGAAAATTGTGTGTAAGATATTTTTGAAGTCTACAATCACACATCAACTAGAAAGAAATAAAATTGTGAAAATTAGAATTAAGTGAATTAAAATAATCTAAAAATGTTATTTCCTTAAAAGTAGAATATTATTTCTCTTTAAAAGTGAAAAATTATTTGCCAAATATGAAAACAAAATCAAATTTCTTACGATTTCATTTAGTACCTTGACCATCATTAAATAGTTACATAAACAATAGTATACATTATAAAGCCAATAATCAGTTAGTAACTCATCTATATTAAAAATCATATACATATCAATTAGTCGAAAGGGACCAAGTTAAGAATATATATTAGCATCACATAAATCATTAGAAACCTAAAAAGGGTGGAGGCCCCTAAGTTTGTATACAACCTATGTCCCAACACAATACAATTAGATATTCTCTAAAAACATGGGAGACAATCTTACAGAAATTGAAATAGTCACAATCTACTTAAGCCAAGGTCCTATAAGGGGTTATTGAACTATTTTAAGGAAGTGCATTTGGGGTGAGTCTAGAAATTTTTCTCACTAACCTAGAAAATTTTTCACCACTTGTCAATCATCTAAAGTTTTTCAATTCCTAACAATTAATATTTTTTAATTACTTTGTTAAATTGAATATGAAAAATAATAGACTCTTGGTTTAATGAAAAAGTCCATGTTGTGGGCACCTAAAGTTGTTGAAATCAAATCTTCTACAATATCAAAAATTTTTTTAAAATAAGAGAATAAATTGTGAAGTCAACTTAAAGTGAACTACAAAATTTATGGGATCACCCACTTTAGAATACTCATAAAAACCTCAAACGTCACCCTAAAATTTTTCCATAAACATCGTTCATACCAAAGCTAATTAAATGTCTCTATACAAGGCCATCTTGAGCATATCATTATATTTGAATTTTAAATTTATAAATAATTATACTATAATTATAATTATAATTATTACATTTATAAATCTATCTTGTCAGCAATCTTTTAATGCCCGCATAGACAACCCCTCACGATTATGGGGGTGCCTTGGCTGTTATTTCCTACATTAATACAATTGTTTTTCGAAACGCATGAAATATTTCAGTAATAAAGGAAAATATGAAAAACGCATAAATTAAATGTATGTATGGTTTCTCAAGTTTGGGATAGTTGTTGAATGATCAGAAGAGTTTGGAAATTTTGGTTTGTGTAAGGAAGATAAGAAGAAGTTATCAATTTCAAAATTTGGATAGATCTCAATGCTGGGTTAGTATGGTATTATAGCTTCAGAATTTCTCTAATGACAGATTCTAGATAATAACCAATTGAATATTTTTTAAAGTGAACTAAACGAATTCAGATTTTATATCTCAACTACTCGAGAAATACTATCAAGTATATTAAGGATATGTAACTATTTTTGAAAATGGTCCCTGGTTGCTGCATGCATATTTGACATTCTCAGAGAGAGCAATGGTCTACCTATGTAACAACCCTCCTTTAGTTGCTACTAATTTTTTTATACTTAACATCAATTCTTAACTTAATCAACCAATCATCTTCTATTTAATTTAGAAATAGTGATTTTAAAACTTCTCCGTTTATTATGGCGGTGATAACTCAATATCACACTAAATGCTTACACTTGATAGTGTTTATTTTCCATGATTAGGCAATCCCTAGACCTAGACCTAAGCCTCGAGGGTTCACTCCTGATGACCCTGCCTATGTATCCTCTCATGGGAAGTCTGAGGCTTCGTAGATCGCACTTAGAGGGATTCTACTTTCTCCTCTTGATGAGATCTTTGATCTCTTTAATCTTAACTATTAATTAAGGCATACCATGAGTTTGGTCTCATCCAAAGATATCAAATGCCATCATGTGTGGGTTCCATGCCCATCATATTAATGATCAGTTTACCAACTTACATGTATATGCATGAGGGTCATATACAAATCTCACACATAGTGATTATCTCGAGCATACGTCTCATATACAATGGACTAGCTCATACACATCATAAGTACATAAGCTGATTAGCTTTCCATACATCACATACATAAAAAGTAGTTCCAACATACATCACAATAAAAATAATGACTGAATCATAAATGAATCACAAGACAATAGTTATTTACTCATATAAGCATCATTAGTAGCATAGTGATTGGCTCTTGTAGGCATCACAAAGAATATGATAACTAGCTCATAATCAATGGCTAACATCCCTTGTCCATAGTGCATCCTAGAGAAAAGGAATATTGGTGTATTACGCACAACACCATGAGCCCATCCCTTTCCTTGGTCTTTTGCACTAGCAGATACTTGGGAAGAGGATTTGGTGCATCCCATACTACACCAAGGGTCCTTCCTCAACCCAATAGGATCAAGTATGTGATTTCCACATTCAAACTATGCCCAAAATCATATTATGAGACTGGTCAAATTATCACCTACTTATTCTTCATTAGAAATCCTCTTCCCTACAGTTCATCGCATGACTAAGCAACAAAGGGACATCCATCGATGACATGTCATCGACCCAATGTTCCGAGCAGAGTCTGTCCTACTATCTATGTGGTACAACTAGCAGTCGCACGACATCATATGATCCTTGACTACTGTTAATCTCGAGCATGGATAAGCTTATCTCTAGACTGGGCATAGGATTTTCATCAATGATCACCTCAGATGAATAAGGGTAGCCTAAGCAATGAGGTATACAACCTCTACCTATGACCTCATAGGGCCCTTACCTCATCCGTAGCCGTAAACAACATATCTTGTACCATGCTTAGCATTATAAAAGGAAGAGAAGTTCCTAATTCTGAACAAATAGATCACAATTGATCGGTTTGGGAGTACATACTTAAATTCTTATAAGACGAGGTTAAAATTTCTCAAACACGTAACAATTACATAAATCCAACACATTATGGCCTCAACTCAACATATACCTTATGTAGATACTGACTAAAAGGTAGTCAACCCAAAATATTTCCTTAGTCTTTCTATTCAAACACATTATGGAGTAAATATAACTTATTAAGTTTTCTTAAATCTTTCGTAGCCATTATTATCCATTTCAACCTCATATGAAGCCTACTATAGAGGAAAGGTTAAACAAGGAAGAACCCCAATCTCTAGAGTTATCCCCCCTAGACCCTCCCTTATGGACTTGAGGTCACAAGGGTATCCTTCACCCAAGTGTCACATGCGTTCTCACTTCCAAACGGGTCAAATTTACACGTAGTTCTCCTCACAAGATTTCTTGAAGGAAACCTACTCACAGGTTCCTATAACCAATATTTGTTAATGTTTCCCTTCAATTAGTAATATTCAAAAGTAGATAGGAAATCATAAGTTCACAATTTGACACCCATACTATAACACTTCCCTTAATGATGCCCATGTCTTAAATCTAATCATACCTAGAATTATTCATAAACTAGCTTGAAAATCTCAATGTACACAACATGAAATTACCTCAATTTACATTAACAAATGGGAAAGTGTTTCCATTCAACACTCACATAATAGGTTCAACTAGAGGGCGTTATACTTGAGGGATCAATCCATATCTAGTAGTGATCAAATTTGTTTTTCCCCAATCGCTAAATATCATTTCAGATTTATATAACATGTATTATCATTCCATTGAGCAAGGAGGATTCATTGACATTGAAGGAATTTATTATGCCTTTTTCTACTACAATAACATTTTCCAGTGATCACTCTATTACATACACCATCATATCTTCTCAATATATATGATCATCTAAAACCTCATAGCTTATTTAGTTTTATCCACATTGATACCTAGCCTAAGAAAGTTGGTTATATTTATTGGGAATTGATATTATTTCAGGAATAATGGCATTAGAACTCCTAAATAACATTTCAATTGATGTCAAGCCTTCTAGAAATTCTTCACAACAACTCTTCCTAGCTTCAAATAATAAATCAACCCTTTTGGTTTAGAATCTACCATGGATAATCAACACAATATAATAATATCAACACAATATAATAATCTTAAATTTAATCTTCCATAGTCTTATCATAGGAGATGGTTATTTGTATTTCACCTGTAAGCAGCAAGAAAGTTCTATCATTTCTCATAGCCATGTGTGTTCCCATATTTATGATAGGTTAACAAGTCTTATGTATATAATGTCACCTTGATATCATGTAACTTGTACCATGACGATTCAAATTATGGTTCACTAAAAAATATACCGATATAATACAATTATGTCTACTCTAAACCTATATTGTAAGGGCACTAACTTCAAAAGGTTTACTCATGAACAACCCACTTGTTTAATTAGTTGATTCATTTTCACCTTATATGACATAAACTCATAGGTCTCACCCTACACCATGTAATAATAGGTTTCTTCCACATCTAGTTTATATTTTGAGATTTAGGACTTCTCATATAATGTATTGACATAATAAAATGACAAGAATCAACATATCACTACCATGCTAAGAAGTACTAAACAAGATTAGTACTTTTTTAACAAGGATAATCTATTTATCAATATGTAATAAACAATTATAATAAACAATATCTTATGCACTCTTCATTAAAATACATGTAGCTTTTAGAAGTGGCAACCTATAACAGTCATATGTGTTTTAACACTGGTGATATAATAACATTTTATTTTCCCCTCAAGTAGAGGAAGACTACTTTTATTTTAAGATAAAATTTGGTCACATATCTTTTAAATGATACTTATAATTATAATAAAACATGATATCATTGCACTATTAACAGCCCCATATTGAAAAAAAAAAAAAAGAGTTTCCAATCCAATATCATAACAAAATTAAATAGAAAAAGGATTCTATGAATCAATTAAAAATATCAAAGTCTATTGAAGGGCATCAAATGCCTAAAGATGTTGCAACATGAAATATATTTCTAGCTAAACTTACCACTTTAAATGCATTCAAAAATTAGTCATACTGGTGAACAGGATTGGAATCACATGGATCATAGTCCACATAGATCTTCATAATCTTGGATGACCAGGTTTCTTCAATCTCCCTTCTTCTTCTATGCATTTCATCCACTATTCCATGTTATTGTCTAATTTCCCTCTTTGGATAATATTTTTAGTAGATTTTCTGAAGGGGTTCTAATACGTTCAACAAATGTGCAGGATTCACAATGAATTAATTGCAAGGCTGGTAGAAACTCTCACACAATTGTAGATGGCAGGGGAAAAGTCAAATTATTTTCTAGTGTCCTCTAGGAATGTGCCAAAATGGAAGCTTTTGAATAGGGTATGGATACACAGAAGAGCATAGACAAGGCACGTGAATTGTTTGACAAAATGCCTAATGCAATGGTTGCAGTGCAAGTATAAATGGGTTTGTTGAAAATACTTTAGAAAATTTCAAGAAAATTCTATTGGCTGACATAAAATCAAACTCTTTACCAACGTCCTCCATGTGTGCGCCAAAGTAGGAGGTTGGAATAGGTTATGGGCTTCCATGAAGGCATAAAGGATAGATGATCTTTGTCAAATGTTGTAGTTGCAGGTAACCTTTTAGGCATGTATGCAAAATGTAGAAGCATGGACCAGGCATGATAATATACCATAAAGAAATAAGATCTTAAGGTTTGCAATTATTGTAGGATTCACACAAAATGGAAATTTTTTTATAAGCTCTCCAAAATTCCAAGAAATTGCAATTAGCAGGTGTAAAGCCACATCCACCCATTTTTTGCCAGTCTCCCTACTGCCTATAATGTTCCCCTCCCTTTCTATGTAAATTGTTAGATTATTTTGGTTTCCACAGACAAGGGGGCCATGCCCTTGGCTATCCCCCACCACACTTATGCCCATACTTCATAAATGATTGAATGAAGGATTTTAATGATGTCCATGAGATCAAATAGTCTAAGGGACCAAAGAAACCCTCAGCCTTAAACAATTTCCATATTCCTTTCCAACTCTGATCTTCTTGTATAAATCTTGACCAGCAAACCAGTAATTTGGTTGACCTTATCCTCTTCAAATAATTTGTGCATGTTGTCCACTTTCAAGATGGTTTCATATTGAGCTCGAATATCATCATAGGTTGCACACTCTGTGAGAAAGTTTCATTCAATTTCAATTGCGCTCATCCTACAAAACATGCAAGTTCTCTCCTCCCAAGCCTCTTTGGGCCTCTTCCATCTACCCATCTCGCACTTGAGATGATGCGATCCTTTTCTTAATTGAGTCATTAATAGTCTTGCTTTCCCTTTAATATCAGCCTCTAAATATGCTTTCTCCCCATGTTCCCCGGTTGGGTTGAACTCTTGCATGTAGTAAGCCTTTTTTCGACCGATGTTATTAGTCCACATGGCACTTTGAAACTTCTCTATGACAAACTTTTTTATTGCCACATTCATATTAGGATACTCATGTAGCTTAATATTCCAAATTTATTCAACCACTTATTATTTTTCTTCATTTATGTTCTCTTTCCACGGATAAGATCCTCGTCCTTCAAAATTTTTGGCCATCATTGGTCATGCATGTTTTCAACCTTCTTTAAGTAGCTAAGTAACTGCTTTATCGTTGAAGCTTCCAATGGAAAAGTCCTAGCTTCGGCTAAAAGGATATCATAATGTAAAAAGGTCTTAACTTTGAGGTTTCTTTTAATGAGGTGCTTCTAAATTCTCTCTAGCTACCTCTAACCATAGTTTGACATGCTGCCACCCCAAACCTCACATCCATAGAGAACCACCAGCCTGACCAGCAAACCTAAAATAGTCTTCCTGATTTTCCAATCCCAGAGTTCAGTCATTCTGCACCTGTTCTGGAGTAAATACAAGGATTTCCATCTCCCTATATCCTTTTCTCTTTACATCTCTCCCAACTAAGTTTATAATGAAAGTCAATTCCAAGATACTTGTACTCTTTCACAATTTCCAATAGGTTGCCTTCAAAAAGGAGCAAAATATGTTTTACTTTCTCCTTAAAGAGAAAATCATGATTTTGGTTTTGGTAATGTTCACCTGCATCCCAAACTCCTAAAAAAAGCACTCTAAGGCCCTTAAATTATCTCTTAACCCTTGAGCCATTTTTTTATATTAAAATAAGATCATCAGTATACAAAAGAAGCTTCACCATATACCCTTCCAAATGAACACCTTCGCCATCCATTTTGTTTAACCAAGTTTCTAATTTATCAATGTATAACCCAAACAAGGATCAGGATAAAGGAAATCCCTTCTTAACACCAATGTCACTACCAAAACATTCGTACATTCCTTCATTAGTTCTGATTTTGGCTCTAACTTTGTCATATAATATGTGCAGTATCGCTCTATACTCATCAAGGATACCCAATTCTTCCATTTTGTTCCATAGCTTGTCCCTAGGTATCGTATCAAATGCTTTCTTAAAATGTACAAAACAACAATAAGCTTCTTCTCCATGATCATCCCATATTTTCTCTATTAAATTTCGAAGAGTGATGCAATGGTCAATGGTAGAATGCCTAGGTCTGAAACATGCTTGCCCTCTTTCTTTTCTCCCTTCACCTTCAGCCCAACTGTTGATTATGTGTTCTATCATGCTCCCAAATTTTTTTCCAAAAGGGGGTTGACCATAATAGTGTGGTAGTTAGATGGATTGTTCATGTCACCACTTTTAAATGAAATTTGTCTCTGTGTGGAATGGAGGGAATTGACTCCATTAATTTCCATGTTTTCCTTAATCGCCAGACTCGCCCAATTAATGGGTGCCCATTCCTAATAAATACTTCATGTGTCTTGCACATTGGTTCACGTCATGTTCCTCCTTTCATGGTTTTAGTTATTATTTTTTATCTATTTTTTTTTATTTAAGACCCCCATCATATTAGTTTGACGTGGGGATGTGACAACCTAGTAAAGGATAGTATAGCCAAGATACCAGATAGACTATTTGCATAATTGAAATCCTTTCAAATGGTCATCAGATTTATATTTAAGCTTGAAATTGGTCAACTAAGTTTATCAATCGAGGAGTTCCAAAATTCAACCTCATCAATTTAATGTAGGAAGTGGTTAGTGGAGGAAATTGTCCACCTAGTATAGGAATGTATACTTAAGACAGTAGGCTGGCTATTTGCATAATTGAACTTCTTTCAAAGGTCCATAAGACTTGAATTTAAAATTTGAAATGGCTTATTAAGTTTAGTTATTGATGACTTGAGAGAGCAATCACATCAATTTAATGCAAACAATGGCTTTGGGATAGAGCCTATTGGTGATAGTAGCTAGTGGCATTTCGAGCAGACAAAAGGCAACCTTTCTAAGATCTATTTTGGTGGACAATTTTGAAGGACTAATCAAAGATAGAAATATATAGAAAGAGTGTTAAGGAAGTCTACAAAATTGAGCTATTTTTTAGGATTTTAATTGGAAAGTATTTGGAGGATTAATCATTGAGTCCATATCTAGGGCTCTTTCATTTGTCTATTCTCAATTTCCTTCATTTTCTTAAGCATCAAGGTTCATAAAGTATGGATACATCGATAAGGTTGGTATGTTAGAAATGAAAAATGGCCTTCTTGGGCATTATTACTAACAAGCGGTTGGGGGAATTGTCAATTCATAAGAATAGGCTTGTCAAATATGCAGTGAGGAGAGTATTAGGGACAAATTTTATAAATGCAGATCATAGGTATAAAGTCAATGTGGATATTATAGTAGGCTTCTTGGCTACAATTCTAACAGTTGGAGAAAATAATGCAGTGGCTAGAGAACTTTGTAGGATGATATTTGAAAAGGAATTTCTAGGTGAATTAGAGAGGGTTTTTCTTAATATTGATAGTAATCTTTGTGTGTGTATTTTGTGGATCTACTAGCTGCAACACAACACTTCAATATGTCATTGCATTAGTGAAATAACATGAAATATCAAAGGAAAAGAACATGTATATCACCAAAATTGACTTATTGCTCCCTATCAAAGAAGAGTATGAAATATGCTATAATTGCCCTCATTTTATGCAAAAATCAGTGACAACATCATGCTTAGAATGGAAGATTTAATTTAAATGCAAGCTAAAATACTCAATCAAAGTTCATTTTAGAGCTCCAATTGAAAGATTATAACAATGCTAAATATTAGAGCTAAAATGCAATAAGAAATCTCTAAGAATATGAGCAACATAAGATTGCTTTCAACAATTAAGGAATTAGGGGCCCACTAAGCTCAAAATTCATTCCATTTATAGAATAATTTGAGGAATGAGAGGTTAGGATTGAAAGTTGAAGAGAGGTGGAGATTGAATCTTTGGTGATCCATGTGAGTTGGTCCAAGTGATTTAACTCCCATTGGCTAGGGAATTGACTTTCCTTTTTGCAAGTGAGGAGTTGTAATTAGGATTTATTTAATTCCTTTTTATTAATTACTTTAGCCATGTATTTGATTGCTTTTTTTTAGTTGATTTGATTTGATTTAATTGGCTAAATAAATTAATTTAATTTAGTGATTAGATCACTTAGGAGATCAAATTTGATTTACATGAATTATGTCAATTAATTAAAGAATTGTTTTGACATAATTAGGGGTATGATCACACTTAAGGAAAATAAGGTCTATGGTCAGAGAAGACCAAATTAGGGTGGTTACATTTTCCCCTCTCTAAATTGATGTGTGAGAAACGCATTGATTCAAAAAAAATTTTGATGTTGACTTCATAAAGTTTGAGAATTCCGCACTTCATTGAATGAAATGTCTGATGAGATCAGTCTCACACTTGATTGAACTAACACTGATAGTATTGAATTTGAACTTGATCAAAAAAAGGTCAACAAAGATATTTAAGATACCAATTATGAACTTGATCGAACGAGAATTGATAATACGGACGCCAAACTTGATTGAACGAAGGTCAGTACGACGCTGCTAGGAGCTCTGAGGTATCAATTTTGAACTTGATCGAACAAGAATTGATAATACTGACTCTGAACTTGATTGAATGAATGTCAGTATGAAGCTACCAGGAGCTTGATAAAGATTTGAGAATATGTAGGCATAGATATCCAGCTTGTGAGAACCGAAGCCTTCTATCCAACAATCCTGACTTAGTCGAGGGAAACTGCAATGCTCCTAGTCTTTTGATGATGAAGTCATTTTAATGCTTTTTAAACAAGAATTTGAGTGATTTAAGTGTGATCATGCCCCCTCTAGAATGAAATCGAAGGAAAAAGAATAAAATCCCTCTGTAGAATGATATATCACTTGAACTAATCGATTGAATTGAGAAAGAATCAATTAGAAGAAATGGAGAAGCGAAGGAGTGTTAAGAGAAAACATAATTTTACCAAGTTAACTACATTAAAATGTGAGTTCTGAGTCTAATAAAATGATGTATGACCCAGATTTTGATGAATAATGTTCAATTTGATGATAGAGAACTCAGAAAACTGATTGCGTAAAGCCCGTGAATCATTTTCAGAACATGTATAGCAATTATGCATTTTTGGGAAGATGTCACAAAATATGTATTGTGCTATTGAAAACATCGTCTGTGCATTCAATTTCATTCTGGTAGATAAAAGAAGAACAAAATTGAATTTTGATAGTTTGGGAGGAGTCCTGGAGCTCCTAAATAGCTTAAGAAGTTCAATATATATCCCAAAATTCACTTTTTACCCATTAATTTTCACTTTTGTGTTTAGTAAATTTAGAGCTCTGCAGAGAAGATGGTGGTCCCTGTGAGTAAACATCGATTTGAGCTCTCCCATCGACATCAGCGCCCAGCTGATTACACACTGCTAGTGAGTACCTCAAAACCTACCTTTCCATGTTTTCTATTTTTCATTTTGTCCATTTTTGCAAGAGTTATTGAGCTTTCAATTTTGCGTCGCACCCCGTATATGGGATTGCGTCCGATTAATCCCACGTCACATCCTGTTTTCCCTAAAAATCCTGTGTCACATCTTGTAGTTTTGGGATCGCACCCTGTTTTCAAATCTTGCATCGTATAGGGGAAATTTTTTTAATCTTTGATGTTTTTCGCATCCTGTGTAAACAGAATCGCACCTCACGGCCCATGTCGCATCCTTTTAAAACATGATCGTTTCCCATATGCCCCATCGCATCACAGAAATCTTGTATTGCATCCCATAAAAAGGATCGCAACCTGTAAAAATAGAATTGTTTCTAGTTTATGAATTAGGTTTTGCCCATTTTTTAGGGTCTTTCTCTTTCTGAAGACCAAAAATACTTATCTAATAGCTTTTCTACGTAGTTGCCTTAGTGAAAATACTAAATTGAACCTATATGTGCTTTTTGTTGATAGATTGACTTCGAGGTAGTTTAATTTTGAGGTCCCTATCTAGGCCATTTCCTTGCTTTATCACGGTCGTTGATAGATCTAGAGCTACAGATCATAGCTCGGGTAGGATTAGGTTCACTTGAGGATTTACCCGACATCAGGGTAAATCGGGGGTTGTTGACTGCGCTTGCCAAGAGATGGCATTCAGAGCACAACACCTTTCATCTCCCAACTGGTGAGATGACCATCACACCTGAGGACATGTGGCATATACTATGGATTCCAGTTATGGGTCGAGAGGTATAGCTCGAGTCCCGGTCTGCTATAGTCATTGCATCGGTGTAGAGATTCTTCAGAGATCAGACCATAGTGCGATGGTATTTAACATGGGATCATATGTGTGATTAGTATGATCGTTTACTTGTATATCTGGCCGGACTTATTGGAGGCATCCTCATGCCTGATAGAGGACAACATGGTTTTATGTGTGGTTGGGTAGACACTCTAGAGAAAATGATTGGAGCACCTCGCAGATTCGCTTGGGGTAGCTGTATATTAGCCCATATATATAGAGAGCTTTATGAGATTGTCTATCATTATTCCCATAGCATGATTGTAGGGATTTTAGTTTTGCAGATCTGGGCCTCGGAGCATATCCATGTGACACGTCTGATTGTTGACAGGCAGCAAGTTGTTCAACAACCTTATGTGTATATGTACTCTAGATTGATTCAGCAGCCCCATCTGGGCAAGGTAGAGTACTGGCACTGATTATTTGATGATATGAATGTTGTGATTTGGTGACCATACCTTGATTGTGAGGAGTGGGCCACAGATAGCTTTTAGAGTAGGTACTTGATAGGTCGTACCCACTACATTGTAGAGAGATTCTTGGTGACATGTGTTCTAAGAAAGTATGGCCAAGTACAGGGAAGATGTCAGGATATGGCAGTATATGCTCAGATCTGTGATGAGGAGCCACTTTGGGGAGCCCAATTAGTATATGAGACCACTTAGGAGGCTATCAGTCAAATGGTTGCAGTTGGGTGGGACATTATTCAAGAGGTTATAGATGCAGGTTGGTCTGATGGGTACTTCACACATATGTTACAGTATCCCTTCCCTAGATTCATAGCTCCTAATGAGGCCATTCCTCACATAGAGGATCCCTTATATTATGATCTTGCAGATGACAGAATAGTCAGAGGCAGAGGCAGAGCCCAGAGAGACCAGAGAGGTGGGGGAGAGATGGAGGGAAAGATAGAAGGAGAGATGGTAGGCGCCCTCCCTCGGATGATGGAGATGATGGTGGGGATGACAGGGATGGAGGTGCAGTGGGCACTAGTGGCAGCAGAGAGGGAAGACAGACTCATTTTAGGTTTGTGCCTCCACAAAGAGATCCTTTTCCTTTGCTTACTAGAAAGTAGCAGAGACCCCAGGGCAGGTACCCAGTGGACAGGATCCACCCAGAGATATAGGCAGAGGTTCTGGCAGGGATGGGGATATTTTATCTCAGTTCTAGCAAGAGCGTGAGCAGCTTAGGGCTAGGGTTACCACTTTAGATGCTTTACTGGCAAATAGAGATAGTCAAATTGAGTGCTTGAGAGGAGAGCGAGATACACAGGCCCATATAGCGACATATCAGGGTCAGAGAAGACCATATGTTTTGAGCTCAATTATGAGAGTCCAAGAGGACATGCAAGGTAGACTCGTAAGAAAGCTGTGAAATAACAACATGTGGACTAGAAAGAACAACATGACCAGAATGAAGAGCCAAAAGGGTATCCAAAAGTACTGAATTTATCTGAGAAACACTTGTGTAAGGGTCCACTTTCCTAGATGTGACTCCCTAAATGTGATGCTTGATTTGCCAGATGCGAGCTTGTGTTTTACCAGATGCAAGATTTGCTTCCCTGGATGCGAGAAAGTGTCCTGTATGCGACCCAAGAATGACCAGAAGTGATGAAACACCCTAGATGTGAGCTAGTGCAACCAGATGCAAGCTAAGACTGACCAAAAAGAGCCTCTAATGTTATTGAGATTTTTGTCAAATTTTCCTTTGAAATGCATGAAATTTGTCTAACAGCAGGGGTTTTTTGAGACTTTCTAGTGAGTTGTAAATGACATGTATGTCAGGGAATGAAAATTATTGCTTGTTTTTGGAGGTATCTTTTTAGTGAGTCTTTTGGACACATCAAGCAATCTTCTTTTGTTAAGGGTGATCAAACACTTTCCCTATTCCCTAGTTCTTAAGCATAGAATGAAAATCTTTGCTCATAGACTCAGGTACACACTCACATGCTAATCAAAATATGGCCATCACCAAGCATGCAATGGATCCAGTCATGATGTTGTATTAGTCGACTCCAAACGCAAGTGAGGGAACGAAATGACGAGTATCTTGGGGCAATTACTATTTTTCTTGCACAAATATTATCACCCTTTTAGAGATAAATTGGTTAATTTGATTACACATGTTTATTATGTTGGGGCATCCATTCGCCATCGTCTCCCATAGAATTGCACAAGGCAAAATTGAGGTGTATAACCCTATGAGTACTCAAATGTGTGTAGTCTCGCAAGCAAGATTCAAGCGGCGCCACTCTACACACACTCAAGCATGTTCAAGGAATGGTGTCAAAATTCCAAGAAAAAAATTGACTACGTCTTCCAAGGCTCTGGCCTACAACAAAGCATATTGATTATAGTGATTTGGAAGGGTTGGCGTAAGCCTGTCCTCACTTGAGTCATCTCAGGAGATTTTTTCCTCAACTAACAGGCCCTCTAATGTTTTTGAAAGCAATGAAAAGAATTGGCCAGCTTAGGAGTCTAGATTTATGATTCTTCAAAAGAAGAAGAGCATACTCTCCTATTACATGCTGTTTTCTCCCACAAACACACCAAACATGTTCATTTCCTCAAACTACTTCACTCAAAACTCAATCTCCCATGATGAGTCTTTGATTCCTCCACTTGAAAAGAAGAGAAAATCATCTAGTGAGACTAAGTAGTAAGATTAAGTTTGACTTTAAGTTCCTATTTTAAAAAAGCACAAAGCATTTGAAAATAAAATTTGTGTTGTTCAATTTCACCAAATTAGGTGATTTTCTTGTTCATTTACTTTTCCCAAAATTTAGACAATGAATTTGCTTTGTTCATTTTTTCCACGAGATTTAATGCTTTGATTTGTTCAATTACTTTCCCAAAAATAATTATACAATGTGCTTGTTCATTTAACCACAAGATTTAATGCTTTGATTGTTCAATTACTATCCCTGAAAAGAATTATACAATGTGAGTTTGCCTTGTTCAATTTTTCCCCAAATTCCTATCAAATCTTAAATTGACTTTTGAGTTTCTGATTTTCCTTAAACGAAAGAGCATAATCCTCTTGTCAATTTAGTAAGTGGTTGGAAAATGTAATTATTTTTAAATCTTTGAATAAATGAAATCAAATTGAACAATTCTACAACCTGCAAACCACAAGTTAGTAGTTATTTTCCACCTTTTTGAGAAAAAAAGGCTCTGACAATAACCTACAATCAATAGTTAGGTTGTTTAAAGGACAGAAACATACACGATCACAAGATTAGTGGTTAGACATTTCAATTTGCAAATCAAATAACCAGATGTGATTTCCTTTCCTAAATGTGAGCCTAGATATCCTGTATGTGAGGCCCTTTCCTGAATGTGATGCTTTGCACAAAAGGCGATACAAAATCTTACCAAACACGATGATTTACCAGATGTGATATATAAATCACCAGAAGCGAGTTTAGAAACCCAGGATGCAATATGATTTCTCGTATGCGAGGCCTTTTCCTGAATGTGAGCCTTGATCAACTAAAGGTGACTCTGAACCTGAAAACAAAGAACCCAAATTAGTTAAAATGATTAGAAAATGAGGTAAAATCCAAGGATTTGCCCCACGGTGGGCGCCAAAAATGTGTGTGTATTTTTTGGATCTTCTAGCTACAACACAACACTTCAATATGTCATTGCATTAGTGAAATAACATGAAATATCAAAGGAAAGCACATATATATCACCAAAAGTGACATATTTCTCCCTATCTAAGAAGAGTATGAAATATGATATAACTGCCCTCAGTTTATGCATAAATCAGTGACAACATCATACTTAGAATGGAAGATTTAATTTAAATGCAAGCTAAAATACTCAATCAAAGTTCATTTTAGAGCTCCAATTGAAATATAATAACAATGCTAAATATTAGAGCTAAAATGCAATAAGAAATCTCTAAGAATATGAGCAAAATAAGATTTCTTTCAACAATTAAGGAATTAGGGGCCCATTGAGGTCAAAATTCATTTCATTTATAGAAGAATTTGAGGAATGAGAGGTTAGGATTGAAAGTTTAAGACAGGTGGAGATTGAATCTTTGGTGATCCAAGTGATTTAACTCCCATTGGCTAGGGAATTGACTTTCCCTTTTTCAAGTGAGGAGTTGTACTTAGGATTTATTTAATTCCTTTTAATTAATTACTTTAGCCATGTATTTGATTATTTTTTTTATTTAATTGATTTGATTTGATTTAATTGGCTGAAGCAATTAATTTAATTTAGTGATTAGATCACTTAGGAGATTAAATTTGATTTAAATGAATTATGTCAATTAATTGAAGAATTGTCTTGACATAATTAGGGGTATGATCACACTTAGGGAAAATAGGGTCTATGGTCAGAGTAGACCAAATTAGGGTGGTTACAATCTTAATATCCCTCATCCATGTCACTATGCTGATTTTATGCAAGTAGGAAGTATAATTTAAAATTTCCCTAAGCAAACCATATGGACCTCAAGTAGTCAAGTGAACCCTAGATTGCCTTTGTTAACATGATGACAGGACAAAGACTAGGACATTAGGAAATTCATCATCCCCAAGAATTTAAATTTTATTTAAAAAGTGTTTGGTATTTCAGATGTGTTAGGGGATGTTATTCGAGATAATTTGGATGAGTCTGAGGATTGGTTCTAGAAAAAGTATGAGGAATGACTTGAAGTTTTTGGCAGTGTGAGCTCTAGCAAGACAAAGGAAGACGAAGAAGGAGATGGAAGAAAAGTGCACCGAGTAATGGAAATTGGGGAGTCCCAGGGTGGAAATTTAATAGTTGGGTAATCCTTCTATTCTATTGTAGGTGGGTATCCTTCATCCAAGCCACCAATGGAGGAAGATGGTTCTGTCTTCGGCTAGAATTTGAGGTCAAGGATCCTTCATCGTGTTGAAAGGGCTCACTGTAAATCCAACCCTATTTACTGCTTATTTTCTATGTTTTAATCTAGTTTATGAGAATACTTATATTATGGCATGATGACCAATTTATCAATAGTTTTTGAAATATTTTTATGTTTTAATCCAAGATGATATTCCAAGATGATATGGAAAATTTTTAATCTAGCTGATAAGGCTATTTACCTAAAGGGACATTCACCAAAATTCCTTAGTTCAAGTTAGAGAATGGTCTATGTTTGGGAATGCTTGTTTTGAATGGCGAAACCTCTTGCACATTTCCATGATGGTCAGGAGTAGGAGATAGGTATTTCTAGACTTATCCCTCCATTTAGATAGCATAGGTAGTTGTCTTCGCCGAGAATGTAGACACGGTGATGCTTGGTTGTAGGTTAACGTGGCCTGATGTGGCAAACATGTCCTTCTTACCACTTGATTTATTGCTTGAAAAACATCACTACTAGATGCTTCTTTGGAAGGGCTTCAGAATCTACCGCCACATACGACTATATAAATGGTGTGGGGTTTTGTTGAGTTTTACCTCGTGTAAAAAATTATTTTTTACAGGAAAAAGACAAAAGGCAGACGAGATTTTAGGACACTTTTGGAAAGGCTTTAAGATACTTGGAAAGGCTTTAAGATACTTGGAAAGGCTTTAAGATAATTTTTAATAATTTAATTAGTATTATGTGGACAATTGACTAGGATCCTTTATAGGCCACAACAACATGAGACTAACACAAAGAGAATAGCAGCTGCAGTAGCAGAGAACTAATACCAAGATTTTTTTGACTATACACAGGTTCATTCACAATCTCTCACTGTGATTTGTTTTAGGTTTACTTCCTTTTTGTATTTAGGTTTTTTCTTCTTCTCTACACTTGGGCGTTGCTCTAATCTTTTCTAGAATTTGATTAGTATGTTGTGTACAAATGACTGCCATCCTCTATAGGCCGCAACACCAAGGGACTAACACGAAGAGACTAGGGCACTATCACCAGGAGATTTGTGACTATATGTAGGTTCATTCATATTCTCCCATGGTGCTTGGCTTCATTTTATGAGTAGTGTGTAATTATGTCATCAATAACTATAATTGATAGCTAATGTAATTGTAATCAATAATTATATGCAAGGAGTGATATCCTCTTTTTTCTCTATTCTCCTTCTTTCTGTTATGGCCTTTGTTACCTCCTCTCCCTCTTCCATTCATATTATAAGGCTTATACAATATGTTTATAGTTGCATATGATTACATTAGAGTTGTATGAGAAAGAGAGAGAGCACATGGTAGTATTTTCTATAGTAACAGTTTGAAGAAACCAACCAACAAAGGTCTCTTTTTTTATATTTTTATATGTTGTTTTCTATTTTATATATGATTTAGTCTCTATTTTTTTCTCTCCTCTTCCTTTCGTACTATAAGGTTTCTGCAAAATGCTTAAGATTGCATAGAATTCTTAAAAAATTAAAGAAATAAGTAGAGAGAGAGAGAGAGAGAGAGAGGTCATAGCTTTCACTAAAGTGACAACATGTATAGCAGGGAATATAAAACAAGTATAATTGGAATAAAGGGATATCCAACACAAAGATTACTCATCTCTTGTTGGGGTCCTTAGAATCATGTCCTAATTCCAGAAAAATAGGTTTTCTAAAATATTGGAGAAGGATAGTAACACTGAAAAAATATCATTTCCTATGATAGTTGTCAAATATTTTGTTAGAAATTAGAATTTGAAACAAAGACTTTTAAATCATAATTGATCTAGCTACAACTTACTTGCATCCTTGGTCAAGAGAATTTGTTAGAGAAAGCTTTAGAATATAAAAATACAGAGGAATTTTGAAGAATCATAAACTTCCCTACAACATTTTGCAATTTGGACCAACATAAATGAAATAAAATAGGCTAAGACCCTGGTGCTGGAATGAGGTAAAAAGAGCTTTGCATCAATATATACAAACATGGGAAAATGTTACATGAGTTTCTAGATTCTTTAAAAGATTTTTCAACCTGCCATATCAAAAAACAACTGGAAAATAATCATGCCCAAATGTAAACTATTATAGAGTGCCAAAAAAAAAACATTCCTCTTACTTCATAAAACGGTTGAATTATGCTATCTATGATAATTGTTAGGAATAACAGTCCACCAACACAGTTGAGAGGGTGGGGGGGTGAATCAGTTGTGAGACAAATTATTAAACATTAAACTTTATAAACCAAAACTTTAATCCAAATGATAACATAGTAAATTCCAACACAATAACACAATCCTTTGTTGTCGAGGAAACCCTGTTAAAGGTAAAACCCCGGTGGGAATTAGCACCCACAAATAATGTACTGAGAGTATAGTATCAGTGTTAAAATATTTAGCCCTGTTAGGAGATTATTAATGTATTACAGTACATAGTCCCTGTTAAAGGACATACCATGTTAGGAGTCAAGAGAAAAAGTGAGCTCACTACCCAGGCACACTACCTAAAGAAGGTTAAAGCCACCCTCAAGTACTTACAATCTGAAACACAAGTGTATATAGAAAATATACAATCCAGTGAATTGTCTGATAGAAACTTTCTTTGCTTGGTTAGTTCCAATGAAGTACCATAATCACATCCTCTGCTCTTCATCCAGCAAACAATCAAGCTCGCATCTTCCACACTTCTATGTCTCTTAATTCGCCTCTTCCATACATACCTATTTTCAAAAGAAAGGATCTCTTATATAATATACCTTATTACAATAATTGATTAGGTCGACCAATTAATCTTTCCCAAAATACAAATAATTATTTAACCCTTGCTAAGATACACAC